>QEPC01009656.1:1896864-1986238 GCA_003113815.1 Sphenodon punctatus
CTGGGCTGGGCCCTCCCAGGGGGTGGAGCCTCGCTCAGTGCTTCAATCCCAACAGGAGCACGGGAAAATTGTCTAGCATTTATAAAGAACTTAAGTTGCTCTTATATCCTATGCAGCACTCCTACATAGCCAATTGGGAAAGGAAGTTAAATAAAAACTTCTCGGAAAGTGAGGCTAAAGCAATATGGAGTCATATGCACCAATGTGCATCGGCCCTCAAAGTCAAAGAGACTCAATTAAAGGCAACCACGAGATACTATATAACTTCCTCGCAGTTGAAATATGGAAAAAACCACGGTAATGGACTTTGCTGGAAGGGATGTGGACAGCAAGGCACTCTTGAACATTGCCTTTGGAGAGCTGTACATATGTATGAACATTTTGGAGACAAGTATAGTCTTACCTTACCAAGATAAATGGGACCCTAGTGTCTTTTAAACCAGAATTAGCCATACTAGGGATTTATCCACTTAGTAAAACTATTAAAAGGCATCAGGAATCATCCAAAGTTTTATGGCTGGCCACAGTTAACATAATTACTAGACATTGGGAAATGGAGGGACCACTGCCACTTTAGGAATGGCTAAATTGGTTGTGATACTTGTTTACTATGGAAAAGTTGATGGCAGAATTAAAGAACAAAAAAAGAGGGCCTAGAAACAACAGGGCATACTGACAAAAAAAGAGGGCCTAGAAGCAACAGCTGACAATGAAGAATTTATCCAGAGTGATAAAAATGATATTATTTGACCGCTATTTTTGAGTTCAAAATATGTTGACATTGGATATTAATGTAATACTATACACTGTATAGTACTGTGACATGACAGAGTGAGATTGTTAAGACTTTAATTTTAAAGTTTCTAAGAAAGATAAAACTAAATTATTATTTTTTTAAAAAGGGCGCTTGATTAGGAAACTCCATTCGAGTTTCCTAATAGGTAGGACACACATCTTCCAATTTGCACCCCAAGGGTCCTTCCCTTCCACTAGCGGTGTAATAATATCCGACATCAATTTTTGATTATACGGACAATCAAGGATATAATGGTCAAGATCTTCCACCCTATTCAGGTCACAACTGCAGAGCTTCAGAGTGTACTGGATACCTCTGTATCTTCCCTCCAAAACCATGGAGGGAAACAGTTGTATTCTCAGTCTTGTGTATGCTGCCCTAGCTGTAGGGTTCTCTATAGAGGATAAATAATCCTCAAATTTAAACAGGTTATTGATTTCAGCAAATCTCAGGGCTATCCTACAGGCTTTGACTTGCTCCATGTCTGCCTGGGTAAAAACATCCTTAGTTCTACATTCCATCTGGACTTTAGATTCTTTTTCAGAACCTTCCATTAAATGGGAAATAGACAGGTCATAGGCCCGAATTAAGAATTCAGTTTTGAAAACCCAAAAGGTTTTCCCCATAAGTAGTTCTTGTTCGACCCAGCATAATTCAGGTAGTCTAGAATCTTCCATATACATGAGGCGTAGCCAGTACCTAAATATTGCCAGTTTAATCTTATATTCTACTGAGAAAATCCCAAGCTCTGTCTTCACCATGCAAGAGAGGGTAGAAGGGGGGGACGCCCAGGGCCCTTTTGAAGATTTTTTGTTGGGCTAATTGGAGCCCTGGGCTATAAGTGTGTCCCCAAATTGGAGCCCTATATGTCAATTGGGGGCTCATATTTTTTTTATTAACCAGATGTACTATAGGTTTAATAAGTTTAGCACCTGCAGATCTCTACAATTTCAATATCCAATTTGTAGTGTAGTTTACTTTCAAATTGGTTGGCTCTATATGTTTGGTCCAGCCGCCCAAATAATGAAATACAACCCCTAGGTATAGGTCTTCACCTGTTCTATTGTTTGGGACCCGATTTGCCTTTGACTCTTGTATAGTAATTGGCCGATACCATTACCTCGGTTTTAGAATGGTTTACTTCTAGATGGTTTGTCGTGCAGTAGACCCTTAAAGCATCTAGTAATTAGCGTTTGCCTACTTTAGTTGTTGGCAGTATGCTGCATTATTATTCATGTCTTAAAATCCAAGCCAAATAAATAAAAATATAGCTTAGTTCTAGCACTTTTGTTTCTCAAGGCCTACAATGTTCATAAACCAAAAGGCCATGTTGCCATTGTGATGGGGGGAGGGAGAAAGGGTTTAAGTCATGGGTTTTTTTAATAGCGACGGGGACATTTCTTAGGAACAGGTTTTTTGACAGTGGGAAATGAGGAGTAGTGAGCTACCTTCCTAAACTCACTGGCTTCCTAGGCGAGCGAGGAGGAAAGCAACGAGAGGCTGCTGAGCAAACTAATCTGGTGATTATTCAATCTATGAGGGAGCATCAGTCAGGAGCCGGCGGGGAGGGAGTTGCTCTAGGGCTCCGGGTGCCTGGCTGCTACGGCCTCTGGCGAGCTGGCAACGCTGCTGGAGGCGAGGCAAGCCATTTCCAGGCACAGCGCCGTGTACTGCGGAGAGGCGGCCGGCGCTGCGCTCGCCGGCGCCACTAGAGGGCGGCAGCGGCGACCTACTCCCTCCGGCTGAGGCGGCGGAGCATAGAGCAGCCGCTGCTTCTTGAATGGGAACCGCCGAGGCCGGGCGGGTTCCTATTTCCCTGGAGCGGCGGCAGCAGCAGCATGTGGAGGCCGGGAATCGCCCGTGCTATCCCTGCCGCCGCGCGCGCTGCAGCCCGGGCGCCGCTGAGGGGGGGAGAAGCCGCCGCCGGTCGCCTGCTGCAGCCGGTGAGTCCCCGCCGCCGGGAGCTGCCGTGCTCCAGCCGTATACGGAGGCGGGGATGCGCGGCCTCCAATTGCCCCCCGCGCGCGCGGGGAAAGAGTGTGCTCCCCGGGTCCAGCGAGGCGGCTCGCGGCTGCCCTGCCCCTTGCGGAGGCCGGAGATGGCCGCCGAGTCCGCGTCTCGCGCCGTTAACTCCCCGAGGCGGGCTCCGGCTGCTCCCGGCCGCCCTTGCAGCTCCTGGGCCGCCTCCTCCAGGCTAGAGGGAGCCCCCCTGCAATGCGATTCGTCATGGCTTGCAAGCGGCAGCTCTCGACGCCCCTTCCGGGAGGCCTGGCGGGCCGCTGGGGGGTGCAGGAGCTTGCACCAGGGCTGTGCGGCACTTTAAGGAGACGCTGCTGAAGCTCATGCCCTAACGCATTGGAAAGGAGGCGTTGAGACTGTGTTTCTCCCCACCGCTCATTGTATAAGCGGGAAAGATTGTCACGCTAATTTTTTGGTTAAAAATAGCACTCGTGCTGTTGGGCTGTAAAAGATCGGCCCGAAATGCTTATCCAGCTGCATGATGGAACTAACCATAGAGCATTCTTAGCATCCTGTCCGATGGATGGATGTTCTACCGAGGGGTCCCACACAAACATCCTTGCATTACCAGCCCAATTGGCATCAGTGGCTTGTCCATATTATGGAAGTTTCTTTAGCAATTCAAAACGGTTTGAAAGTCAGCTTTAACAGACTGCAGATGATTCCTGTATTGTTGTTGTTGTTGTTGTTGTTGTTATTTTATTTATTATATTAATCTATATAGTACCAGTAATGTACCTGGCACTGAACCGTTAAGACTGATGTCAGCTAGAGTTAATTGGAGGATTGTGATGTTTAAAAATATTGAGTGAAAATGGAGTTAAACACTAAAAATCCAGAAATGCAAATATAATTAAAACTTGGAAGGAACAGGGATGTATGTGCTGTATATCTTTTTGAGAGATGTAAGGTATAATAATGTGTATCTTTCATTTAGTTTATAGGCTATTATAAAGGGGCAGGGTTAAGGGGTGGATGTGCTGTTGCCATGCTTTAACTTATATTTTTCTAGGTTTCTAGCATTAAAGTCTGTTTGTACTCAAAATTGTTGTAGCAGAAGTGCTCACGATAGGTGGACCCAGATAAACTGATTGGCCTGATGCTGGGCTATATATTCATCCTGCCCTCTTTGCCTGGAATTCCAGACTCCCAACCCAAATTTAATTTGATCCTCCAGCAGTAACGTCCTCACACCCACTTACTCCTTTAAGCACATTCAGCAGCCTCCTTCCTCCCGACCCCACAGTTGGAAATGCCAGTGTTGCTACAGCCAGTCCCCAGGACGCCAAGCTGTTGGAGAGGCCAACACCTTGGGCGCCATACCACCACCGGATGAGCCTCAAGCCTCCACCTTATCATCTGGTATGGCTCCCTAGAACATCTACTGCTGCTAAAACTGTTGTTGCTGATCAGCCTGGCTGGAATGAGAGCCCACCCTGGGCTGTGACTTGGCCACGTGCTGTCGTGTAATTCACTGCGTGGGGCCTAGCCATGTGGGCAGCCTTACCCCATGTACCCATGTGGGGTAAGGCTGCTCTGCAATATGTCCTTGGAATTTTTCTGAGGACATGTCGCGCAGCAGGCAGCTATTTGTCGGCGGGGGAAACATCTGGCTGCTGCCAGCCACACGATGCACTGCATTGTGTGGCTCGGCTGCCCAGGAAGGGGTAAGGCTACCCAAGATGTGGTAGCCTCCCCTCCCTGTCTCCTGTAGCCTCACCCCTAATGTTAACCATATCAGTGGTTTTTAAGCTAGGTGGCACCTGCCTCTAGGCATGTCTGGAAGGCATTCTTGTGGGAAATAGAAAGGAGCATATCTGGCAAACACTTAGCTCCACTGTGACTGAGCTAGGGGGTGGATTTCCAAAGTGATGGGGAGAGGAAGAGAGGGATCAAGGTGTTTGGGGGTGGCACATCTATCAGACACAAGGAAGGGGGCATGGTTTAAAAAGTTTAAGAACCACTGGCGTACTCGATCTTGGAAAACTATTCTGTAAATATATTTTTATGTAATCTGGCAGGGCCAGAAAACTTGGCACAGGGAAGAATTAGAGAGAAGTTTTTCTTTTGCTTATATTTTTGTTCTTTCAGCATCATTGACTGGAACACTGGATTGCCAAATCAAATCACCCATGTAACTTAAGTTAGCACAGATGTCAAGTCTCCACCCTGCCACCCTTGCCCTCATGCAAGACTACCATTCTGCTGGGAATCAGCCCAGAGGGAGCAAAGAACCTAAGTAACAAGTTGGGTTACTTGGGTGTTCCCTCCCTCTGGCCTCATTCCCGGTAGCATGAAAGAGTAGTCTCTTGCACTGGGGGTGGGAGTGAATTGCCATCTTAAGTAACATTTTGTGTTTTCAAAACTTTTAATTTTATAAGCAAAAAATCAAAAGCACTGAGAATTCACTCATGCTTAATCGCAGGTGTCATCCTTTTAATGAGCAGGATGGATAGGAATGTAGATAACATGTATTTTTGTAGGACTAGATCTTGTAAATTCTGCTGGCCCAGTTCCCAAGTTTAAGAACTCCAGAATTGATTTATTATAGCACACGAGTCCATTCCTTTAGTATCAGAAGTTAACCTAAGCTGCTCTTATATTTATTCTAATCATTCTTGCATAGCTTATCTGCGGAACAGCCTTTTCAAGTTATTCCTTACTGCTCTTCTCAAATGTCCCCTTTTTAGGAATCGCTGAAGGAACTGAATACAATTCTCAAAAAGCACTGGCAGAATTCACTAATCCAGATATTCTGCCCATTCAGTGAAACTTCAGTGCTCATATAGACTAGTTGCTAAATATTCCAGTCTGGTGACTCCAATAGGTTTTTTAAACTTAATGTTAAATTAGCCTAGCTACCTGGAAAGTAATCTACAACATGTAAATTTGTGGAGATTAGTTTGGGGTTTCAGAATATTTCTGGCAGAAGTTCTAGGCAAACGTCTACCATTTTAAGACTTGTTTTTGAGCTTTTTTATGGTGCTCATTGTAATATCTTATCACCTGACAAACCCTGATGAGTTTGTTCTTGCATTATATTTTTACAGAAGATGAAGTAATACAGAAAGAGAGAAAAAAACTTAACACATTCAAAAGTGTCTACTAATCCTAGTCACCGTTGCCAGGAGTGGGTTTCTGACACTTGCCGCCTCCTCCCCCCCTTGAAATAGTACACTTATGTGAGCCAGTAAAAAGCCATGCTGTGGCTTGGTGTCGGGTGGAATGTTTGGGGTTTGAAAAGAGGGGTGTGGTGGAGAGTGCTGTGTAGGAGATGGCAGGGCTGAGAAGAGATTCTCCTTGTAATTGCACGAGAGACCTGTCCACGAACAGTGGAAAGGAGTGATCAGGTAGCCTCTCTGCACCAGGAGGAAGAGATTGGCTGGTGGAGTGATTCAGTTTGTTTATTGGCATCAACCTTCATTATAGCCTAAAATAATAATACAATAAATATATCACATAAAATAACACAGCCTACTATAAGACAAACCTAATATTAAATTACTAAATAAATCCAAACAGCAACAATAACCTGACACAAGCAAAGGAAGGCCGTTAAGACCTACAGTTAAAGTGCAAATAATAATACAACTCAAAATCTTACTGCACAGCTTATGAGGGAATATATATATATATATATATATATAATATATAAACTCCTAGTTAACACGGGATACTAGCTATAGTGTCTGTAATTTTGACCTTATTTGCGCTCTTTTCCGACCAGCCAGGCGCAGGAAGGTAGCTATAGCTATCAGCTCATCTCGCTCCACTCTTGTAAGGAGAAAGTGATAAATCCCCACCGTACTGTATATAATTTCTTTTGGGGCTATTGGAAGAAGCCAAATGGACCGTAAAGTAGTATAATAGGGGCACCTTAACAGCATATGGTCTGTGGTTTCAACCGTGAACACGAACAGAGGCGATTCTTATAAGGTATCTTTTTATGCCTTCCTTCCATAACAGCTGAACAGATAATCTGAAAGCGAAGCTGAGTATACAGCCTGCGCAGATATGGATTAGTCAGGCTGTCCAGATAAGATTCAAAACGCACCACTCGCTTGAACTGAGCCAGATAAGGAGCAACCCTCCATTGGAGGACTGCTGCCAGATCTTCTTGTTGGGCTATATCTTGAACCCTTCTCTGAAACTCTGCCTTTATAACATTACAGTTTTTGCCCGCAAAATAACTAAAGGAGAAACCACAGCTCACCAAAAGGTGGTGCAGATAGTACATACAGCCAGGGATACGCTCTTGGGCTTGAAGAGACAACCTCTTCCTTGCGGCATAATAAAGGCAAGTACCCTTCACTAGATGACAGCAACCGCAGCCAGTATCGAATGACTGAGATTTTTACCAAGGTGCTTAATGAAATAATTCCCGTTTCTGCTCGCACAATCGCGCCAGGGACGCTCGGGCCTACGTTTAGTAGGCGTCGCAGGAACTTACTTGCACCTTTTCCAAATTTACCATATTCGGGCAGGGTACTAATTTTAGCCCGAAATTGGCTATCGACGGGATCTTGGCTCTGTAAACACCCAAGAACGTAGAGAGAGAAACACCCTGTGAGATGGCAATAGCCCTACTTAAAGACTGTGTGGCCTTAGCAGCCTTATTAGCACGTACCCGTAAGTGCTCGCTCCAGGTACCCCTTCTTGAAAAGGTAACCCCGAGATAAATACAATGAGGCATCACCTCAAGGGTGCCTAAATTTAGCCTCCAAGAACGTGGGCTTCTCCCTGGTGGAGTGATTAGTAACATGCTTTGTGGATAAGTACTGAGTTGCTGGACAAAGTGGGCTCCCACCATCACAACCATCATCACCATCGACAACAGTTGAGGGAGGACAGCGCTGTCAGCCATACTCTGTTTATAGGCCTGGATAGTGGTTTTAATGTGGGAAGCTTCCCAAGTGTTGATTTCAATTCTTGTTATATTAAAAACTGTTCACTGTCTCACTGAGTTTTGGTCTAGTGTCTCCCTGTTAAATAACTGGAATCCCCGTAATAATTTTTGTGGGCAATCTTACTGAAGTCAGTGGGACTATATGCAGGGTCCAGAGCCAAATGTGGCTCTGCGATTCGTGGATTTCCTGCAGAATCCTCCCCCCCTCCCCAGAATCTCCTGCCCTGCTTCTCCCAGCACAGAATTTCCAGCCTATGCTGGGTAGATGCGGGGCAGGGGATTCCATGGGGGGAAGGGGGTGAATAAACCCTCGTGGCTTCCCCTGCCCCCCCCCCCAGCTGTGTCGGGTGGGTGGGGGGCTGCCAGAGATCGCCTCCCCACCATCACAGCCCGGTAAATGAAATCAACAGACCTAGTGGCCGCGACTCCTTCATGTGCTCTTCTGGTCACTTCCTGGCGCCTCCCAACAGGGCATCCCAGAGCAGTGCAGCCAGATGATATCATCTGGCCGTGTTGCTGTGGGAGGCCTTGTTGGAAGGGGCCAGGAAGCAGTGAGAAGGAGCGACTGAAGAGCCCTTAAAGGAGCTGCCACTACTAGGTCTGTTGATTTCATTTACCAGGCTGTGAAGGGTGGAAGACGAGCCTGACACAGCCTGGGGGAAGGGGGAGGAAGCCAGCCCGTGCTGCATTTGGAAGGCTGGGGAAGCCCAGTGTGGTGAGGTGCAGAATCAGACCCTGAGCCTCCCAGACTCCCATGGAATTTAAAAAAAACTTCAGCCGGAGAATCAGGGCCCTGAGTATATGTACATATGTATCTTCAGGCTCAAAGCCCTAGTGCCCATTCTTCTGAGCTTGTTATCATAAGTACTTTTTAGAAGGCAAGTACTACCAAACCCTAACCTCTCTATTTGTATGAGTAAGGGTGTGGGGGCACACACTAAACTAAAGATAAAGGAGCAGAAGACTCCTTGTCTCTTAAAAAGGGAGGGGGGGAGGGGATAATGAGAGAGAGGCCCCTACTCTCAGAAGGGTGTGGTGCTTGTTCAACTGTACTGGAGGGAGGTCATTACCCTGAACCATTATTGGTCTAGTTTCTTAGCAGTCCTCATCAGTTGTTCCTCTGTGAGAGAGGAAAACCAACATTTTAGCCTCTGTGTTATTCCAGCTCTCCTGATGGAAGTTCTCAAGGAGGGAGATGAGGTATGGCGAAGGGAAGAGCTGTTTAGCTCCTGATTCCCCTTTCTTCTGGAGAACTACCCTTGATCATGAGAACAAATCCCAAGCAATGATGAGCACCCACAATTTTCATTGATTTTGTTTGGATTTGTGGGTTCTCACCATATCTGGTTACTAGATCCAAGTTGCCTGAAATTGGTCACTCAGAATTTAATGATCGCTTTTGAAACTGTTGGCACATCTAACTTGGGCAGGTCGCTCGCAAAGCTTTTGGCAAAGCCAAGTTAGAACTCAGATCTCCCGTTTCCTAGACTAGCATGTGATTAAGGGTCCAATCTTTACTCTCATCAGAAGAGTAAAGTAAAAGGGAAGATTGTCCTAAATTTTGTTATTGCTACTACAAGAATGTTGATAAATATTTAGGCTGTGGTTTCTACTATGGTTTCTGCTTTCCTGAATGGTTTTGTAAGCTAATGTTTAAAATGTAGCCTTGGACATCTATTTATTTAATTTGATGAAAATTGCAAATTTACTTTACCATCTAATTTTAATTTTTCAGGGCCATCTACAAGCTTTAGACAACCTTCTAATGGTAAAAAACAAGCATACTCAGTTTTTGAGTTTAAGAAATGCAGGAACTTTGAGTGACAAAAGGTACGTTAACACGGGACAAGTCTGACAGACTCCCGAAGAAACTGTCTATAGATGTGGCAGGATTTAAAATGAACATGCTGTTGATCTGAGCTAGGCTGAAAAAATGGTAGTGTGTGTCTAAGGCAAGACTTTGGGAAAAATCAGTTCTTGATTCTAGTCTCAGATTTGCCAGACTTGCACATTGTGCCCGCTCAGACCTCACTTTTCCCAGCAGAAAAAAATAAAATGGAAATGCTTCTGTACTCCACCTCACATAGTTGGCATAATTTGCTTAAACTTTAATGGACTTCAGTTCCTTGGATAAAAGATGACAGAAGTTTGCAATATAGGTAACTTAGCCCTAATCTGCTCTAAAACCTTACATAATTTTTATTATTGTATTTGGCACAGAAATGTATGGCCAACAGGAAAGCCTATGGGGGTACTAGAGGACCCCCCCTCACACACACACTGTTACCATTAAAATTCCACCAGTAATGGTACTGTTTTGAATTGACACCCCCACCCCATTTTTGGAACATAAGATGTATAGAAACTTAACATTTTCAACTAAGTATTATTGAACATTACAAAGTAATAAATAGACTTGAATAATTTCCTTGGGTCAGGGACAGTACTTTCATATGTAAATGAGATCACTTCTAGGTGTTAACAAGTGTTAACGTTCCAATGTTCTCACGATTGATAAGCGAACAAAGATAAAGTGGGTGATAACTCACCATGCAGACAGCTTGTCTGCATTTCAAGAGCCTGAGCTATTAGGAGCTCATTTGTATTTCAATAGCCGGCTGCCATAGTAACTAATAGAGGGGTCATTCAACACAACTCTGCAAGTTAAAAAAACATCATTGAAGCTTCACACTATGAAAGGATTAAGTGCTGTGTAAAGAATCTAAAGATAAAGCAAAGTTGTAAATTGGTAACTGGAGTTTTCCACTTCGGTGTAGTTGACCCCACCCCCACCCTCCCAATACCACTTGTATTGACATTTTTCTGAACACACAGAAATGGCATATTATGAAAACAGACAAAATTCTATATTGTGTTTGGAGCAAATATGACAAACCCCCCACCCCCCCCAACCTTGGACATATAGTGCTTTCATTTTTCCATTCTTTCCAGTGGGTGTCCATGTACCCCATTCTAGTATTCACTGAATTTTCTTTTTTAAAAATACAACTGTGGGGGGCATGAACCAGTGGGACACAATAGACCTCATATCTGTGAGGAATACATAGAATATGAAGTGGTACGTTTGCTAAAAAAGTTTTATGATTTTTTTGTACAACTTCCAGGGTACTGTGCAACTCCATTTGTGTTTGAGTGTTAGATTATTTTACGATAAATACAAAATGATCACGTTGCCCATACTGGTTTGATTTAGAAAATGTTACACTGAGTTGCATTTTACTGTAAATGTTTGTGCACTAATTTTGGTATTAAGAGCTCATCAGTAACATTAATTAAAATTTTAAGCTTTCTTTGTGAGCTGATTTTTTTTTTGTGGGAAGGAGTGTAGACAATGTAGCCACGATCCACAAACCACTTACTCCGGAGTTGTACTACTGAAGCCCTATAACTTCTGTTTCCATCTCTACCCCTGATTACCCAGAAACGTTTACTGAATATACTGTGCCTCCACTTCCGTGCTTTATAAAATGGAAATAACATTACCCACTTCAATGATGGTTGAGAGGTTAATAACTTTTTATGTGCTCTCTGAAAAAGGTACTATAGAAATATCAAGATATTTCTTAAACACATACTAGTCTTTAGTAATGAAAAAAAATACTTGAAGTGAATTGATAGTTCTGAAAGAGGATGTCAAATGCCTTTATAGGGTAGGACATATCTGAGTTGACCTCTTTCTGTACACTTTGCTTATAAGCAACAGTTATTGGATATATACTAATGTGATGGTCTGTGCGCCATCATTCTTTGGTCCTGCCCAGGGAGAGGGCCCTCACCCCAGGCACGATCTGGCCCACCCACCAAACAGACGTATCAACAGGCCAGGATGGGGAGAGGGCGGGGCAAGCATAGTCCTGCCCCCTGTGCTGCTGAGCACAGCCCAACCACCTCCCTGACCCAGACCTGGACCAGGGTCTGGTAGAGCAGGCCATCACATGTGACGGCCTGCTCTACCCGTCTGGAGATGACTTCCTCGGACCGCGGTAGTGCTGGCAGTGGGCCCGAGTTGCAGTCCGGACTAAGAACTGCCACGGCTCGGGGAAACCCTGGGTCCGGCCTGGGGAAACATCTGGTGGGCCAGTTTAGACATCATGGCAGTACTGTCATGTCTGAAAATACCCTTTGTCTCCTGTTACATAGATGGTGTCTGTAAACAACCTATTATGTATGGTTTTTAATATATAAAATGTATCTACGGAGCTTCGACACTAAATGATATTCGCATGAGCAGCGTACTTATGGCAGCATGTTTTGTAGAGCTGTACTTTCATTATAACAATCTGGGTGGAATTATTTGGGGACAGAAATATGACTTGTTTCACTAAAATATAGGCCTTTTTCATATGGACGCCCCCCGCACATGTGTGCGGTGGGGGTGGGGGGGCGCCCGTGCAAACACTGGCACGGACAGGGAAACACCCATGGGGACACTGCAGCCAGTGGGTGGGGATGCGTGTGTGCTCCCACGCTCCACCCATGCACAGAGCAACGGGCTCCAATGCTCGTTGCTCCATGCATGGAGATGGGTGTGAGCCTGGGCGCACACCCATCTCCTCACCCATCTCCTCACCCACCATGGCCCATTTGAAAAGGGCCATAGTCTCTGATTTTAAATTTCCACCACATGACATGCAATGATTTGAGACAAACCACCTCCAGTTGATTATGATTTTTCCATCTTCCTTGTTCCCCTGATACATTGTTCTTCTTTTATTTTTTGTTATAGAAGGAATAGTTTCAGACAAAAGTAAAATATACTTTTCCCAAGTAATCTTCATTTGTGTCATTGGCATTACAGCTCATTTGATGAAAGTACCTATGAAAAATTTGCTGAAGAAACCCTGGACTCATTAGCAGACTACTTTGAGGATCTGGCAGACAAGCCATTTACACCACAAGATTATGATGTCTCGTTTGCGGTATACTTCACATTTTCTGTTCTTGATGTAATTGTTGTAGATTTTTTTTTCTTAGAAAAAGTGTCTCCAAGTTATCCAACTATTCCATTAGTGAAAGAGCTTAAAATTTAAAACCATTCACATTATGAACCATCAAACGTATCTGAAAAATCAAGTTTCTAAATTATTTGGTTTGACTGACTGAAGAACGGCAGCTTTTTGATGCAGATTGATACCTGCAGGGACAGCCCTTGGAACAAGTGAGTTCTTTCTGCTACTTGAGGGTGATATTTAGTGGGAATGGAACATGGAAGGAACACATCAGGCACACTGGGGAAAGTAAAGGCTTCTTCTAGGGCAATCCTAGCAATGGCAAGACGTTCCGTAGCGGTTACTACCTCTAGGATTCTGAAGGTATATGAAATAAAAATTCGGTCGGCACTATTATATGGCCAAGAAATGGTTCCAGAGGAAAAAGTTACAGGGCTAGAGATAGCCCAAATTAAATTCCTTAGGCAGTTAGTGGGGGTCCCTCAAGCAGTGCCAGGCTGTGTTATGAGGGCAGAGACCAGTATGGTCTCAATTGTCTCCCTAAAAAGGCAGGCACTAGTAAATCTGTGGCTACATCTCCTTCGCCAAGATGATAAGGCACTACCACGTTTGTGCCTTATGGAGATGTTGGAGAACGCTGGTGGGGCGGTGTATCCATGGCTTGGCTCTCTTCTAATGTTTTTAGCCAAGGCCGGACTCTCTGTGCAGGCAGTGTAGCAACTATCCCCAGCACAACAGAAAAGGCTGGTAAGGGAATGGCTACTGGATATAGGCAGGCAGGAGGACTTGGAGGGCTGCGCTATGGTTTGGCCAACTTAAAGAGCTTTTTGGCCTAGAGGCATATTTAGATGCATTCAGCTCCTGGGGGCTGCGTAGGAACTATGCTAGGCTCTGGCTTCAGCTTATCGAGACCGCCGTGACCCACGCCTGGTACAACGCCTTACGAAGGGATAGCCGTAGGTGTATCTGCAGTTTGGACAAAGTAGAAACAATAGACCATATCCTCCTAAAGTGCCCACTGTATGATAGTCTCAGGGAAGTTTGGATCTTGCCACTACTACAGGGGAAAGAGTATTGGACCCTGGCATATAAAATAAAATATATATTGAGCCTGTCTAGGGCTTAGGAGCTCACTGCTGTTGCCGTGTTTGTGCAGCTCGCCCTGAAAATTAGAGTACAGGATAACGGATAGCACACGGATGATGCATTTGGTTCCAATAAGGGGGCTGACCTTTTAGATGAAAACTGGGTCTTAAATGAAAGAGGCTTAAAATGATATATATGTGCTGTGATGTCGTATGGGTATAGAATAAGAGTGTTCTGTTTTGTTAAGATAATTTCCTGGAAAACCGCTTTGTGTGTGTCCTCAATGGTTATGCCAGGGGGGTAGGTGACATGCTAAGGAGTAAGGTTTTGTTATGTTAAGAGTGTTTTACATTGTTTGGTTTATTTGTATGTGTTTAATTGTGGGCCCATCAATAAAATTTACTTACGTACTTATACCTGCTATAATATTGTCTTAACGTTTGAAAAAAATTGTAACAGGTGGCTTTTAAACAGTAACATTTTTGTGATGATTGAACCATTATTGCAAGAGGTTGGAAATTAGTTACTAATCCCTGAGATTGCTCTCTGATGCTGTCAGTACCTCAGTTTTGGTCACTTGATTGCTAAGATAAACATTATTAGACTGTGCATTGGCACAGCACCTTTCATAGGTACATCCAAAATGTAAAATAATATCTCGTCTCTTTTATCCTTTCTGTGTAGATGCCAATCACTGATTATTGGTCAGTCTTGTGAAAAAAAATATTTTTTTTCCATTAGTAAATTACTGGATAATAGTAATTAAGTTTTGATCCCTAATGAACTTGTCCGTAAAACCCCACTGCCTCATGTATATTTAGGATTTCAGCTTTAGTATTGGTGTTTAGCTACCCCTGTTTGTTAGCATTTCTGTTGCCATGCAATATAGAAGAGACTAGAAAACATTAATAGAAAAGAGACCAAGAAAGGGTTTTTGTGTCTTTAAACATTTAATAGTGCTTTACTTCTTGTATTGCCTCTCTCCCCAGTGTGTGTTTTGACATATAATCACTAAAGTTTTGAGAATGATTTTGTTTGCATCGGAATTGACATTAACTGACATTTGTGTGATTACATATGATAGTGTATTGCACTTGTTTTGCTTAGTTTTAGTTTGCTTAGATTCTTTCAACTAAAAAAAAAAAAAGGGTGAGTAACATGACAGGCCACAAGATGGCAGTCTTAGAAAGGAACTTGGAGAGCTGCACTCTCTTGACCTTTTAATTTTTGCTTACAATTAACATTGTAGAGTATTGAGGGGCGTGGAAATCTTTTCTTGAGATTAATCCTGTTAGTAGGAATTATTAAGAGCCGTAACGGCAATAGTTTTTCCATTAAACTAAGCACACAAGTGTGAAATTTAATTTCCAAATGTTGTTTTTAATTTCTAGAATGTCAAGTTGATTTTGTGTGTTTTTCAAGGTGGTGGCTCATGAGTGCTCCTGAATGAATGTGTGCATTGACACCAAGGCTTAAAGCTAACATTGACTTAATTTTCAATGGGAGAGCAAAGACTTTGGATGTGATCTGCAGCTGTGTTGCACGGGCACTTGTGTTAGTGCTAGCCCAATTGAAATGGGACTTACACTCACACTGAGAGTTTGTACTGGTACTAAGCAGCCAGAGAATCATGCTGCCCATCCCATTTGGCTGACACATTAAGCAAAGTACACCCATGGTTACGGTGACTGTTACAAGCTCTTTGGCAGTAGCGTACATTTATTGTACAACCTCTTTTGTGAGATAATGCTGAACACTTGTACAGTGAGCTGCATCTTTCTGAATGCTTATTAATATGACCCCTCATGCAAATATTTATAATTTGCAAG
Source organism: Sphenodon punctatus (assembly GCA_003113815.1). Lineage (NCBI taxonomy): Eukaryota > Metazoa > Chordata > Lepidosauria > Sphenodontia > Sphenodontidae > Sphenodon > Sphenodon punctatus. The sequence continues at coordinate 1,912,471 of QEPC01009656.1, forward strand.
GCTCTACAACACTCCACAGTACTATTGTTCACCTGTTGTTTCAGTCGGCTCTTACCAGGGCTTGTTCCTGTGCTCCTTTCTAGCTAAAGACTGCAGGATTGACCCCTTAGTACCTGGGAAGTTTACTTCCAGCTTTGCGACCTACTAGATAATTACAGCATCCAACCCAAATGAAATGCTGTAAATCAGTGTTTCTCAACAACTGATGTGTGACCTGGTGCCAGTCCATGTAGAGAGGAGGGAGCACTCACTTAGGAGTGCCTCCATCTCCAGGCTTGGCAGCACTCCATCAGCAACAATGGGTTTGGTTTTCAGCACAGCAAACTGCTTCCTAGTCCCATGTGACTCCACGTCAAAACCTTTGTCCCCCTTCAGCCTCTTCCTCCCACCCAGCATTTGCTGTATGAGTCTCACTTCCCCTTTCCCATTTCTCTGATTCAGTCTACTTCCTGGCCACCACCTTACACCAATGTCACTACAGTCTCATTCCCTTCTGACATGACACCCTCCCCACAGTTTCTACCATCACTGCAGCCCCTTCGCACGCATTTGAGCAGGATCTTTCATTAACACTCAGTCTCTTGGGACATAAGTAGTCATTAAAGTTGGTTCATGCTGGGTTTTGTTAGATAAAGGGGAGTTTAAACCCTGCTTTTGCTGTGAAGCAGTGCAGAAGCTGTTGAGATTTTGGGAGCCACTCAGAAAGTAAAATAGCTTCCGTTTTGAAATTTCAACCATGGGTGTTTTCCCCAAGAAAATTAAACCATCTCTCTAATATGAGCATCTACTCTTTGTGAGCCAGAAATATGGAATGATTAAAGGCAAATCTATCTGAAATTGGAATCTTAAATCTATCTAAATTTGATGTCCATCAAATTTTAGTGTATAATCTGCCATACTTCTATTTTTCAAAAAGCATAGTTCAGGTTAGTCCTAGGTTAGCTTTGTCTAACAAGCTTCTCCTTGGAGCTCCTGGACAGTAGTTCATGCGCAGAGGGGATCTGTCCCTGTTCCAATTGAATCTCTGCCTCCGACTGGTAAGAACACCGGCCACGCAACTCCAGCTGCTTACCACCAAGTCTCTGCAGCCTTCATTATTATTATTATTTATTATTTATTATCATGGCACAGACTCTCCTTTCCTGGAGCACCATAAGCACCTCTGTCCCCAACTTCTATGCAGCCCTTGGAGCTTGCACTGATTTTCAAAGCAGCCCCTTAGGGGGAAGAGGCTCCACATCTCTGATATAGGGCATGGGGTGGTGTACAAATGCAACCTAATTATTTACCAGATGAGTTTATAAGCTAGATCATGCTAACTTGGGTATTATTTGTGCCTGAAGCTTAAACAGGATTACCATCTTTTATGACTTGTGTTGTGAACCCTATTGTTTTAAGTGTTCTCTGAAAGCCCCAGGTACTGAAATTGTGCATCTCAGCTTTCATTTTAAAGTTCCTAGACCTCATGGCTGCAGAGTGAAACTTGAAAGCACAAGTAGATTCAAAAACCAGAAGACACATAAATAGAACTCCAAATATATTGGTTTTTTAAAAGTGCATGATTTTTATGAAAATCCCATATTTCTGAGCTGAATTTCTGTTTTTTGAATATTTCTTTATATTTGTATCCTGTCCTTTCCCAAAGGCTCAGGAAAACACACAAAAAATAGATATATATATAAGATACAAAGGCAAACCCCATAAAACTGTAAAATACACCCCATATCCTAAGCCTAAGCCTGGAGGGTTGGCAACCTGTTGACAGAACCCCTTGCATCCAACAGCAAGTCCTCCAGGTGAGACATATTAGCAGTGAAAAGTAATGATGAATTGCATTTCTAATTGATAGACATATTGAAAGTTGTTGGTTTTGTTCTTTATACCAGTGGTACATTATTGTAGAAAAAAAGTTAAACAGAACACAAATAATGTTTTCCTTTTTTCCTTCTATTTTTACGTGACAGACCGGAGTTTTAACAATTAAACTAGGTGACGGCATGGGAACCTACGTAATCAATAAGCAGACACCAAACAAACAGATTTGGCTGTCGTCTCCCACCAGGTAAGCAGATATCAGTATGCTAAGAGAGAGCTGAAAATTCAGTATTGAATGAAAATTCCTTAGTTCAATGAGCAATATTTCATACCCTGTTAAGATAATTATGTGTATTATATACTACTAGTATCTGCCTAACCGTCAGTGTAACTTTACTCTAGCATTATGATAAGCAGTTGTGTTTATGCTTTGGGTGATGACTGACATGATGGGACATACTGACCCACAAGATTTATAATGCACTGAAATCCATGCATTCCATTTCTTAAATAGCCAGTTCTTAAGACCACTGTGAACAAGGAAGTAGTCTGTTCACAGAAGAAATAAACAGCTGTAGGAAAATAACTCCTGTCATGTAGAGAAAGAGATCACGTTCTGGTCTAACACTTCCTTATATATCTTTCAACATATCAGATTTTTATCCTTGGGAGATTCCTGTTGTTTTGAGGGGGATGGTGTGTTGGTGCGGGATTCATTCTGAATTGCACAAGATTAACGAACAATAGCATAGAGATCTCAGTTGTGTATGAGAGTTTTGAAATAAAATACCATGTGAACGGCTGTTTGTTCCATTCCAAATTTTACGACTGGTTCTGACTAAGAGATAGTGGAATGAGTTTAAAATGCCCCAGGCTACCTCAAAAGGTTAAAAGGAAAATGGGTAAAAGGAAAATCTGACTATCCCAGAGGCTAACGAGGGAGTCCTTCAGCTTCTTAATGTTGATAATCCTTGTTTTTAGCTAAATACTCTTAAATATAAGTGTGCAGGTACACTTCTTTGAGGTTATTCATAATCAAAGTCCATGCCTCCTTTAGACATCTTGTTTATGAAATCAGGAATGGATCAAGCTATTGTGATTTGATGATTAAAATGAAACTTGCAGAGGGAGAGAGTGCCAGGGGAGGGAGCAGAGAAAGGTTTGAGCATGATCACTCTACTGCCAAGGTCACCTACCACTTAGTTCAACAGAAATGATAGGGTCAGTGGGAGAGCAGGGGAGGACAGTAAGGAGGCAGTTGCAGTAGTCAAGGCGAGAGATGACTAGAGCATGGAATAGAGTTTATGGCAGAGAACAGTAAGGAAGGACCAGATTGTTTTAAATTATTTATTTAATCAATTTTTATGCTGCCCTTCCCATAGGCTCAGGACGACTCACAAAATAATAAAAAACAGTAAAATACGAAACCAATCCGCTCCCAAACCTTCCCACAAAACCCACCCAATACCATATCTCCATTCCCCACATCCAAACCCCCCTTAAAACCTGTACCCCAGACCCCCCCCCAAATCCCCTATCGCTGCCCTTCAAATGCCTTTACAAACAGGTAGGTCTCACGCCATCTCCAGAAGATGCTCTGCCTCAAGCTCAGATGTGAACCTCTGGGGGAAGGGAGTTCCATAGCATTGGGGCAGCCACCGAGAATGCCTCCCTGCGAGTCCTCGTCGTACGAACAAGACTAACAGGTGGTGCCTGCAGGGAGGTGCTCCTGGCCGATCGCAGGGGCCATGGTAGGACGGGTGGTTTCTCAGGTATAGGGCCCAGATCATTTAGGGCTTCAAAGGTCAAAACCAGCACCTTGAATTGTACCTGGAAAGCCATAGGGTTTGGAGCACCGGCGCAATGTGTTCCTGGTGCCTCGCCCCCCCCCAAAAGGAGGCAAGCTGCCGCATTCTGCACCAGCTGCAGCTTCCAGTCAGAAGCAGCCCCATGTAGAGAGTGTTGAGCTAATCTATTGTGAATGACAGTGTCCAGATTCGAATCAGAAAGAAAAGGCTGCAGCCTCCTTACCAGATGGAGTTGGTGAAAAGTGCTCCTGGCCACTGACGCAACCTGACAATCCAGGCGCAGTAAGGAGTTCAGAAGCACTCCACGGCTGCTAACCTGACTGACCAGAGCAGGACGGGCTTCATCAATAACAGGGAGTCCCAATCCCCTCCGGGTCACAAGGCCAGCCAACCTTCATCACCTCGGTCTTATCTGGATTCAGCTCCGGTCAGCTCATCCTCATTCAGTCCCCAAAAGCAGCTAGCTATTGGGTGAGCACCGAGACTGCAGGGCCTGGGTCATATGAAAAGGAAAGGCAGAGTTAGGTGCCATCAGCATACTGATGGCTCTTCATCCCAAACCTCCAAATGACTTTGGTCTGCAGCCTCATCTACACGTTGAGCAAGAAGGGGAGACAGAATAGAACCCTGGTGGACCCCACAGGGCGGTCCGAAGAGGATGATGAGCAACTCTCATCACCACTCTCTGGGACCTCCCTGACAGAAAGAAGTGGAACCACATGAGTAGTCCCATGCACTCCCGCCAGGTCCCACAGTTGTGTCAATAACACCTCGTGATCAACTGTATAAAAGGCCACCAAAAGATCTAACTAGGATCAACAGGGGAGAATTCTCCGTGTCTATCTCCAGGCGCAGGCCATCGACCAAGGCCACAAGCGCAGTCTCCATGCCATACCCAGGGTGAAACCCCAACTGAAACAGGTCCAAGAATCCGATGGTATTGGAGCTGTCGAGCAACCACCCTTTCAATAACCTTCCATTTTTAGGAAGAAACAGGCCAGTAGCTGGCCAGGGAGTCAGCATCCAAAGATGGCAGCTTAAGTGGAGACTGGACAATCACAGTGTAGCAAGGAGCAGTCCTCCACGGCTGCGGCCCCCTTAAGAAGGGGGCAGTTGTGTGCATGTGTGGGTCTGGGGAAGCCAGCCCCTGGCGAGAAGGCAGCCTGGGTTGGACACTAGCCCTGAAAGGGTGAATAGCCAAGCTAGTGCCAGGAGCATGCCCAGTGGAGACTTCAGAGCTGTTTGGAGCTCTAAGTGCTAGGGCATGCTCAGTAGAGCTCGGTAACCCTCTCTGAGCTCCAAGCACGGAGACATGCTCGATGAGACCAGGTGAACCGAGCGTGCTCAGAGCCTATAAAGGGCCTAGGCTCAGTTGAGAGAAGGGCAGCGTAGGGCTTTGAGCTCCCTACTCCTGGACAGTAACCTTGGTTAATGGCCTGCTAAGAGCAGAGGGCCCATGCCCAAATGAGGGCTAAGGTGGAGACATAGAGAAGGGCTTTTTGGGTCAAGCCCTAGACACAGAGACGGCGTGTGCACATATGGTGGCGTAGTCCTTGACTGTGAGGGGCGGTAGGAAGCCAAGGGTGGGACCCCTACAGGAGTTCCCCACATAGTGCACCCCACTTGGGATACAGCCAAGACAAGGGCTAAACAGGCGTAGCAGAGGAGTTTGCTAATTCCTCAATACCCCAGCGCCCCCGTGTGGTCCTGGAAGACCCTCTGCTACACACCGTTTTAAGAACGTCTGACACCCTCCCCTCCCAAAGAGAGATGTTGACAACCCCAGCCAGCAATGGACCCAGTGTCTACCGGCTGGCTTTCACCAGCCAGGACAGGCAAGGATCTAGTTCGCAACTGATTTCCCTCATCTCCCCAAGCACCTCCCCCCCCACATCAGTAGTTTGTACTGATTTAAACAGATCCAAATAAACAGGACAAGACTGAGCTTTCATAGCCTCAAACTCTGATTATGTCATCAAAATGGCAGCACTCAAATTTTGGTGAATATGAACAATTTTGTCTGCAAAGTAGCTAATAAAAAGGTCACAGTGGGCATTAGATGACTTCATTTCCAGGCAGAGGCAGACCAGATTAACCAGGCCCGTCACTGCCAGTCGAGACTTTGCAGACGCTATGATAGCAGAGAAGGAAGCTTTCTTTGCTGCCATCACAGCCATAACCTAGTCCTTCGAAAACTATGCCGCAGTCAGCTTCAGCACCACCTGTTGGCCAGATGTTACCTGGGATAGGCCCATGATTGTCATGGCGGCCATGAACTCCTGCTCTGCTCCTGAAAGGCTGGCTTCAGCGTGTATGTTGAAATCACCCAAGACAATAAGTCTGGGTAATTCCAACGCCACCTCCAAGACCAGCTCAGTTAGAGCAGTCAGGGAGTCAGCCATGCAGTGGGGTGGTTGGTACACCAGCAGAATCCCCAGTCAATTCCCTGCCAAGTCCAACATGAGGTGGACACACACTTTGACACATTTTAGCAATGTTATGCAGAGAGAAGATACAGGTTTTAGCAACAGACACTATCTGAAATGCAAAGGAGAGGGAGGAGTCAAAGATGAATCCCAGGCTAGTTGTCTGGAGGACAGGCAGGCTGGTGACACCATCAATGAAGTGGAAGAGGAAGGGATAGAGCTTTGCAACATGCTCTAACCATTTTTATTGTATCCTTTCATTTTTGCTGATGTACAGTATACTATAGGTTAGTGATTGTATAGAACTGCTAAGGTCTCTTTCACAGAATCCTCTTGTCAGGATGTGTGTGTCTGGGGAGGTCAGTCCCCATGAACTGCTAGACAGACTAGCAGTGGCACTTCTCTCACCATTGTGTTTATGCAGTGCACATCTATATTAAAGTAATTGAATAGATTTGGAATGGAACTATTACTTCTCATGGCTTTGAAGCGATGTTTCTGGTAATGCAGCCCAAAATTGCATTAGCCTTCTTTGCAACTGCATCACACTGCTGACTCATTTTCAGTTTGTGATCAACTACAGTCCCTAGATCCTTCTCACATGTACTGCTGCCAAGTCAGGTGTCACTCATACTATTATAGGCGGTAGCAAACTCTCATTGAACAGCGCCTGTGCTGTTCAGTGGGAGTCAGTAGAGCAAAAACTTCTGGTTGGCAACCATTCTAGCTTTCCTCCAGCAACATATGTGTTCTGTGATTACAAACAATGAAGGGGAGTCCAGGGGTGGTGGTGGTGGGACACCGATGGGACTTGGAAGATAAAACTGTTTGTTTACAAACTCCTCCTCCCCATATAAGCGATCAGGAGGTTGTTGCCTTGTAAAGAGGTTCATTGGGATGGCTCCCAACATGTTTGTTGTGCATGCTCACCATGTTCAAATAATAGACAACGTGATAGTCTCGAGCTCCTCTAGTATAAAAAGCACCCCACCCCACCCCAGAATGACAGTTCCTTTTTCTAGAACTATAAGAAAATTCCATGTAGGCTGGAAGGGTGGGTGTTGTGAGAATGTTTGGAGCCATCTCTAAGAACCTTGTTTACAAGACAGCAACCTTCTGTTCTTTGAGTGGCTCCTCACAGGCTGTTTTTACACGGCTCCACCGAGTGGTGGACTGTGGGCGCGCTGGTGCATGGGTGGGGCGTGCACATGGCCTCATGCGCATTCGAACCCAAAGAGCAACCGCTGTTTTCCCCAGTTGCTCCGTGCGTGGGGACAAGATGGGGAGTGAGTGGGATGCATGTTAGGTGGGCGTGCACACATACCCCCACTCACTGCGGATGCGTGCGTCACATCATTCACACAGAGCTCCTTCACCCACGAACACGTAGAAATCTGCTTGTGGGTGGGAGAGGCCCGTGTAAAAAGGGCCACATTCTCACAACTGTCTTGTACTATCTTAGATAGGAATTTAGGATATAAAGCAATATCTATTCTATCTTGGAAAATCTGCAAATATGGTTCTGAGATTATTATGGCTGCTATTTCACTAACTTTTCTTAATGAAGTTATTGCTAACAGGAATACTATCTTTAAAGCCCGACCCCATAACTGGGTCATTTGCGCCCCCCCATATAATCAATTCATGCTGCCCCGGGGGCAAAAATTAAATGGTTATGGATAGGGGGGCAGCGTGAATTGATTATATTTATTTATTTATAAAATAATGTAATGCCCCGCCCCTCCTGCTCCAAGCAGCCTGGGGAGCTTACAATGTTAAAACATATAAAATCAATAAAACCATAAAATATAATAAAAAGGAAGGCACAAAACCAAAACTCCCCCCCCCCACTCCATCTCCCTCGCCAAAAGCCAGGTGGAACAGCCAGGTTCTACACATACGACGGAAGGAGGGAAGATCCGGGGCCACTTGGACCTCCACTGGGAGGGAGTTCCACAGCCTAGGTGCAGTCACCGAGAACACCCTCTCCATAGTGACCCCCCGGGCCACATGGAGGACCTCGAGAAGGGCGCCCCCAGCAGACCGCAGAGGCCCTCCAGAGCACGGAGAGCGAGGCAATCCTACAGGTAATTCGGGCCAAGGCCATATAGGGCTTTATAGGTCAAAACCAATACCTTGAATCGGGCCTGGAAGACTATAGGCATCCGGTGCAGAGCCCAGAGCACCAGTGTAATGTGCTCACAGCGACCTTTCCCCATAAGGAGACAGGCCGCAGCATTCTGCACTAGCTGCAGCCTCCTGACAGTCACCATAGGTAGCCCCACATAGAGTGCGTTCCAATAGTCCAATCTCGAGGTAATGAAAGCACGGATGATGGTGGCCAGGTCACTATCTGAAACATATGGCTGAAGCCGTCGCACCAGATGTAATTGGTGAAACGCACTCCTCGCCACAGCTCCGCCTGGAAATCCAGGCAGAGCTGCGAATTGAGGAGCATAAAAAAATTAGGACTTAACTGTAATTAAACTGTATACATTCCCCATCCCATATAAATATTGTTCTTCGAGGATCTCCGCGATTCTCACTATTGGGATTCACTTTCTTCTCCTCAGGTACTGGAAAACCTCTTGTCAGCAGTTTCCAGGCAGAAGATAGCCTGGAAAGATCTAGAATAAGGTGAGGGCTCCGTCCCTCCCTCCCTCCGCTCAGAGAAAAGTACGGATTACTGATCGTGCGAGAGCGGGAGTCTATAAAAGGGGGCGGAGCCCTCGCCACCTCAGTTCCTTCCAACCGCGTTGTGTTGGAAGACCTCCGTGCTTTTCAGCACCGTCAGTAGTTTATTTCCTAAAAAAAAGATTGGAAAGAAGATTATACAAAGAAAATTAAACCTACGACTAATGCGGTTGGGCACTGTCCTGCCCCGCGGGGCCCCCCCCGGGGTTTACTGCCTTCCCTCAGGCCGGTGAAGCATGCCCAAGCAGCTGGGCTTCAAGCGGTGCGCTTCCTGCCCAGCCACGCTTTCTGTGAGTGACACTCATGAGCTCTGTCTGACCTGTTTGGGAGAGGGGCATTACACCAGAACCTGTCCCCACTGCGCTAAGCTCTCCTCCCGAACCAAAAGAGCAATGGCCCTGCAGCTGCAGGAGATCCTCATGAGGAAAGCTCTTCAGGGGGGTGAAGATGGGCCTCTGTTGCTCTCTTTTTGTTTAGCCCCCATGGATTTGCCTGCGGCTTCTACCGCACAATCCCATGCCCTGGAATCTGTGGAGAGAGTTCCGTTACCGCTACCTTCACCGATGGTACCTGAAGTGCCCAATGCCGGGACTAGCTCCCCCTCGCACTCGCTGTCGGCCGCTACCGGTCCCGCTTCAACCAAGGAGCGTCACTCCCGCCACCAGGGAGAACACAAGAAAAAGAAGAGATCCCTTAGCATGGACGCAACGGTCCTAACCCGTCCGCTCCAGGTCGAGACTGTCTTTTCTCAGCCGGTTCTGGAGTCTCAGATGCTTCCGCCGCTCCTTCCACACCCAGCACCACAGGCTCCGCCTGCTGCACCCACTCTGGTACTGTCTACACGACAAACGTCACTTATGACGAAACGTCACGGGCACTCCCGTCCGGCCTCCCAGACCCGGTACCATCGGCACCATCGGTCCCGTTCCGGATCATTACACAGGGAGGAAGCCTCAGAGCCGGAACTCCTGATTGAACCTGGGGGGCCGATTCGTTCCTTTAGTGACCAGCGCTCCCGATTTTTGTGCTCCTGCTACTCCCCCCACAGTGAGGCACGGTACCACCACAACGAGTTCAACCTATTCCAGGACTACGGGCGTGTGGATTACCGGTACAGCCGGCACCGATCTTGATCACTCTACCTTCCAGATAGGGACTTCTCCGTTTTTGGACAAGAGGCGCATTACCAGCATGCTCACCAATACTTACCTCCTGCACCACCTCGGGCGCCTCCTACGGTTACGATCTCCAGAGCTCCACTGGAGTCTCCCCCGCGACCATCCATCCCTGCTCCACCAAAGCAGCTGCGCCATTGGGGTCCCCAACAAGCCGCTGTACCGACGGTACCAGTGGTACCAGCTATTCTTCCAGTGGTGCAGACGGAGACGTTCGTACACACCCCTTCCACCTACCAACAGGAACCAAGTTCAGATCCATCGAGGGGACTCTCTCTTATTGATTCTTTGTTAGCTCCCCCACCTTCATCTAGGGCTGCGCCTGTCTCCACTGCAGCCCCAACTGGTCCTCTTCCTGAGCAGGAGACTTTCTCCGAGTGCTCTGCCTCGGTATCTTCCTCTTCTTTCCTGCAGGACGAGGATGAGACCATCTCCCCGCCTCCTCCCGATGCTATCTCTGATCCCATGTCCTCCCTTCTCAACTGAGGATAGCAAGGCCTTCCAGACCGTGCTGAAAAGGCTAACTTCTGCCCTCCCTAATTTACCCACTAAGGTGCTTAAAAAGTCGCAGTCGGGCCCAGTTTTGGGGATCTTGGGATCAGGAGACTGAGAGCAAATCATGCTCCCTATCCGTGACCAACTCTTGGAGCCTTCCAAGGCGGTGTGGACAAAACCAGCCTCTGCATTACCCACTAATAAGCTGGCAGATTCGCTCTATGCGATACCAAGGGAGGGAGCAGAGATGTTTTATAAGCACCCAGCACCTAACTCCGTAGTCATAGCTGCAGCTTACAAGAGCAGGAGGTATTCAAACATCCCCTGCAGATAAAGAGGATAGACGCTTAGATGTGCTGGGCAGAAAGATTTTTTCATCAGAGACCCTTTCTCTTCGCGCTGCTAACTACAGTTTCGCTCTCTACGGATACCAGCACTGGTTATGGGCCCAGTTGAGTAGAGCCTCTGACCCTGCCCAGATCTTGGCCCTCCAACAGGAGGGAATGCAGATAGCTAGGTTTCAACTTACTGCCAACATGCATATTGCTGACTCCAATATCAGAGGCATGGCCTCAGCCATCACCCTCAGATGTCACGCTTGGCTACAATCCACCGCCTTAGTTCCTGAGAATAAAACACGCATAGAGGACCTCCCCTTCGATGGGGACAGACTCTTTGCGGCATCCACTGATGACACCTTAAAGAAAGTTAAGGCGATGTGTCAGACTGCCAGATCAACTGGGGTGATTCGCACTAATAGGAAACGACCCTATTACCCTTCTTCTACCTCTTACCCATACCACCCGTACCAGGCTAGACACCGGTTCCAGCCCTCTTAGCAATCTAACAGGCGGTACTCGCCCCAGTACCAACAGTCAACCCTCCTCTACCCAATCTCCTAGGCGATTCTCGAAACAGAGAGGCAAGGGTAGAGCTTCCTCCACCTCCTGCACTGGACTCCCACCCAAGCAGCGTTTTTGAAGAATGCCAGGTCAAGGGAGTTTCTCAACGTCCCCTCCTTTTTCACAACTGCCTCCAGCCCTTCTACAATCAGTGGGCCTCTCTTACCTCAGACCATTGGGTTCGGGAAATAATTGCTTGTGGATATTCCATTCAATTCCACTCCCTCCCGACTCCCCTCCCCACCCCTTTCCCAGGCTTCCAATACTAGAGTGATGCTTCACTGAGTACCCNCCCCCCCCCCCCCAACTCAAAGACTACTTGAGGTTAAGGAGCTTCTTGCTAAGGGAGCTATTGAGGAGGTTCCTCCGTCAGCGAAATACTGGCTTCTATTCCAACTATTTCCTGGTCCCCAAGAAGGATGAGGGTTTCAGACCTTTCCTTGACCTTTGCCGGCTAAACAAGTATATTTGAAAATTCAAGTTTTGCACCACCTCCCTTCCCATTATTTTCCTTGGCCTTCAAAAAGGAGATTGGTTGGCCTCCCTTGACCTAAAGGACACTTATTTCCATATTTCCATTAATGTTGCTCACAGATGGTACTTAGGTTTTGTTGTAGGGAATCGACACTTTCAGTATTCTGTTCTGCCCTTTGACCTGTGTACGGCGCCCAGGATCTTCACGAAGTGTGTGGCGGTAGTCGCAGCCCACCTAAGGACACTGGAGATGAAAGTGTTCCCATACCTGGACGACTGGCTACTAGCAACACCATCCGCCCACATTCTAACAAGCCACCTCAACCTTTCTCTGGAAATTTTACAGAATCTAGGGTTTGTCATCAATTTCAAGAAGTCTCACCTTCTGCCTACTTAATGACTTCAGTTTATAGGGGCGGTTCTCGACACCCTACAGATAAAAGCTTTTCTGCCTATCGACAGAACTGCCTTCAGCCCTTCTACAATCGTAGACATTGTATCGACTATATTTCTACAAACAAAACCCAGGAAACCCGTGTGTTTCTTCCTCTGCCTTCAGGGACTGATGGTGGCGACCACAGCTGTGATCCCTTATTATTATTATTAACAAACATTTATATAGCGCCAGCAGTGTACCTGGCACTTTACAAAGTAATAAAATAGACACGGCCCTTACGCACGTCTGCACTTTCGAGGTCTGCAGCAATGGCTTGCGTGTGCCTACAACCCCACTCTTCATCCAATCTCTATGGACATAACAATTCCTCCAGAGGTCTACGATGACCTCCTCTGGTGGGTCGACCCGCACCCTACTTACTGGCATGCTATTCGATCCACCTCAAGTGTAAGTCTCCCTCACCCCCCATGCCTCTCTCTCAGGTTGGGGTGCACACATGAATCACGTCTTCACGGCCTATGGTCTCAAGAGGAGAGACTCATGCACATAAACTTTCTCGAACTCTGGGCCATTTGATGGTCTCTTATAGCCCTTCTCAACCACATCTCAGGCCTGAACGTTCTAATTACTCACGGACAACACCATAGGGATGTGGTATATCAACAAACAGGGTGGAGCAAGATCCACACTCCTCTCCCTGGAGGCCCAGGCCATCTGGACTCGGTGCATTCACCACAAAATACATCTACACGCTGTTCACCTAGCGGGACAGAACAACTCCCTGGCCGACCAGCTCAGTCGCAGATCCACCGACCAACACGAATAGACCCTCAACGTCTCTGTCCTCGCAGATCTCTTCCAGTTATGGGGCACCCCCTCCATAAACCTCTTTGCTTCTCGAGAGAACGCAAAACTTCACAATTTTTGTAGCAGGGCGGGCCAAGTGCAAGGATCGATCTCCGATGCCTTTGCCGTCTCCTGGAAGGGGACCTTGCTCTATGTGTTCCTGCCCATCCCCTGATATACAGGGTTCTCCACAAGATTCAAATAGACTGTGCTCACATCATTCTGATAGCCCCAGCTTGGCCGCGCCAACCCTGGTATCAGATACTTTGGGCCATCTCAGTCGACGTCACTCTCCCTCTTCTACCCAACCTTCTCTTCCGAGAACAAGGGACTGTCCACCACCACGACCTACGGTCCCTCCACTTCTCCGCCTGGTTAATCAGGCTCTGATGCTCAGTGCCTCTCCAGAGCTTGCACGAATCCTGCTTAATTCTCATCGCTCTTCTACCCGATCTTGCTATACAGCTAAGTGGACCCGCTTCTTGGCTTGGTGCGCCTCGCTACCCTGTCATTTAGACAATATATCCATGAAGCACGTCTTTCGTTACTTGATACACCTCCACGAGTCTGGACTCTCCATCTCATCCCTGAAGGTGCACCTCGCTGCACTCTCCTCTCGACTCCTGGAACGGACACGCTCCTTTCTTCCCCTATCATGAGAACCTTCTGGAGAGGATTGGTCAACTCCTTCCCTCCCTCCTCCCACCCTACCCCGCCGTGGGACTTTAATCTTGTCCTAACCAAGTTGATGGGGGCCCCCCTTTGAACCCATGGCATCTTCTTCTCTAGAGAACCTCTCTATTAAAACAGCTTTCTTGCTGGCTATCACTTCTGCTAGGAGAGTTTCTGAATTTTCTGCACTACGAGCCTCTCCTCCTTATACTATTTTCCACCATGACAAGGTGAACCTCAGGACAGATCCTTCATTCATCCCTAAGGTGGTTTCTCCCTTTCATTTAAACCAAACCATCTCCTTGCCTGTTTTTTTCCCAAAACCGCATTCCTCCCTAGCAGACCGAACTCTTCATACTCTCGATGTCAATTGAATGCTATCCTTTTACATCACTCACACTCGTTCCTTCAGAGCATCTGATGCCTTATTCGTCTCCTATGGTGGCCAACGAATCGGAGTTAGGATGACGTCCCAGAGACTCTCTAAATGGATTCTTCTCTGCATACGGAGGTGCTATGAACAGGTGGGCAAGACACACACCCCTCTCATCTTCGTTCTCATTCCACCAGGGCAGTCGCCTCATCAATTGCCAACGTTCGCGGAGTCCCCATCCAGGACATTTTCAAGGCTGCCTCGTGGTCCTCTGTGCATACCTTCACCAAGTACTACTCTCTAGTCCTGGCGGCCAGGATAGACTCGGGAGTGGGCAGAGCAGTTTTACACTCCATATTTGACTAACCTCCTTGACTCCTTCCACCTGAGGTATGTCTTTTTACTGCTACTCACTCTCCCAATAGTGAGAATCGCGGAGATCCTCGAAGAAGAAATAGAGGTTACTTACCAGTAACTCTGTTCTTCGAGAGAGTTCCGCATATTCTCACGACCCACCCACCTTCCCCTTTGTCTCGAAGGTGCCCTGCTGGGGCTTCCAGGGATGGGGTTGGAAGGAACTGAGGTGGCGAGGGCTCCGCCCCCTTTTATAGGCTCCCGCGCGATCTGGACCCCATGCTTTTCTCTGAGCGGGAGGGAGGCACGAAACCCTCACCTTATTCTAGATCTTTCCAGGCTATCTTCTGCCTGGAAACTGCTGACGAGGTTTTCCGGTACCTGCGGAGCAGGAAGTGAATCCCAACAGTGAGAATACGCGGAGCTCTCTCAAAGAACAGAGTTACTGGTAAGTAACCTCTATTTCAGTCACCATACCACACATGTGCAGCCTAATTTCAGTTGTCGTCTTTTTTTTATTAATGAATAAGAAAAGAAAAATGTATAGATTGGTATGATATTTAATAAAGTTACCTTAACATACAATTCACTGTCATGTTAACGTTTGAGTATAATTTGTAATGCTGCCTTAACAAGCTTCTTAAACCGAACGTTTTTTGTCTAGGTAATTGTGCATTTGATTTTTCTTACCCAAATGCAGAACTTCATATTTATCTTTGTCAAAACTATCAAGATCATTTTGCATTTTCTGTCTTCTAAGGTGTTAGCTATCCCTCCCACTTTTGGGTCCTCTACAAATTTGATAAGTATTCCATCTACTCCTTCATCCATGTCATCAATAAAGATGTTGAACAATTCCAGGACAGAGCCCTGCAGCACCCCGCTTGATACCTCCCTCCAGATTAATGAGGAGATGTTGATGAGCATTTTTGGGGTGTTTTTAGGCAAGCGCCTCCCCACTTGTTACCTACCCATCATGCATGTTGCATGGCTGCAGAGGGTGCCAATGTGGCCCTGTAACGTGTGATGACTCCATAGGTGATGACTAATAGGTGGAGAGGAGCCTGTCTAAAAATGCCCTTTGAGTACAGTTCTTCATCCAGCTGTAAATCCGCCTAATGGTAGTATCATCTAGCCCACATTTTACCAGCTTGTCAACAAGATTATTAATTATTCATTTATTTATTTATAACAGCATTTGTATGCTGCCCCCTCCTGCCACAAGCATCTCGGGGCAGCTAACAACATTTTAAAACATATAATAAAATTCATTAAAATCAACATTCCCACCCAGCCCATCTCCCTCGGCAAAGGCCCGGCAGAACAGCCAGGTCTTACACTTTTTATGGAAAGAGGGAATGTCATCAGTCAGGCAGACCTCCGATGGGAGGGAGTTCCACAGCGCGGTGAAGCCACTGAGAACGTCCTCCTCATGGTCGACCCCCAGGGGACCTCAAGAAGGGTGCCCCCGGCTGACCGCAGAAGTTGATCCAGAATCCGGAGGGTGAGGCGGGCCTGCAGGTAGGTGGGGGCCAGGCCGTTTAGGGCTTTAAAGGTCAACACTTTAAACTGGGCCCAGAAAACTATCGGCAGCCAGTGCAGAGAACAGAGCACTGGAGTAATGTGCTTGCATTGGCCCGTCCCCTTCAGGAGACGATTCGCTGCATTCTGCATCAGCTGCAGTCTCCAGACCATCGCCAAGGGTAGCCCCAAGTAGAGTGCGTTACAGTAGTCTAATCTCGAGGTAATAAAAGCATGGATGATTGTGGCCAGGTCCAAGTCCGAGACATACAGCCTAAGCCGACGTACCAGATGTAATTGGTGAAATGCACCCTTCGCCACAGCCCTTCTCCACAGCTGCCACCTGGACATCCAGGCGGAGCTGTGGATCAAGGAGCACTTCCAGGCTGCGGACCTGGGATACCAGGGGAGGACAGACCCCATCAATGATGGGGGCCATCACTCCCCCGGCTTTCCCCCACAACCATCACCTCTGTCCTGTCAGGATTTAACTTCAAGTGGTTTGCCCTCATCCAGTCCCCCACAACTGATAAACACCGGGTAAGCACCGAGACTGCCGGACCTGGGTTTGATGAAAACGAGAGAGATAGTTGGGTGTCATCAATGTATTGATGACACCTTACGCCAAGCTCTCTTAACAACCTCCCCCAAAGGCTGCATATACACACTGAACAAGAGAGGGGACAAGATGGAGCCCTGCGGGACTCCACATGTGAGGCCCCGGGTAGAAGATGATCACCCAGCACCACACGTGGGGTTCTCCCAGCTGGGAAAGGGCGGAACCATTCAAGAACAGCCCCGCTCATCGCTGCCCAGTCCTGCAGCCGAGTCACCAACAACTTGTGATCAATGGTATCGAATGCAACCAAGAGATTTAACAAAATCAGCAGGGTCGAATGACCCTGGTCCAGCTCTCGGGAGAGGACATCGACCAAGGCCACAAGCACAGTCTCCATGCCATAACCTGGACGGACGCCATACTGCAAGGGATCAAGGAAGTTGACCCAGTCCAAATGCTCCTGAAGCTGTCGAGCCACCACCCGACAGAGTCATGGGGGACTTTGTCAAATGCTTTTCTGAAATCAAAATATATTGTGCCCACAGCATTTCCATGATCCACTAAACTAGTAACTCGATCAAAAAAGGAGATAAAATTAGTCTGGTGTGAGTTATTCACTGCATTGTTTTCTAGATACTTACTGAGTGACTGCTTTATAATCTGTTCTAGTATCTTTCCAGGAATTCATGTCAGACTGACCAGTCTGTAGTTTCCCAGATTTTCCTTTCCCCCCCCTTTTGAAAATAGGGACAACATTTGCCTGTCTCCAGCCTTCCAGTACCTCACCTGTTCTCCAAGATGATATACTGAGGTTCGAGAGTACATCAGCAAGTTCCTTCAGTACCCTAGGATGTAATTCATCCAGCCCTGAAGACTTGAACTCTCTCATTTAAAGTAGCTAGGTATTCTCTGAACTACTCTTTATCATTCTGAGCCTGCAATCCTTTTCCCCTCATTATTCATGCTATTTTTGCCAGGTTGGACAGTTTCCCTTGTAGGGGGAAGACAGAGGTAAAATAGGAGTTGAGTAGTTCCTCCTTCTCTGTCACCTGTTAACATTTCACCATCTTCACTAAGCACTGGACATGACATTTCCTTATTCTTCAACTTTTACCATACCTGAAACCCCCCTTTTTGTTGTTGTTAGTTTTAGCCTTCCTGACACTCTCTCTCTGAATTTGTCTGTATACACATCCTTGGTGACTTGTCCCTCCTTCAGTTTTTTAAATACATGTCCTTTTAAATTCTCAGCTTATCAGTAAGCTCCTTGTGCAGCCACATTGGTTTCTTTACATGCCTCCCATTTTTCTTTCTTATTGATGTTTGTAATAGTGAAGGCACAATCTCATTTTTCAGAAACTCTTGCCCATCTTGGGCTCCTTTTTCCTTTAGATTATCTAGCAATGGGATCCTACCTAGCATTTCTCGGAGTTTATTAAAATTAGGCTGAGTTCCCACCTGCAGTGGCAGTGGCATTAGAGGAAGGGACGAGGGAAGACGCTGCAGCCCGGAGGAGCTGGCTGACGGGAAAAGAACTGGTGCGAAAGGGGATCTGCCGCGGCTTCTCTCTCGCATGTCAGGGTGCAAAATCCTGCCCTGACATGCGTGAGAGAAGCCGCGGCAGATCCCCGTTCACACCGGCTCTTTTCCCTTTGGCCGGCTCCTCAGCGCTGCCGCGTCTTCCCTCGCCCCTCCTGCTGCCACCACCGCCGCCGCAGGTGAGAACACAGCTTTCCTAAAGTCCAACGTACGTGTTTGACTATGCTCACCTTTTCCTTTCTTTAAGATCATGAATTCCAAAATTACATGGTCACTTCCACCCAAAAGTTACCACTACTTTCACCTCAATGACCAAATCTTCCCTGTTGGTTAGGATCAAGCCTAAGGTAGCTTAAGTCCCTCGTACCTTCCTCCACCTTCTGAAAGAGGAAGTTGTCAGCAAGGCAATTCAAGAATTTATTGGACATTCATGCTTAGCAGAGTTCGTCTTCCAGCAGATATTGGGGTAGCTGCAAGTCCCCTATTACTACTACCACTTGTCTCCTTGAAAGTTTTGCAATCTGTTTTAGGAAAGTATTATCCACGTCTTTTGCTTGATTTTGTGGTCTGTGTCATTGTTGTAGTCGTACGACAACAGTCTGTAGTAGACTACAATTGATTCTACAGTGGATGGATATCATTTTTATTTCTCCTTTTATTTTTACCCAGATGTTCTCAACAGGACTTCTATGCTCACTCTTATGGATTTCTGTGTAGAAATGTGGGAGGAGGGGGGGTTATAACTTTATTTGTTTCTGCATACACAGATCTTTTCTCCACTGAACATGCTCAAAATGTTGCCACAGAACTTCTGATCCATATCTCCATCGGAATGTAAACTGGATCAGGGCCAGTTCACATTCTGCCAGTCCCAAGTTGGAATGGGACATTCTGCCAGATAAATCCAATCGGAATCTCCTTTTCAGGACTAGCCTAACTATGCCAAGTTGTGGTTCTAGAGAGTACAGCCACACCTACCAGTTCCCAATTAATTTTCCAAATGGCAGTTAGTAATAGCCGTTTCCAGCTGGGTAAGTTAGGAGAAGCAAAGCATTTGGGAAAATTACAGCTCATGTGACCCTTAAAGGACTCACTGAGCCTGTAGCACACTGCTACACCTCTTTGTGTTTTTAGATAAACATGATGTTGCATTTCAAAGTGTTTTATTTTCACCGAGGAAACAGACAAGGAAGCAAACAAATCCTTTCCTGTCTAGACATTTGTGGACTGTACTAGGATCCAAATTATCCATAAGGTTGTTTTTTTCGTTTTTTTAAAAAAAAATCTGAACAAAAACCACACGTTCTTATTTTGTTGTAGTTGTCGTAGCGATATAAAATTTTACATTGTATCTGTAGAAAGTCAGAGAGTTTATGTTGTGTTTGGATCTAGTGGACATTTATGAGCCAACACTAGCTAAACAGAGAAGTACAGATGTGTGGAAAACATAAGTAAAAGTTTCATCTCTAAATGTTCCAGAGACTTAAGAAATCGGCTGAAAGTTCCCAACCCAATTTTTACAAGTTCCTGTCTATGAAACCTTTTCTTCGTGGTGCAGATTTTACTTTTGGCTGCATAGGAAGTATGGTCAATTTTTGTGTGTGTTTCCTGCAAGACCACACTAAACTGTTTACTCAGAGCAGAGCTTGTGCCATCGGAGCACTTTGAGGATCAGGCTGTTAGTTTTTACAGCTCCTGCTAAAACTTTGTATAGCTTGTACAGTTAGTATAGTTACTGCATATACTGTAGCTGACATGTCCTCTGGAGGGAGTGAACAACTTTGATGGCAACACTGATGACTGCCATTTGAATATTGGTAGCAAGAAAAAATGAATGTAAAGTTGGTAGATTTTAGTAGTCATTTTGGCAGTCAACCACAGAAGAGTTCATTCTTCAGAGGCAAGAAAAGGGAATTTCTATAGATTCTCTTTGCTACAGTCTGCCCTGGGTTGATACAGGCTTATGAGCTAAGTCTGTATTTGTATAGCTGTGCACAATTGGCAAATTCAAAAGCAGGTGTGCCATTTGCAAACAGTCTTTTTTGTGTGTGGCTCCATTAGCTAAGAAAAGCTTTTAAAATTGCAAAATGTCTCTTCTAACAAATGCAGCCTAATTAATTTGGTTGTCGGGCTATGAGAGTTAGTTACCATACAAAGACTTGGACCACAATACACAAACCTGCTGGCTTTGGTGAGACTGCTCTGGAGTTTGTGGAACATCCGTTCTGTAATTAGCAACTAACAAAAATGTTGAAAGCATCTTGAAACTGTAAAGCATTACATGAGTGCTGATCACTGCTATTAGGAAATTGGTGCTAATAAACACCCAATTATGATATTTAGGGTATTTTCAGACGTGACGGGCCCAAAGGCCCGCCACACAGAACCTTGGACCCGGATCCCGGTCTGTGATCAGGCCGGCTGACCTCTACCAGGGTTCAGGGGCGGGGCTGTGCAGTGTGCGACGTGCGGGCTCTCAGCCCTGCCTCCCCACGCTCCCTTGCCTGCCCGCCCATGAAAAGACGGACAAGCGCAGCAGCCAATGAGGCCGCTGCACCCGATCCCATACCGTGGTTAGGGGCATGATTCCGGAAAGGGGCAAGGTAACTGACGTTATTTTTGCGTCTTTCCTGATCGTGGCCAATCTAACCACGGTTCTGGACCTGTGGCCGGCCGCAGGTCCAGAACCGTGGTTAGCTTTGACCCCCGCCAGAGGTTCACTGTGGTGAACCAGGCGCCTGGCAGGTGTCAAACTGATGTTTACGGACTGTGGTGAAAGGCGATTTCGTAACGTCTGAAATTACCCTTAGATGAGATTTCAGTGCCGTTCCGTTTTCTACTTCTCATTAAAATACACCTTAATTTCCATTTTTTATTGTCTTTAATTTTCAGACTCTTACACGCTAACATGAAAGGCAGTAAAAAGTTATATATTTTGTAGCAGACACACAAACGAGAAACATAACAAAGTAACTGGAGCATATAATCCTGGCTCAAAACAGCCATCAACTCGCATGCTGCAAAAAAGATGTCTGTGTAAGCTCACAATCACTATGATTTACCTTTACGTGGATGCCTTGCATATTTTTTGTTTATTTCCTGAAGGTTATTCACTGTGATACTGTGACTAATGCAGATTTCATTTGTCAGATTTTTGTTAGTTTTTAGAGACACTGCAAACTGCCGGTTTCATAAAGAACATCCTGTCTTCCAACAGTGTATCCTGGAGTCCCCTCTAGTCCCAAAGCAGTTTGACCTAGAAACATGAGTGCAGAGATAAGAAGTTACAAGACTTCCTTCTGTTCATTCATCTCTGCTGATTTTCTTTTCAGCCTTTCAGATTTTTTCATCAAATGTTGAAATTATACCTTGGAAGAGAAGTTAAGATCTCTTGCATTATTAGAAGGTTTCATCAGTCTCAAAAGACAAAATCAAATCAGTTTATTGTGACCGAGGCCTTTACAATTTCTATTACCAAATCCAACACAGGGTCAAAATCAACACAATACAATACAAATACTATTAACACTATCTGTATTGGAATCACTTTAGCAAACCAACAAATTTGAATAGTTCAAATAAATCCTTAAGTTAGGTCTCTACTTAAAACAATATTACAATCGAATTATACCATGATCTGTTCCATCGGAAGAAAAAAGGAGGGGAAATGGAGCGGCCGGTAGAAGAGAAAAAGCCAGAACTTCTTGGCTTAACAAATTAATTATGTATATTCAATTAAATGTTTTTTAGACCGCAAAACCTGGAGACAGAAATTAGCCACTTGCACAGATAATTTTTTAAGTGTTCTATCATACTGCCAGGATGGACAATGGAGAGCATAGTTATTTAAATACATCATTCTCCATCTAACATACAATGAACATTCAAAGATAACATGGGGGAGCGATTCTATTGCTCCTACTTTACAACATTGACAGATTCGCTCAGTACGGGGGATCCCCTGGTACCTGCCCTCAAGGACTGCCGAGGGAACTACCCTTAGGCGAAATGGCATCAGGGCTCTGACAATCCGTCCAGTTCATCAGGTAGTATGGATCTTTTTTTAAGGGAGAAATACTAGAGAAAGTGGTCCCTTACTAGAGACTCCTCCTGTTGCAACTCCTGATCTAGGGCGCGATTCTTTATTAACTTTCGCGCCCTTTTGTAGTCCATCCGAGCTAAATACTCCTTAGAGAGTCCTAGGTTGTGGAGCAAATCTTGTATGCCCAAACCCCCCTTTTCAAAAGGTTCATTCTTCCATGTTTTTCATACTAATGAACTGCTCCCTCTGCTTGGGATGGATAACTTCAGCCAGTAAAGCAGTGTCGCAACTACTGCCTGGGTTTTTAAAAGGGCAAGAAAACGTTTCCACCCTTAGCAGTGTCTGGGCGGTACATTTAGGAACACCCAAGATAGCTTGTAAGAACTTATTCTGCAGCCTATCGAGTTGTCCCAGAAATTTAATTCCCCATATTGGAAAGGCATATAAGATCTTTGGGACTATTTTGGCCCTGACTAAACGGAGAGCCGGTTCGACTAGTTTCCCACCTTTCGAGAAATAATAGCCTATAATTACTTGGGTTTCACATAAGGCCTGCTGGAAAACTGCCTCATAATGAAGTTTCTAGCTTCCAGAAGCTGCAATGGTCACTCCCAAGTATTTGAAAGAGGGGACTTGTTCAGTCTCCTGCTGGTTCATTACCCATCTATGCTTCCTCTTTGTTGGTCTTGTAACCAATATTTTGGTCTTTTAATAGTTTATTAAAAGTCCCTCCTTTAAGAAGCAAATAAGAAGCAAAACCCTCCATTGGCCTTCTTAAACCAATCTGCGTGGTTGATACTAGTACTGTGTCGTCTGCATACAAGAGGATAGGGAGCTGCGTCCCACCTAACCTAGGGGGGATGATATCTTTCTTTTTTCAGGCTCTGGATTATGTCGTTCAGGAATAGGTTAAATAGTGCAGGGGCCAGAATACACCCCTGATGAACTCCTATATCTACCCTTATAGACTGTAAGTTTCAAATTGTGAGAATACCAAACTTGAAGGGAATTGCTTGTATACAGCTGTATTAACTACAAGAGATGTCAGTCAATTGAGGAGGCGCTCAATTTCCCCACAGTCTGTCCCTATTAATTGAGTCAAATGCTGTCTGGAGATCAATAAAACACAGGTATAGGGAGGATTTCCTGCATGAATTTGTATATTTATGAACCAACTGGGAAAAGTCTCAAAAGACACAAGAACTGCTATTCCCATTTCAGAAGTGAGGTAACTAAGAAGAGTGGAGTGGACTCCCTGAAGAACACAAAAAATATCCAAAGTAAAAACTGCAATGGACCATGTCTGACTTTCTGTACTGTGGTTGCCTTAGGAATTAAGCTTCTGTCTAACCTTTCAATTGTGAATGAAGCACAAATTTAGTCTAAAATTTAGTCTCCGGTGCTTCAGCAGAGATGGGAAATAATACATTTTTGCTAGGGTCAGTGAAGAATTTTAAATCCTTGCATATTTGTTTATTATATTAGAATTAATGCTTTGACAGCACTTGGTATCTTCATAGCACCCTTATAAAAGGTGTTTTTATGCTCTTGGAGAGAGCGGAACAGAGAGAGAGAGAGCACATGATTAACCCCTGGATCCAGCAGAGTTTTTCTTAGCTTTGCATGTTTGGCTTCTCTTTTTCTGCTAACATTGTACATCTTTGTGTTACTGTATTCTAACCTCTTTGATGACAATATGGTATTAGACACTGGTTGTATCCTGCTGAAGTCAATGGAAGTACTCTCATGCTTAACAATATGAATGTGTTTAGGGTCCTTGCTTTAGTACCACATATTGGGTTTAATGTTTGCAATGGGATTAGAAATTCCTGGATGGTCCTTTAATCAGGACACTTCATTAAGTATTTGTTTCCTTTAGACTTTTTGTCAGCCTTCACATACTCTCATTGCATGAACACACGGGTGTGTATATACACATAAACACAAATATTTTACCTATTTTACAGTGTGTGTATTCTGTTTCCTAGTGGACCCAAGCGCTACAACTGGACTGGAAGAAACTGGGTGTATTCCCATGACGGAATATCCCTTCATGAGCTACTGGCAACGGAACTCTCAGCAGCATTAAAAACTAAATTGGACTTTTCCTCTTTACTACACTCTGGGAGAGACCATACTTAATATCTGGCTACCTCAAAGAAATCAAAGACTTTAACCCACAGAACCCTCTTTAGTGAATTGTTTCAATGTTACAGGTGTATTCCTTGTTTTTAACTTCAGTGTGTAACAGTAATGTGAAGATAATATATTTTTCTTAGCGCTGCATGTTTGGTTTATTTTTTTTCTGATGACATTGTACAGTATGGACATGTTTGCAATCCTAGCCTTCTAGGTAGGTTTGCAATAGTAGGCACTGGTGGTATCCAGTCATACCCTGACTACTTATTTCTGATGTCTCAGCAGTATGCCAGCTCCCAGCAGCGTACCTCTTGGGATTTTACCACCATTACTCTGGGCCAGGCTCCAATACCCTATTTGTGTTGCATATGATATAACATTCATATGATATAAAATTCAGCTCCTTTATCCCGTGGCTGAAAATATAAACACAGATATCCAACCAAAAACTGATTAATGCTATTTATGATTTAATTAACTGAGTGAAGGTTAGAAGTGTTCCATTTTAACCCCATAGTAATACCATACGTAGGCATCTGGTATATTTATTTAGATAATTTTCAACTACACGTTATCACACCAGCAGCATTTTAAATCAGCCAGGCATTGATGAGCTAGTCAGGGGAAGCAGAGTCTGAGGAATACGTTACAGCTTGGAATAATCAACATGAGGCCTCTGTGTACCTTGCTTAGGCTGCTTTTAGATGAGCACACACGCCGCCACTTCTAGACATGTGCAACGCATGCACAGCGTGAAATCACGCCACGTGTGTAAAAATCCAGCTGGCTGGGTTTAGATGCAACATTTCACGCGTTAAAAGTCGGTCACGCATTTTTTTAAAAATGGGTTTGTGGTTTAAAAAGAATGTGCGACTAGCTTTTAACACGTGAAATGCTGCGTCTAAACCCCGCCCATGGGATTTTTACACTTTCAGGCCGTGCACGTCTAAAAGCAGCCTTAATTTTAGTTTTGTTTTTCATTCAACTCTGAGGAAACAAATTTCTATTCCCATTTCATAAACACTTTCTGAAAGGCCTTGTTAAATCATTTCTGAAACATAGCTACTATATACAGTGAGCATTATAGGGGACAGTGAGACCAAAATATACCTGTGTACAGAGGAAAGCTAAAAATAACTTTTCCCAGCTAATTTCAACAAATGGAAATTTGGAATATAGCTGTTAATTCTTGAGTGGAAATATAACGCATTCACATAACCAGGGAGATTAAGGAGCTATTGTATATCATAGAACTAGCAAAATACTAACTCCTGATTAATCATTGTAGTGCTCCCCCCACTCTCCAGATATCACTTTTATAGAATTGCCTTTTAAAATCTAGTTTTCATAAAGTTGTTTGGTATGCAATTGTCCCATTCTGTGAACTTAATCTTCTGAAGTCATTAGTAGCAGTGCAAAGCAAGCATAAAACTGCAACATTCTGGGTGCTTTTAGACAAGGACCTCCCATCTATTATACATGTTGCAGGGCTGCAGTGGCGCCCTCTGGGTACTCTGCAACATGGATGAGTAGTGGGTGGAGAGGTGCTTGTCTAAAAGCACTTTCTGACTTAAGTCTAATGCAGGGACCCGAGTTGACTGCGTTGCTGCAATTTGCAGCCATTTTCTCAGAATCAATCAGTCAATCCTGACCATGACTAGAGGGTAAATAGGCCCCTGGGAGATGAATTGTGGGTGGGTGGGTGGGGTCTGAAGACCCTATGTTTGCATGAGGGAGGTGCTGAAATTCCAGAGAATTTGAGTTGTTTGATTAGCAAAGTTGTGATTCTATGTCCAACATATTGCAAATTTGCTTCCTAGCGTGCATAGCTATGCAAATCAAGTTAATTATGCAAATATTAATGCTTGCGGTGAATTTGCAAAATTTGGCTTTACTGGTTGCAGAGTTTAAGATTTTTTGATGCAGTCAACTCGGGTCCCTGGTCTAATGTCTGCTTAGCACTAGTGTTAATGACTGTTCAAGATGCAGGGCAATGTAGAATCATCTTTAGGTGGAGACAAAGCAGACAACTGAACTCCATGCCTATGCTATAACTCGACTGGACCAAACCAGAGACTTGGATGCTGAGTATGTGCCATGGTAGTGCCACATGTGTGGAACACTTGAAGACATGACATTGAAGCCAATCCCACGGCCCGTGGAAACTGTGCACAAGCTGCATGCACGTGGCCACAAACCATGCACAAGTCCATAGAGAAGACATTGTGCCACCCAGATCCCATGTAGAGGGGTTTGGGATTGCAGCCATTGAGCCTGACCTTCCATGACACTGCTTCAAAGAATGGCAGCATGCAAGGATCAGCTAATAAGTGGAAAGACTAGGGGGCAAGAACAGTCTTCCTGAGTGCTTGTTTTATATCTAGTACAATGGTGCCTTGAACCTAATGTTGGACTTTGTGGCCACAATATGAATGAAGTGCTACAGCCGAATGGACTTCTGCATCCATCAGTCCATCACAGATTACAGCAAACATCTGCAGTTGGCAATCTTTACTACCAGATTAGGTCACGTTACTCTTGTCATTTGCCTCTCAGCAAATATAAAGTAAGGCCCCGGGTGCAACGACTTCCACATCTTAAACTTACTATCCTAACAAGTTCAGTTGATTTTGATGTAACTATTTGTGGGAAAGATAAGTCTGCAGAACTGGGACCCAAGAGTCTCTCTTGCCCTCTTTTACAGCCAAAAGACAAAGTATCTTGCACACCATCCCTGGATTATACTAGACCTAATGTTGGAGAGTGATCCTTTTGAAGTAAGAATATACACAGAATAATGCTGAGCAGAATTTTTTCTCTAAATAACAAAAATGCTATTTTCTGGTGGGGAAAAAAAAATTCCAATGAAAAATGTTCCTATTTTCATTTTTTTCTGGCAAAACAATATAGTCTGAAAAAGTAAACTGAAAACTATGGAAGACCAAATTTCTTACCAAAATAAGTTTCCATAGGTATAGATCATAGGAAATGAACTACATTTCTTCTGTTTTGTCATAATTTCATCATCATTGGCTCAGCATCTACATGCAAAATTTCATTTTGAAACTGGCTGGAATTACTTTAATGAAAAAAAAATCAAATTACCACTGTTTTGTCCTGATTTAGGATGATACAAATAAGAAGTTTTTTACAAAATGGAATATGTGTTTTCTGACCTAACACACAGCTGGAAGGAGGACAGACTTAAAATAATTTATAACCTTTCTCTGGACTTCATCCCCACAGTAGAAACAGATACAACCAGAGAAAGCAAATAATGGATTTTAAAAACAAGCTGAGTGCATACCATTGTTATCAGTCCTTCAGTTGCCCAGCCATTGTATAAAATATTTGTATATCTATAGCTAATGGTATTATGCCAATAGGTGGTGGTTTGCATGTTACTTTGCTGATCTCTTCCTGTTGTTGTACTCTTACCATTGTTTCTTCTGAAAAAAAATTGTTTTAAATAATTACACTTAGCACACACTTCTGTACATAACACTTATCTTCAAAGCACTCTAAACAATCTTCATAATACCCTTTAGAACAGAAATATTGCCCCAATTTTACAGATGGTAAGAGATGAATTACCTTTAAAAAAAAAAAAAAAAAAAGACCTTGCAACCAAACACCAAAACCAATGTGAACAGGTAATGTGAAACAGTCTGATGAATTTGTGAAAGCAATGTTTGAGTGAACACTCCACTTCCCATATAATCTGTTCATTCTGCCTGCACATAATACATTATTCCATATTGATCCTTTATACTTGGGGAAAGCTGTAAATTAATTAGTGAAGCATTCTTTTAATTGTTGGGGTGCTACATCTAGTTACTTTAGTTTGTGAATGTGTTGTTTGCTGTATTTACAAGCAGGATTTTTAAAGCATATTTTAATGCAGTGATATGTATTGGACACAATCCAATCTTTCTCCCTGCTGTGCTAAAGTTCCAAAGTCCAAAGCGTTCATTTAACACACTGTTTGCTCTCTATTACTGCAAATGGAGTTTGAACCATGTTTAAATAGAAATCACTTTGGGGGAGCAGCATGCTCTTGGGAACCCACAGAATTTCTGATCTCTAGCAACTGCTGTAAAGTAATTTTGTCCACACCTGTCTGACATCTGAACTTCAGTTTATTAAAAGTATTCATAAGCTGTGTAGGGCAAAGGCCAAATGCAGCAACATGGTGCATGAACAATTGTAGTGTGTGGTATTTAATTAGGAGTATACTAAAGATGAGCCGCAAAGCAAACTAACAATTGTTGCTTTTATGATGTATACTGATGTCATCTTTAATTTTTATTTTTTTCAGACTATTGGGTCTTAACTTTCCTTTAGCTGGAGGAATTTGGCAATCTTCCAAAGCCCAGGAAAGTGGAAATCTTTACAATTACACCGGAAGGCACCGCTCAGTTGGAGCAGCTCAGATTTCAGGCTTACTTTTGAAAGACGCAGATGGTGACGCAGCTCTTAGCTTGAAACCTGAATTATGCCTCACACTGATTCCAGAGGCTATGAAATCACACTTAAATTTCAGAGCGTGAGCTGTGTCATTATCCTCATCATCCAGGTCTTTAAAAGGCTGCAGCAAAACACAAGGGAAGTTTTGTATTTTGAAGTATGAAATGGGTACAAAACAAAAGTTTTCTGAGGCTAACATCCATGGTGGAAGAACAGTAAAGAGAACATTTATTTTCAAACACAAACAACATTTTTCTAAACTACAAGTTTTAAATAAGTTATGGTTCCACTAGAGATGTTTGCTTTTTTTAAAAAAGAATGCAGTAGGAATTGGGTAGTGTCAGGAATTGGAATATGGTGCCTCTCTTCCCATCAGATTAAATTATTTAACACCTATAATAGATGTAATTTCCATCATCTGTTACTTAAGGCCCTATGTGACATGAGCTTGTGCTCAAAGTGGTATTAATAAGCCGTCTTGGAAATTTTAGCAGAGATCCGTACGTGACCGGCACAGAAATTAAAATTCCTTTCATCCCTAGTAGTGGGTCTGGTCAAATTATGAAATTAAAATGGCAGGGCAGAGTTTGGGTGGCGTGGCATTTCTGCTCTTTATGTTCCACAAGATTTGTGGCTATAAAGGAAGCAAGCAAGCAAACCTCACCTGAGACTGCTGCTGGGAGGAGGGCCAGCGGCGGGTGCTGGTACTCATCGCAGGAAGCCCCTTCATAAAAACCCTTGCGGCAAGCAGCTGCCAAAAGGGCACTACAGACTGCTGGGCTTACTTTGTTCTGTGCAGACAGGGTTAATTGTCAATTTTAATTGTTAGTGCAACAGTTGTATACTACTGTTTGTACTGGCTTTTTGTGGGGGAGAAGGATTTGGGGACAGTCCTGGAGGAGCAGACTAGACTAAAGGAACTGCATGGGGAAGTGGCATTTCCCCCAGGTGGGAGATGGAGGAGCAACTGAGAAAAGTATTTTAATTTGGTGGGGAAGCCACAGCCCCTGGGTGACAGCAAGAAGTGTGGTACAGGCTAGGAAGTAATTAAAGTAGGAGGGAGAGATTAACTGCAGTATGTGTCTTGGGAATTGAGGGGAGGAGGCTGGTAGCTGAATGGGTATTAGGTGTGAGTGGCCTCCCCTTTGCGAGGGTTGGGGATGGGTCAGATGGGTGGGGGCCTGGGGTTTGGGAACTGTATTTAAAGTGTGGGGTTTGTTTATAGGGGGTCAAACTTGTTTTATCATTGTTAGATGTCCTGAGCCCTTTTAGCAGCATTCAAAATTAAAAATAATAAATGGATTCTACAATGTAAGAGCCTCTTTTAAAGATGAATTACTTGCATTGTAGTAGTATCACAAAGCGTGTCAACAAAAGGTCATGATAGTGGGCGTAGTGCAGTGCAGTGCAGTGAGAGAAACCTCTCCAAAAGTTATTACAATCTGATCAGACAAAACAAGGGGTTAAAGGGGGAAAGAGAAGAGGGGCCCGGTGACTATGCTAAGGTTACACAATAAGTCGATGGCAGAAGTAGGACATGGTTCCAGGTCGCCTGAATTCTGCCCGTGCTAGGTCTACTCTGTTTGATTAAAGAACTGGAACCCGCACCCAGGTCACCTACAAAGTGCATGTGAAGGACCCCACAACTTGTTGCTTCTCCGGCTCATCCGGCAGCTTGTACAGCAACTACAGAGCGAGCGCTGCATGGAGCCCCACTCTTATCAGGGTGTTTTCTCAACACGCGCGCACACCCCTTAGTGGAGGAGAAATGTAGCTTTGTAGATCTGAAAAGCAGGTGTGCACAGACCAGCCGAGGGGAAGCTGCTCTGCGGCTGTTTGGGAACTAGCGCTTTGCAGGGGCGTGGTATTTATTTAAAGTAGACTTTCGGGGCTAGTGGAATCCAGCTTCCTGTTCGGTTCTCAGCCAGAAAATTAGTTTCAGGTTACGTCTGTGCCTTGCCTAGCGTCTCAACAGATACTGCGCGCGCGGTGACTAAGCACCCAGGGTTGCTGCTTTTCCCCTAGTGCGCTTCTCATTCCCGCCGGCCTCGGAACCGGTATTTCCCGTTCTATCCCCCGCTCGCCCGTCCCGGAGACGCTGCCAATACCGGCATCTCCCGAAAAGCACCGGGGACTGGAGGGCGGTGGAAGCTGGCTTTGCCCTGGGTAAAAGAATCCAATGGGGAGGGAGGCGCTGGATCAAGATCTCTGCGGGGCGGGAGCGCTGGGGAAAGGCAGCCCAGCCCAGCGCAGGCGGGGCGCTCATGTCGTTGCCCTGACGTCCACGGGGCTAGGCTATAAGCCCGGGCGGCCACAGTTCCCCCTCGCCCGCTTCAACGCATCTCGGCGCTGCAGGAAAGAGCCGGGCCCGCAGCAATAGCGATAGCAGCAGGTGGTGCCTGGGTTCTAGCGTTGGTTTGGTTCCCTCCTCCCCTCGCGGGCGGGGCCTGCGCTCACCTGCCGCTAGCGTCTGCGAGCATCGCCCGGGCGGGATTAGCCACCTCCTCCCCCCGGTTTTTCCCCTCCTTTCCTGAAACAGGAAATTGGTTGAGTCAGAAAGTCCCGAGAGAGCAGTAGTAATAACACCGTCTTCCCCGCGCGCCAGCCAGCCCGCCCGGGAGAGATTCGGAGCCTGCTCGGGTTGCCTTTAGCTTCCCAGCCGGGACTGCCTGCCCCCCGACTCGAGGCAAGTAGCTTACCTGCCGCAGGCAGCGCAGTTGGGGCGGGCGGGCGGGCGGCTTTGCATGCTCTGTTGTTGAGCTCTCGTCCCCCTTCTTACTCGCCGCATCCCGCTTGAGCCCGGAGGAGGCTTGTCCCCAGGTGCAGTGAGCCTAGGTTCCCCCTGGAGAAAGGGGTTGCCCCGGCGGTGTCGCTCTGTAGTTCTGTTGTTTGGATTCTTTCCTAAACCGATTAGCTGCTTCATAACCCAGACCCCCCCCCTGCCTGTAGAGTGGTCTGAAACTGCCCGGGCTCTAGCCTGATCAGAAACCAAACTTCCCATCTCGCCCTCAACTTCCTCCTAGGCCTGGCCAGAGGTGGAGCGGATCTGACTCCCTGTTGTGCAGCCACCTTTCCTACCACTCTGCGCTGAGTGTGTGTGTGCGTGTTGCTTATAGAGCCCGAGTGTAACTGTCGCACCTTGTACTCTTGTCTCACTTCATGCTGGCGGCAAGTCTGAGCACGCTGTTTGGTCTTGGCGGCGGCTGTAGCAGCTCCAAGGCGGGAGGCAGTCTCTCACCTAGGGGAAGCAAGCCTGATTCACAGATGATCTTGTCTTTAACAGGATTAAGGCCCTATCTGTTTCTGTTTCTTCCTTAAGCACTTTCTTGGAGTCGGTGATACTCTGTGGAAAGAAGAGATGTCATTCTGGTGAATCAGGGATGCTTGGGGGGGTAGTTAAGGAAGGAAACACTCCAGGAGGAGTTGTTGGGATAACTGTGCAACACAAAGAATTCCAAGAGAGCTCTATGTTGGCAGCTACCACTGAATTCCAGTTGGGTCAGGTGACATCCCAGGATGTCAGAATATTTTAATTTAAAACAAGGTGTAAAAAGCAACTCGGGAAGTCAGAGATGTAGATGNCAGTTGGGGCGGGCGGGCGGGCGGCTTTGCATGCTCTGTTGTTGAGCTCTCGTCCCCCTTCTTACTCGCCGCATCCCGCTTGAGCCCGGGAGGGGCCGATGTTGTGGGACACGTGGGCGAGTCCGGGGGGCACTTTCCCCCTCTTAGCAGGGAGGAGGCTTGTCCCCAGGTGCAGTGAGCCTAGGTTCCCCCTGGAGAAAGGGGTTGCCCCGGCGGTGTCGCTCTGTAGTTCTGTTGTTTGGATTCTTTCCTAAACCGATTAGCTGCTTCATAACCCAGACCCCCCCCCTGCCTGTAGAGTGGTCTGAAACTGCCCGGGCTCTAGCCTGATCAGAAACCAAACTTCCCATCTCGCCCTCAACTTCCTCCTAGGCCTGGCCAGAGGTGGAGCGGATCTGACTCCCTGTTGTGCAGCCACCTTTCCTACCACTCTGCGCTGAGTGTGTGTGTGCGTGTTGCTTATAGAGCCCGAGTGTAACTGTCGCACCTTGTACTCTTGTCTCACTTCATGCTGGCGGCAAGTCTGAGCACGCTGTTTGGTCTTGGCGGCGGCTGTAGCAGCTCCAAGGCGGGAGGCAGTCTCTCACCTAGGGGAAGCAAGCCTGATTCACAGATGATCTTGTCTTTAACAGGATTAAGGCCCTATCTGTTTCTGTTTCTTCCTTAAGCACTTTCTTGGAGTCGGTGATACTCTGTGGAAAGAAGAGATGTCATTCTGGTGAATCAGGGATGCTTGGGGGGGTAGTTAAGGAAGGAAACACTCCAGGAGGAGTTGTTGGGATAACTGTGCAACACAAAGAATTCCAAGAGAGCTCTATGTTGGCAGCTACCACTGAATTCCAGTTGGGTCAGGTGACATCCCAGGATGTCAGAATATTTTAATTTAAAACAAGGTGTAAAAAGCAACTCGGGAAGTCAGAGATGTAGATGTATTTTTGTGGTTTTATTCCTGAAGATTAATTGGAACTACTAAAGTCCTCTTAAAACTTCTAGGGTGTAATCCTGTGTCATTATATTCAATGGGACTTTGCCACAAGACCTTTAGGCTTCAGTCTTCAAATTGCTCACTCTGGCATAGTCCCATTTTAGTAAAAAAAAATTATTAAAAATTCCTCTAGAATAAGTGATTTGATAATTTTACCTGCTAATCTTAAATACAAACAGTATATTACCCATGTATACAGTTCTGTATTTCACAAGTTGGTCATTGTTCAGGACCAGTAGCACTATGAGCAGTAAATTCAGAATCCAAATTACACTGGTCTGAATTTTAAAATTAAAGAACTGAAGCTGCTTAGACGATACATGAACTGTTTAGAGAAAAGATGGCCATATCTGAGAGAGAGCATTTGAAGATGTTGGATCCAAAGGTTTTTGCATCAATAAGGGTTATCAAGGAGTCTGCATTGTTTAACCCAGGAGTGAAGAACCTTTTCCTTCCTGCCAGCCATTAGTACAAGCTCCATGGGCTGAATAGAGGCTGTAGGGGTGTGTACAGAATGGGGAAACAAGTGGGGGGGGGGTCTAGATCATGGATCTATTCTATACCTTTGAATATGTGCCCTTATCTGCTTCCTTCACTTGAGCCTGCTCTGTCAGTGATTGAAGGTAGGGAACTGCATCCATTGGCCAGTACCATTAAATGAGCCAAACAAGAAGCAGAAAAAAGGGGCCCCACAAGTTGTACATTCACCACCCTTAGTTTATCTTGTGCATGTGACTGAAATGATAGGAAGGAAGAGGGGTGGGATTGGGACCTTGAGATTAACTAGAAGTCATTATTGCAGTGCCATATGGGGTGGAATTTGGTTTTAAAGATGAACCACAGCCATTTAGCTGTGGTTCAAAGTTTTCAAACCCATTTATGGCAGCTGGTGACATATTTTGCTGCTCACTGATGACTTATTCTTGTTCTGATTGAGCTAAAATAATGCCTCAAAATCCAACCTGCAAACTGCTTTGGATGGATAGGTCACATGTGATGGAGCTTGAAGCATTGTTGTGAAATGCACTGTGAAATCGAGAGGTGTGGGTGACTTAATGGTCTTGTACATTCCCTTAAGCAATAGGTTAAACATCACAAGAGTAATGATGTGAAGGGAAGTATTTTCTCTATGCTCAGATTAAGTAGGAAGGAGTCTCAAGCCTACTTAAATGGCATGTAAACTATAGGTTAGGCATACTGTCTCCTCTGCCAAAACCCTTGTTCATGCCCTGGTCATCTATCGCCTCGATTACTGTAACCTCCTTCTCACTGGCCTCCCCCGCTCTCCCCTTTCTCCCATTATCTCCGTCCAAAACTCTGCTGCCAGGGTCATCTATCTTGCTTGTTGCTTGGACCACGTGCAGCCCCTCCTCTCCTCTCTTCACTGGCTCCCCCTTCCTGAACGAATCCTGCACAAGCTCCTAGTCTTCACCTATAAAGCTCTTCACAACCTTGCTCCCCCCTACCTCTCTGTGCTAATTTCCCTCCAGTCCGTGAACTCCACTCCTCTGTCCCCTCTTTCACCCTCCCACGCCTTCCCTGCTCCCCTCAGCGCCTTTGTCCCTTCTCCCTAGCTGCCCCCACACACCTGGAACTCCCTCCCTGCCCACATCCGCCTCGTCCCCTCCCTTCGTACCTTCAAATCCCTCCTCAAGACCCACCTCTTCCGCTCTGCCCTCCCCGACTTCTTGCTCTCCTCACCTAACTCCTGCTGATACCCTCCATCTAGTACAAACTGTTACCTAAGGTCTGTGTGCTCATATCCTCACCACATGGACCAACCAGCCATCATTTTTGATGTAGCCAAGCACGTGCACCTGGGACCTCGCATCCTCGTGAATATTACACCTTGTCTCTCCCTCTGTCCCCTTCCTCCGTGTCTATTCAATTACTTTGTAAAGTGCCAGGTACATTGCTGGCACTATATAAATGCTTGCTAATAATAATAATAATAATTAATAATAAAATGCAGTTTGAGGGTGCCCTACTTAGTGCTAATTATAACCTGATTGTGATGCAAAAGCAGGCCAGTTCTTATTAGACCTTAGTGTCCTTGTAAGAAGAAGCCTTCTTCTGTGCACACTTGTTTTTGGAAAGTTGACTCTTACGGACTTAAATGAAATGGATCATTTGAATGTAAAGGTCAAAGTGGAAGTTTACCTAAACTGCTACCATTGCATATTGAACACAGGGAGCAAAACTCTACTAATCTGACACTTTCACAGCACTCTCTAAAGAATGTTAAATTTAGAACTAATGCACGGGGCAGTTGTACAACTGAGGATATAAATTTTTGCAAGGACCCAGTATGGGTGAGAGCTGATTATAACATCATGTACAAAGTGCAATGGATACACAATTCCTTTATAGAAGTTTTAAATATGGCATCATGGTAATGAAGGTTCCTCCCTCACTCCAAATCTCTTCCCTGTAATTAAGTTAAGCATGTGCTCTTGCATCTTCTCAGACTCATGAATGTATCCTTGTCTCTCCTAATGTTCACCTCTCCCTCGTCTCCCCCTTCCTCGTCTCTTAGATTGTAAGTCCTTTGGGGTAGGGTGGTAGTTACCTGTCGGTAACTACTGACTGTACAGTGCCAGGTACACAGCTGGTGCTATATATATATAAAAAATAATAATTAGAGGGCCACAGTCATGGCGCTATAGTTAAGGCAGTAGCAAACTAATTTAACAGCGCCTATGCTTTTCAGTGGGAGTCAGTAGAGCAAAAACTTCCAGTTGGCGACCATTCTAGCTTTCCTCCAGCAACACATGTGTTCTGTGATTACAAGCAACGAAGGGGAGTCCAGGGACGGGGTGGGGGGGCTGAAGGTGGGCAGGGTCCCCATCCCTCACCTGTAGTGCTGCAGCAGCAGGACACGGGAACTTGTAAAGAAGGTTCTTTGAGATGGCAACCAACATTCTCACAACTGGGTTGTACATGCTCACTGTGATGTCTGTGGGTCCAGCTAAGGACTCAAGAAGTAGATACAGCCCTGAAGTAAGTAATACTTTATTAGGCAGACTGGCTGGCTGGCTGGGCTGGAACTAACTTAGAACACAGAAACAGAATGGAGCCTTCTAGAGGGTTCTACATGAAACAACATACATAACATTCCTCCCCCCCACCCCCAAACAGCCATTCAATAATATAAGAATAGTAACACAGCAATTGTAATGAGGATCAGTGCCCATCTCACTATACTTATCAACTGGCTGTTTATCAGTTACAAGTTTAGCTTGTCAGGGGTTCTCCTCACACAGACAGGATAGTGTCTTTCAGATTCTGGAACGGTTACTTGTACAGATGTTTCAGATGATGGCATCAGGGATACATCAGATGATTGCGCAATATCTTGCCCCCCATGTCAGGCACTGGTGGGCTTGTTGTTCTCAGCAGCTTGGGTTCATCGGTTGAATCCGCCAATTCGGGTATTGGTAGAGTTGAATAGTTTGTGAAGAGGGAAATTCCTGTATCAGTTCAATGTGGCAGTGCCAGGTTACACCAGACGCCACACTGACTTCATAAGAATATGGTCCTTTCACCGTTTTAATTGTGCCTGGCATCCACTTTTGGTCTCCTCTGTATGCTCGAACAAGGACACGTTGGCCTGCCTGTAGTTCTTTGAGTACAGAGCGAACACGGTTCTTTACCTGATCCATCTGCTTATTAATCACATTCCTCCGCAGGTCAGGTTTCAGCAAATCCAGTTGAGATCTAAGATTGTGTCCCAGACACAAAGTGGCAGGTTTGGTTTGTTGTCACATGTACAGCATTCCTGTATGCTAAAAGAAAGTTTGCAAGTTTCACTGATAAAGATTCTGGATGTCCATCTGCAGCTCTTAGGGCATGCTTCATAGTTTGGATAAAGCGTTCTGCCAGTCCATTCGTAGCAGGATGGTATGGTGCGGACATCACCTGCTTGATACCATTCTGTTTCATAAAGGTTTGGAATTCTGCTGATACAAACTGAGGGCCATTATCTGTTACAACTTGTACAGGCAATCCTGTTCGAGCAAAAAGGCTTTGGAGAACTTGTATTAGTGTTTGCTGAAGTTGTGGATGACATGCAGAACACCTCTGGCCACTTGGAATATCCATCCACCACCACTAAAACATTGGTACCTAAAAATGGGTCTGCAAAATCCAGGTGAATACGTTCCCAGGGAGCCGTTGGCCAGTTCTATGGATGAAGTGGTGCCAGTCCAGGCATTCTTTGCACTTGTTGACAGCGAGAGCAATCCTTGGCAGATTTTTCAATCTGCCCATTAATACCATACCACCGCACAAATCCCCTGGCTAGTGTCTTCATTTTGACTATGCCCAGATGTCCCAAGTGCAGTTCTTTCAAAATTTTAGCCTGCGATTTTTTTTGGATTATTACACGACTTCCCCACATCAGACAGCCTTGGACAATGGAGATTTCATTTCTGCGGTGAAAAAATGGTTTTAAAGTCTCCCCTGGTTCACCTTTCCGGCCCCTTAGGGTAGCTTCGTATACTTCCGCTAGCATGAGATCTTTGCCTGTCTCTTGCTGGAGTATTGCTGGCTTGATAGGCAAGGTTCTAATTTGTGTCATGTTGAACAACTCCCCAGCCGTGAGTGCATCTTGTTCCTTTGTGGCATTACCTGCCTCTCGTAAAGGCAGACGTGAGAGGCCATCTGCATTACCGTGCTGTGCAGTGCCCTTAAATTTAACATCATAATTATGAGCCCCTAAAAACAAGGTCCATCTTTGTATTCGGGCAGCAGCCATCTCTGGAATGCCCTTTGAGGGATTAAAAATAGACAGTAAGGGTTTGTTCTTCTTCGAGGATCTCCGTGATTCTCACTATTGGGATTTACTTCCTGCTCCGCAGGTACCGGAAAACCTCTTGTCAGCAGTCTCCAGGCAGAAGATAGCCTAGAAAGATCTAGAATAAGGTGAGGGCTCCGTACCTCCCTCCCTCCTCCTGCTCAGAGAAAAGCGTGGAGTCCAGATCGCGCGAGAGCAGTAGTCTATGAAGGGGGCAGAGCCCTCGCCGCCTCAGTTCCTTCCAACCACGCTGTGTTGAAAGACCTTTGTGCTTTTCAGCACCGTCAGTAGTTTTTTCTTTTTTAAAAAAAAAAAAAAAAAAAAGATTATAAAGAATATTGTACAAAGATGATTACCTACGACTAGTGCGGTTGGGCTCTGTCCCCCCCGCAGGGCCTCCCCCGGGGCTTACCGCCTTCCCTCAGGTCGGCGAAGCATGCCCAAGCAGCTGGGCTTCAAGCGGTGCGCTTCCTGCCCAGCCATGCTTTCCGTGAGTAACACTCACAAGCTTTGCCTGAGCTGCTTGGGAGAGGGGCATAACATCAGAACCTGCCCCCACTGCACTAAGCTTTCCTCCCGAACCAAAAGAGCAAGGGCCCTGCGGCTGCAGGAGATCCTCACAAGGAAAACTCTTCAGGGGGGTGAAGACGGGCCTCTGTCGCTCTCTTCTCGCTTAGCCCCCATGGATTTGCCTGCGGCCTCTACCGTGCTCTGGAATCAGTGGAAAGAGCTCCTGTACCATTGCCTTCACCGACGGTACCTGAAGTGCCTGGTGCTGGGATGAGCTCCCCATCGTGCTTGGTGTCGCCGCCAGTCCCGCTCCAACCAAGGAGCGTCACTCTTGACGCCAGGGAGAACTCAAGAAAAAGAAAAAGAGATCCCTTAGCGTGGATGCAATGGTCCCGGCACGTCCGTGCCAGGTCGAAACTGTCTTTTCTCAGCCGGCTCTGGACTCTGTCGTTTCCACCGCTCCTTCCACACCCAATACCGCCGGTTCTGCTTGCTACACCCGCTCCGGTACCGCCTCCAGTACCGCCTACACAGCAAACGTCGCCAGCCCTGCTCCTCATGACAGAACATCATGGGCACTCCCGTCCGACCTCTCAGACTCAGTACCATGGGCACCATCGGTCCCGTTCCAGATCTGTGCACAGGGAGGAAGCCTCGGAGCCAGAGCTCC
Source organism: Sphenodon punctatus (assembly GCA_003113815.1). Lineage (NCBI taxonomy): Eukaryota > Metazoa > Chordata > Lepidosauria > Sphenodontia > Sphenodontidae > Sphenodon > Sphenodon punctatus. The sequence continues at coordinate 1,951,711 of QEPC01009656.1, forward strand.
TAATTGAATCTGACCCCCACAATCTACACCATGGGGGGCAGCTTCATTCCTTTAGGGACCAATGCTCCTGTTCTCCGTGTTCCTGCTACTGCCCCCCACAGCTAGGCACGGTACCGCCACGACGAGTTCACCCAATTCCAGGACTACGGGCGCGTGGACAACTGGCACCAACACCAGACTCGATCACCCTACCCTCCAGATAGGGACTTCTGAGTTTTTGATCAAGAAGCCCATTACCAGCCTGCTCATCAATACTTACCTCCTGCGCCACCTCGAGCGCTGTCTACAGCTACAATCTCCAGGGCTCCACCGGACTCTCCCCCATGACCGTCCATCCCTGCTTCGCAAAAGCAGCCGTGCCATCGGGATCCCCAACAAGCCGAGGTACCGGTGGTATCAGCAGTACCAGCTATTCTCCCGGTGGTGCAGATGGTACCGTTGGTACACACCTCTTCCACCTACCAACAAGAACCAAGGTCAGACCCACCGAGGGGGCTTTCTCTTATTGATTCTTTGTTAGCTCCCCCTCCATCTAGGGATGCACCTACTGCTGTTGCAGTCCCAACTGCTCCTCCCCCTGAGCTGGAAACTTTCTCTAAGTGCTCCGCCTCAGTATCTTCCTCATCTTCCCTGCAAGAAGAGAATGAGACTATCTCCCCTCCTCCTCCAGATGCCATAACCGATCCCATGTCTTCCCTCTCTACAGAGGATAGCAAAGCCTTCCAGGCCATGCTGAAAAGGCTAAACTCAGCCCTCCCTAACTTACCAACTAAGGTGGTTAAAAAGTCACAGTCGGGCCCAGTGTTTGGGGTCTTGGGATCAGGGGAGTCAGGGCAGATCATGCTCCCTATCCTTGACCAACTCTTGGAGCCTTCCAAGGCGGTGTGGGCAAAACCATCCTCTGCATTACCCACTAATAAGCTGGCAGATTCGCTCTATGCGATACCAAGGGAGGAAGCAGAGATGTTTTATAAGCACCCAGCACCTAACACCTTAGTCATAGCTGCAGCCTCCTTAAAGTCAAGAGCAGGAGGTATTAAAACGTCCCCTGCAGATAAGGAGCGTAGGCACTTGGATGTGTTGGGCAGAAAGATTTTTTCATCAGAGACTCTTTCTCTTTGCGCTGCTAACTACGCTTCTGCCCTCTGCAGGTACCAGCACTTCCTATGGGCTCAGTTGAGTAGAGCCTCCGACCCTGCCCAGATCTTGGCCCTCCAAGAAGAGGGAATGCCGATAGCTAGATTTCAACTTACTGTCAACGTGCACATGGCTGATTCCAATATCAGAGGCATGGCCTCAGACATCACCCTCAGACATCATGCTTGGCTATGATCCACCGCCTTAGCTCTTGAGAATAAAACACGCATAGAGGACCTTCCCTTCGATGGGGACGGACTCTTTGTGGCATCCACTGATGACACCTTAAAGAAAGTTAAGGAGATGTGTCAGACTGCCAGGTCAACTGGGGTGATTCGTACTAATAGGAAGAGGGCTTATTACCCTTCTTCTACCTCTTACCCATACCATTTATCAGACTAGACACTGCTTCCAGCCCTCTTACCAATCTAACAGGCGGTACTTGCCCCAGTACCAACAACCGCAACCCTCCTTAACCCAATCTCGTAGGTGATTCTCGAAACAGAAAGGCAAGGGTAGATCTTCCTCCACCTCCTCCACTGGACTCCCATCCAAGCAGCGCTTTTGAAGAAGACCAGGTCAAGGGAGTTTCTCAACATCCCCTCCTCTTTCACATCTGTCTCCGGCCCTTCTACAATCAGTGGGCCTCCCTTACCTCAGACCATTGGGTTAGGCAAATAATTGCTCATGGATACTCCATCCAATTCCACTCACTCCCACCCGACTCCCCTCTCCCACCCCTTTGCCCCCTCCCCCCAAACCTCAAATACTACTTGAGATTCAGGAGCTCCTTGTAAAGGGAGCTTTTGAGGAGGTCCCTCCGTCTCACTCAGATACTGGCTTCTATTCCAACTATTTCCTGGTCCCCAAGAAGGATGAGGGTTTCAGGCCTATCCTCGACCTCTGCCGACTAAACAAGTACATTAGAAAATTCAAGTTTCGCATGACCTCCCCTCCCATTATTTTCCTTGACCTTCAACATGGAGATTGGTTGACCTCCCTTGACCTAAAGGATGCTTATTTCCATATTTCCATTAATGTTGCTCACAGACGGTACTTACGTTTTGTTGTAGGGAATCACCATTTCCAATATTCTGTTCTTCCCTTTGGCCTGTCTACAGCACCCAGGGTCTTCACGAAATGTGTGACAGTAGTCGCAGCCCACCTAAGGACACTGGAAATGAAAGTGTTTCCGTACCTGAACGACTGGCTGCTCGCAGCACCGTCTGCCCACATTCTAACAAGCCACCTCAACCTTACTCTGGAGATTTTACAGAACCTAGGGTTTGTCATCAATTTCAAGAAGTCTCACCTTCTGCCTACTCAACAACTTCAATTTATAGGGACGGTCCTCAACACCCTACAGATAAAAGCTTTTCTGCCTATCGACAGATTCCACGACATCTTATCAACCGTATTACTTCTACAGATGAAACCCAGGAAACCTGTACGTTTCTTCCTCCGCCTTCAGGGCCTGATGGCGGCGACCATAGCCGTGATCCCTTATGCACGTCTGCAATTTTGAATGCTACAGCAATGGCTCTCAAGTGCCTACAACCCCACCCTTCAGCCTCTCTCTATGCATATAACAATCCCTTCAAAGGTCTACAAGGACCTCTGGTGGGTCGACCCACACCATGTACTTACTGGCATGCCATTCGATCCACCTCAAGTGCAAGTCTCCCTCACCACCGATGCCGCCCTCACAGGTTGGGGTGTGCACATCAATCACGTCACAGGTTCATGGCCTATGGTCTCGAGAGGAGAGACGCATGCATATAAACTTTCTCCAACTCCAGGCCATTTGGTAGTCTCTTATAGCCCTTCTCAACCACATCGCAGACCTGAACATTCTAATACTCACGGACAATACCACAGCGATGTGGTATATCAACAAACAGGGCGGAGCAAGATCCACACGCCTCTCCCTGGAGGTCCAGGCCATCTGGGCTTGGTGCATCCGCCATAAAATTCACCTACACGCTGTTCACCTAGCAGGACAGGACAACTCCCTGGCTGACCAGCTCAGTCGCACATCCACCAACCAACACGAATGGACCCTCAACGACTCTGTCCTGGCAGATCTCTTCCAGTTATGGGGCACCCCCTCCATAGACCTCTTCGCTTCTCGAGAGAATGCAGAACTCCACAACTTTTGCAGCAGGGCAGGCCAAGTGCAAGGATCGATCTCCGATGCCTTCGCCATCTCCTGGAAGGGGCCCTTGCTCTATGCGTTCCCACCCATTCCCTTGATTTACAGGGTTCTCCACAAGATTCAAACAGACTGTGCTCATGTCATTCTGATAGCTCCAGCTTGGCCGCGCCAACCTTGGTATCAGACACTTTGGGTCATCTCAGTCGACGTCGTCACCCTCCCTCTTCTACTCAACCTTTCTCTCCTGAGAACAAAGGACTGTCCTCCATCACAACCTATGGTCCCTCCATCTCTCTGCCTAGTTAATCAGGCCCTGATGATCGGTGCCTCTCCAGAGGTGGCACGGATCCTGCTTAACTCTTGTCGTCCTTCTACCCAATCTTGCTATACAGCTAAGTGGACCCGTTTCTCGGCTTGGTGCGCCTCACTACCCTGTAATTTAGACAATATATCCATGAACCACGTCTTTCGTTACCTGATACGCCTCCACGAGTCTGGACTCTCCATCTCATCCCTGAAGGTGCACCTCACTGCACTCTCCTCTCGACTCTGCCCACCAGGAACGGACATGCTCTTCTCTCACCCCCTCATAAGAACCTTCTGGAGAGAATTGGTCAACTCCTTCCCTCTATCCTCCCGCCCTACCCTGCCGTGGGACCTTAATCTTGTCCTAACCAAGTTGATGGGGGCCCCCTTTGAACCCATGGCATCTTCTTCTCTAGAGAACCTCTCTATTAAAACAGCCTTCTTGCTCGCTATCACTTCTGCTAGGAGAGTTTCAGAGCTCTCTGCACTACGAGCCTCTCCTGCTTACACTGTTTTCCACCGTGACAAGGTGGACCTCCGGACGGATCCTTCCTTCATCCCTAAGGTGGTCTTTCTCTTTCATTTAAACCAAACCATCTCCTTACCTGTTTTTTTCCAAAAGCCGCATTCTCCCCGGCAAACCAAACTCTCCATACTCTCGATGTTAAACGAGCGCTATCCTTTTACATCTCTCGCACTCATTCCTTCAGAGCATCTGATGCATTATTCATCTCCTACGGTGGCCAATGCATCGGAGTTACGATTACGTTCCAGAGACTCTCTACATGGATTATTCTCTGCATACGGAGATGCTATGAACGGGCGGGCAAGACACACACCCCCTCTCGTATTTGTGCTCATTCTACCAGGGCAGTCGCCTCATCGATTACTGACTTCTGTGGAGTCCCCATCCAGGACATTTACAAGGCTGCCACGTGATCCTCTGTGCATACCTTCACCAAGCACTACTCTCTAGACCTGGCGGCCAGGATAGACTCCGGAGTGGGCAGAGCAGTTTTACACTCCATATTTGACTGACCTCCTTGACTCCCTCCACCTGAGGTATGTCTTTTTACTGCTACTCAGTCTCCCAGTAGTGAGAATCGCGGAGATCCTCGAAGAAGAAATAGAGGTTATTTACCAGTAACTCTGTTCTTCAAGAGAGCTCCGCGTATTCTCATGACCCGCCCATCTTCCTCTCTGTCTCGGAGGTACCCTGCTGGGTCTTCCAGGGATGGGGTTGGAAGGAACTGAGACTGCAAGGGCTCTGCCCCCCTTTATAGACTCCCGTTCTCACGCGATCTGGAGCCCGCACTTTTCTCTGAGAGGGAGAGACGGAGCCCTCACCTCACCTAGTTCTTTCCAGGCTATCTTCTGCCTGGAGACTGCTCACAAAAGGTTTTCCGGTACCTGTGGAGCAGGAAGTGAATCCCAATAGTGAGAATACATGGAGCTCTCTCGAAGAACAGAGTTACTGGTAAGTAACCTCTATTGATCTATCACCAATGTGAATTTCCTACGATACAGATAATGCCTGAACTTCTTGAGTCCCCAAACTAGACTCAGAGCTTTCTGATCTATCTGGGCATAGTTACATTCTGCAGCGCTTAACGATCGTGAAGCAAAAGCGATGGGACGTTCTTGTCCATCAGACATTACATGAGAAATTACTGCTCCTAGTCCAGAAGCTGAAGCATCGCATGCCAGCAAGATTTCCAGCTCTGGGTTGTAATGTGTTAAAACTTGCTCTGAAGTGACCAGCTTCTTTGCCTCCTGGAAGGCCCTTTCACATTGTTCAGCCCAGTCCCATTGCTTCCCTTTCCGTAGCATGTGGTTCAATGGGTGTAATACAGTTGCTATGTTGGGCAAAAATTTATGGAAGTAATTAATAAACCCAATAAAAGAACGAACCTGTGATATGTTCTCTGGGTGAGGTGCTCTTAGAACAGCATGTGTTTTTTCTGGTGACTTTTGTAGGCCTTCACTATCTATGATGTGTCCACAGTATGCGACTGCTTCTTTAAAGAATTCACATTTATCACGGTTAACCCATAATCCATACTCTTCCAATCTCTTGAGAACTTGTGCCAGATTTTTCAGATGATCCTCATTGTTGGATCCTGTGACAATGATGTCGTCCAAATAACATCTGCAGCTTGGTATGCCTTGGAGTACTTGATCCATGGCTCTCTACCAAAGTGCAGGTGCAGATGCCACTCCAAATACCGATCGGTTGTACTGGAATAATCCTTTTTCAGTGCTGATTGTAAGAAACTTTCTTGACTCCGCCTCAACTTCCATTTGGAGGTAAGCTTGTGCCAAATCTAATTTGCTGAACTTTTTCCCTCTGGCCAAAGATAAGAAAATGTCCTCAATATGAGGTAAGGCGTAGTGCTCTGTTCTCAGCACTGGGTTAATAGTCACCTTGAAATCACCGCAAATCCGTAGTGTTCCATTTTTCTTCATAACAGGAACAATAGGTGTTGCCCATTCGCTCCAGTCCACTTTAGTAAGTATGCCCATCCCTTCTAGCCGCTCCAGTTCCTTAGCCACTGCCTCCCTGATAGCCAGTGGTACCTGCCGGGCTTTCAAAAACTTGGGTTGTGCTCCTTCTATCAGAGTTATACTGGCCTTAATGTCCCTCAGGTGTCCAATACCCTTTTGAAAAACTGGTGCAGCTTTAGCGAAAAGTTCTTCTAGCTGCTGGTGTGAAGTGGATTTCTGGTGAACTTGGAGAGCTTTAATAGATTGCCAGTCTAAACAAATTTTCTTTAACCAGCTTCGTCCAAACAATGCTGGTCCTCTTGTCGGTACCACATAGAGATCTAATTTATTACTCTGCCCATTATACTTCACTTCCACTGTACATACTCCCAGCGGGATGATCCTTTCTTCTGTGTATGTTTTCAGTATAGTCCTGGTTTTCCTTAACTGCACATTACTGAACTGTTTGGTAAACTCCTTATGAGGAATGACTGATACAGCTGAGCCTGTGTCTAATTCCATCTTCAGGACTTTCCCTTCTACTATGGGTGTTACCCAGATGGGTTCCTTGTCTCCATCTTCTACACATGACACTTTCACATAGGCAATACTTAACTCAGCTAGATCTTCTTCACTCCTGTCTGTTTCAGTTTCTACGGCGTGTACCCTATGGTGCCCTTCAGGAGTCTTTTTCTTCTCACTTTTTATTTTATTCGGTGTAGTAGACCTACACACTGCTTGTATGTGCCCCTTTTTGCCACAGCGCCAGCATACCACATTTTGGAAGCAGCAAAACATTGATTTATGTCCTCCCTTTCCACAGTAGCTACATTTTTCTTTTGGCTCTGTTTTGTTTCGTTGACTTGGAGTATGATATAACTTGTGGGTGGTGTGTTCACTCCTGCTCACAGCTTGAAACTCCTGTGACTCACGTGTAGCAGCTTCCATGGATGTAGCTATCTCCATGGCCTTTTTAAAAGTGAGAGTCTCTGATGTAAGGAGACGCTTCTGAATTGTTTCATCTCTGATGCCACAGACTAGTTGGTCCCTCAGAGCCATTTGTAAGGTGTTCCCAAAATTGCAGTGTTCTGCCAATCTTTGAAGTGCAACTCCATAAGCCATGACTGTTTCTCCTTCCTGCTGGTTCCGTTTATGGAATCTAAATCACTCTGCAATTTCCAGGGGTTTGGGTGAAAAGTGCTCCTGCAGCAGAGTCACTATTTCTGCAAACGTTTTGGTGCATGGCTTATTTGGGTATGTCAAACTGCGAAGAAGGCGGTATGTTTTACCTCCCATATAGTTCAGTAATGCAGGTACCTTCTTATCATCTGGGGTATCATAGAGTGCAAAGTATTGCTCCAGGAGTTCAATATATGTGGACCAATCTTCTGCAGTATTATCAAATGAGTCCATAAACTCCCTCTGGGACGTCTTTCAGTCTTCGTGAGGTTGTTATCTGGTCACCCCACACACCCACTGTACTGAATCTGAGCACTGCACTGTGTACTGGGGCCTAGTTTTAACAGTTCCTATCTGGGCCTGCAGCACTCCACCCAGCTCAGCCTTTCAATTTCACTTACTTGCTTCGCCTGCTGGAGCTCTTAGCAATTTCAGCACAGCAACAGTGAATCAATCCCATCCTCGTCGACACTGTGATGTCTGTGGGTCCAGCTAAGGACTCAAGAAGTAGATACAGCCCTGAAGTGAGTAATGCTTTATTAGGCAGACATGTTGCTTGCTGACTGGCTGGGTTCGAACTAATTTAGAACACAGAGGTTGGGAAAGATGTTGGGTGAACAGTTCAGAAAATTTTTAGATAAGCTTAAAAGTGTGGCCTCTCTCTCTTTTGAAACAATTTGAGAGAGTTCTCAACCATTCATTTCCATATTTGGATAGAAAATAGTCTGAAAGGTTTGAAGGCATGATTTAAATCCATTCTACACTACGGAGTGGAATGGTATGGTAACTGGCGACGGGGGAGGGCTTGACCCAAGTGTAATTGAAGCATAGTTGGGGATATTAGTATGACCTTAGATCTTGTAGGGCTCTTTGAAAAATGTCGACAGGACTAACTGCATGAAAGAGTTTATCATAAGCCCAGCCGTGAGACTTCAGCTACCCATACTACTTAACCTGGAGCCATGGCATTAATTGAGCTAAACAGTGTTTTCCTATCCAGGCTTCAATAACATTTACTTTTCATCCACCTATCGAAGACTGCAGACGGGCTTGGATTATTTTTTTTTCATACCCATTCATTCATACTTGTACCTCATCGGGTGGGACTTCCGGTTTCGTTTTTAACCCAAAACCACCCGAAAATGGCTGTCGGTTTAAAATTGCAGGATTTGAAAATCAGGCTGTCTCAGTTCCCAATTTTAGGATCTGTATGCTCCCATTGACTTCAATGGGATTCCCTGGGGCCCGCTCCTGGTCTTGGAGGGTGGTGGTCGGAATCTATGTCACTAACGCCCCCACCCCATGGGCCCTGCACTTACTGCTGCCAGTCCGGCTCGGGAAGATGCGGTTGAGGAAGGGCTACTGGCTCCACTGCTGGTGACCAGGCCTCCCCTGCTGGTGGGTGGTGGTGGGAGCCGGTTCTGCTCACAGAGACTTCTCTGCTGCGGGGAGGTGGAGAAAGCCTTGTCACCTGGCAGCAGAACTGTTCCCACAACCCAGCAGGGGAGTAGGCCCGGCCACCCGGCAATGGATCTAGCTCTCCTGTCGGGCAGCCAGGCCTTCTCCCCTGCCAGGAGATGGAGCCGCAGCATTGAAGGCTTTTTCTTCCTTGATCTGCTGCCGGTCCAGGTCCAGAAAACACTGCCGGAGCTCCTTGCTCCAGCAGCGTACATGCACAAATGGCCGCTGAGGCCTTTCTGTGCATGTGCAACCCTTTTCCAAAGTGGTGCCAACGCCATTTTGGAAGAGCGCAGCTGTTCTGCATATGTGTTGGAGCCATTTCATGCCTGCACAGAACAGCTGTCCTCTTTCAAAATGGCACCAACGCTGCCAGTGCCATTTTGGAAAAGGGTTGCATATGAGCAGAATGGCCTCAGTGGTCATTTTGCACATGTGTGCTGCTGGAGCATGGAGCTTGGGCAGCATTTCACGGACCTGAACCAGCAGTGGACCAAGCAGCCTCTACTTCTGCTGTGGCAGGGGAGAAGGCCTGGCTGTCCAGCAGCGGAGCTGGATCCATTGCTGGGTGGCTGGGCCTTCCCTGCCTGGGCTACTCCCCTGCCAGGTTGCGGAGCTAGCTCTGCAGCTGCCCTGTGATGGAGAATGCCCCGTGGCCTAGCAGTGGAGCCGGCTCTCACCACCCCCCGCAGAGACTGGTGGCCCCTCCTCGCCTCCTTCCTCTGGGTCCATGCTGGTGCCAGGGATGGGTGGGGGTAAGGAGGCTAGAGACACTATGGTACAGCAAGTCAAATCTGCCAGCTATTAAGCAGAGATAGCTGATGAAGCAGATGCTAGAAGGAAGAGAGTGTAGCAGCCAACTGTTAGTCTACACTACAGCATTGCTGGTTACACTTACAAGCAAGAGATTTCTGGGAGGTCAGGCCCCAGGGGGTGGGGGTAGGGGTGTTAGGGATGTAGATGCCCACCCCAACCCTCCGAGGCTGGGAATGCCCGGGGTTTTCTTTGTCATGGATCCCTGTGTTTCGGTTCTAGGTTCTCTTTCCCAATGAGAGAGAGAACCGAAACCGAGCCACTTACTGAAAATCAGGGATCCAAAACTGAAATTGGGCCCTGTGGCCCACACCTATATAGCAGGTTATATTCTTCAAACCTCATGTTAAACAAAGTCTATGGTCTTAAGCAAGTGCTACAGTAAAATGAAACAAAAATCAGAGTGTGCAGGATTGAGGCCTACCCTTAAGCACTGGTGTAACTTCGGGGTAAATGTTGGAGGTAGAGGGGAGATGCATTTAAGCTCCAGGGAGTAATTCTGCATTCATAAAAGTCGAGGTGTACTGGACCATCAATTTCAATGGGTGAAAGATTTTCACCGTTAATTCTCTTATAAGTCTGCAAAATTTCTCCTTTGTGTTTCTTTGTAGGGAGCTACATCCCGGGCAGATATGCCTGAGGCCATGTCCTCCCTCCCCCACTCTTCCTAAAATTCCAGTAAAACCAAAACCCTTTCGTCCTGCAAATTAAACCAGTCAGCCTCTTAGCACGCTTCCCCACACTCTCTTCCTAAACTAAACTCATCCTAAGAAGAGAGCTTCTTAAAACATTTTGTATGAAAGCCAAGTTGGGGGGGATATGAAAGGGCATTCATAACTTGCTTCAAAATTTGGATGGGATGCATCCTCCTCCTACTAATAATTTTTATAGAGTTACTAGGTGTATGCAGCACTTTACAGTCAGAGATGGGTCCCTGGCCAGTGGGCTTATAATCTAAGATGGACATGGGTGAGGGGAACACACAGGGAAAGACAGACACAAACGTATTCCTATTTTACAGATGGGGAACTGAGGCTGAAAGGTGGTGACTTGCCCGAGGCCACCCAGTGAGTTCATGGCTGGGGCAGGTTTCAAACCCTGGCTTCCCAGGTCCAAGTACAGCACACTGGTTCCTTCCCACCCCTTACTATAATTATGCCCATGCTTGTAAATATTCACTGTGCTGCTTTTAAAAACAAAGCCTGAAGATGAGCAGGTTTTTGTTCCTAGCATTAATTCCATATGCCTGTTTGATACAATTTAACTGTGTGGGTGTGGGTGTGGTCCTATTGAATAGAAAGATGCTGGCCACTTCAACCGGGTTCTGCTGAGAAGACAGCCAAGAAATCCTTTGCTTGTAACTCTTACCAGCAATGCTGTAGTGTAGACTAACAGTTGGCTGCTACTCTTCCTTCTAGCATCTGCTTCATCAGCTATCTCTGCTTAATAGCTGGCAGATTTGACTTGCTGTACCATAGTGTCTCTAGCCTCCTTAGTGCATCTTTGTATAAGCTGATTCTGGGAATCTCTCGGAACAACATATGGTCTGATCAGGCTTGGGAGGGTCCCTAAGAAGAGGTCAAAAGCTTTTTCAATAAGTAAAGCAATTTGGGAATTTGAGAAGTTTTCTGGTCTTCATCTGCTCAGCCAGCTGACCCTTTATGTATTCACTCTTCATATATTTCAACATTTCAAGTATTATCTATATGAGATAATACTATTTTTAAAATATTCTCTGATTAGATCTGTCTTTTTGAATGATTATATAACAGTTAAACATGTATACCGGTGGGCAGGTTGCCTTGTTCCTTTGTCTCCTTCATGATAAAAGGGTCAAAGTAAGACTTGTTATGTTTGGGCATGGAAGAAAATGAATAGCCTCTCAGCACTAGCAAGAATAATGTATGGTTGATATTGACTGTCACCATGGATTCCCACTGACAATCTCCTTTCCACCCCATCCGTTTCCTGGTCAATTCAGACTACAAAAGACTTGGGGCATTTTTAGATGAGACAACATTTCTCTCCGGCTTCAGGGACTGGGAGAAACTAACTTGCATGGTGTGTGTGTGTGTGAGAGACACGTTCTCCCCTGCTGCTGGAAGCTGGCCAGGTGCCATTGGAAATAGCAGGTGCTGGGGAACTCGTGCATGGTTGGAGATCCGGACATGTAAAACCTTGATATTGGGGTTTTACAAGTCCGGATCTCCAAGCATGCATGAGTTCCCTGGCGTCCACGGTTTCCAGTGGCACCAGGCTGACAGGTGAACAACTATCCCTCACAAGCTTGTTTCTCTCAGACTCAGAAACCCATGAGAAATGCCGTTGCATCTAAAAAGTCATCAGTCAAGGCAGAATCAAACTGCTTTCCATTCTCTTTACAGGAAGTGTGGTTACACTTACGGGAGAATATGAAGTCTACTATGCTTTCTATAGCAGAGTTTATAGACTTGGTTTATAGATGAAATTCTAACAGACCCTGGTGCTAGTACTTGCTGGTGTCCCTTGGGTGCAAAGCATGTTGATGGGATGCAGAGGATCTGAGGCTAGAGCTTCTATAGCAGTCTAAACAAATGGGAAGGGGAGCCAGGGCCCAACCTCCCCTATCTCCATTCCGTGGGACCCACTACTGGCCTTGGAAGGTGCGGGTAAGGATCTGCTCCACTGCCACCTGGATCAGGCCAGGCTGCCTCTCACAGCTGGGGCAGCTGCTACCGCAGCAGAGGCCTGTCTTCCCATGCGCGGATTCTAGAATGGCTGTCTTTTTTCCAAAATGGTTCTGATGCTGCCAACACCATTTTGGAAAAGGGCTGTACGTGGACAAAATGGTTCCAGCAGCCATTTTGAGCAGGTGTGCTGCCAGAGCAGGGAGCTCTGGCCATGTGCCCTGGGAAACAGCCCTCCCACAGCTGCAGTTGCTGCAGTGCCTGGCTGTAGAGGAGACCTGACCCGGCTTGCAGCAGAGATTATGGCTGCTCCATCCTCTGAGATCTGGACCGGTAAGTACATGCATGCCGGCCAGGTCCTGGGAGGATGGGCCCCGGGATTGGGGGTGTTATGGATGCGGATCCCTGGGAAATAGGGGTGGGAAAGGTTTGACCCCCTGTCCCAGGGAGTGGTGATGGGATAGAGATGGCTTGTTTTTTGTCCCCTTTTCGTCCAGTTCCCCTTCCCATTGACTTCAGTGGGGAAAGAAACAGAACCGTAAACCGAAATCCAAAAGAAGCAAGAATCAGGGATACAAAAGTGGTGGTGGTGGGGAAACCAGAAAAAAGTCCCTGTGTCCTACCCCTACCAGATAAGCAACACAGCTCAGACAAGCTGTAAAATGAAGACGATGAGTTTGGGGTGGGGAAACTTCACATTTCTAATAACAATCGAAAGTAAATGTATTCAGAATTGCTGCGGTAGCTGAGAAAACCAAGCTCTTCAGGATGTTCCACAAGCAGAAGGAGGTGACATAAATTCTTCATTGCAAATTATTCACTCAGCTCGTCTCATTATCTTTGTTCTTCTAACACATGAAGGAGATGACATTTCCCCCCCTTCACTTTGCTTCCCCAGAAGAAACAAACAGCAGCAGCAAAAATAAAAATCCCTCATCCAGACCTTAATTTTGTTCCCATTGAAGTCAGGAGTAAAGATCTTCTCAGGCAACCTTGAATGCTCTTAGAAATCCCACATAAATCATCTTGGTTAAGTAGGAATTGTGTGTCCACAGGTTAGAAGTAAACATGAGATACCTTTCCTCATTGTCGTTATGCAAAATGATGATTTAGAAAAGCCTGAAGCTTAGTTTCTAAGGGGAAAGGGCAATGCTTAGTGCAAGCCAAGGGGATTTTTCAGCTACAAAAGGGGTGCTAATTTGCTCCAGGTGTACCTATTATGAAATCTTGGATCCCTACTTAGGGCAACTTTAGATGGAACAAATTTGGGTGTTTGAATGTGTGTGTTGTGTGTGTGTGATGGGTGTTAACACCCATCTCTGGACACTCTTCTGAACATGTGTTTGCGACGTTACACTTCTTACACACGCTTGCAATGGGTGTTTCATACTGCCCCCTGATGGAAGGATGCATGTGCACCCTCCAGCTAGGTTCCTAGATGATATCCCATCATGCATCATTGCAGGCATTTGTGATGTGCTAGTCAATATCATGTTTCACTAACGTCGCCACAGAAAGTAGGTGTTAGCAGGAAAAAGATTCCTGACTGACAGTGCATTTCATCCAAAGTGGGTCTCCTTTTTTTTTCTTTTCACTGGCGCAAAAATTTAAACTGCTGTAACGTTCCCCGCCCCCTCATTTTGTCTGCGTGTCTAAGCATTGAGTGCGCACACACCCCATAATTTCCCTAACCTGTCACTGTGTTCTTTCTATGTGTCTTTCACGTGAATCCAGGAAATCCCTTTGCTTGTTCTGTTCCCTGCCTTCTCACATGCAGAGTCCCTGTGTGCACACCCCATAATTTCACCCTAGCCCCTGTTTATGTGCTCTTTCTATGCAAGCGGATTGTACTGATTGCGGGAGGGCAGATTCGGCCAAAGCAGGGAAGTCCCCACCCTGATTCCCTGTTGACAGTCTCCCTCAGTCGCAGCCCTGCAGTCCTGGTAGAGAGCCCCACTGATCTTTCACCCAACTGATCGGGTTTCCCTCTAACATTTCTCCCTCCAAGCCTTTTGTGGCTGCAGCCCCCCAGGAGTGACAGAAAGGGAGTCTCTGCTGAGAGTGGGGGTGGGGGGAGGGCAGATTCAACCAATGCAGGGGTGTCCCTCCTGATGTGCTTGTTTTGGGAGCACACTGCAAAGTCAGTGAATAAGCAGTTTGAGTTCAGACTTGAATTTGGCAGGGATGGGGACTTAAAATGCAAAGAATCATAGGAGAACTGATGAGTTGAGCTGAATAGAGCATAAAATCACGTCCTCCCACCAAAAAAAGCTGTACTCAATGGCCGGAAACAGGAAGTACTGGCCGTGTTTAGCATAAGCACACCCCGCATCTGCTTAGACGCAACATGAGACACCCAAGCTATAAAAACACCCATCTGCTGCCCGGAAGACATCCAGACAGCTCATGGGTGTTTAAACAGGGCCTAAAGGGGGCAACTGATTGATGAAACAACGTTTACACAGAATGGGTAAGCATGTGTTTATGTTTCCAAACACACATTCAATGTTCTGTCTAAAGAGACCCTTCACCTTTGGGTCTTCTGCCCCTCTTGGGGACAGACACAAACATGCACATTGGTAGCATAAGCCTTCTTTCCATAACAAACTACATCAAAAGCAGCAAGATGAAAGACTGCTATCATCAAGTGTTCCCTCTGTGAGAGTCACATTAAAGAATAACTGGCACAGGATAAAAATTGAACTAGTAGGATGTAAGCTTAGCAGCAATGTGATCCTCAAGCTATGTAATGCTCACGTGAATCTCATTCACTTCAAGGAGACTTTAAAAAGAGCTAAACAGCTTTAAGATTGTTTTGATAGTTTGATAGAGGTTCACAAACTGTGGTTCATGATCCCCCATTTTGATATTTACAATACTTTGCATGTCTTTGTTGCTGTCTGGATTACAGTATTGTAAATGGGGTCGCAGAAATAAATGTTTGGGAAGTACCATTCGAGCACCTGTTCCCCAAGAAATTGTGGGAATTAGTCTTCAGATGGAGTTTAAATGATCTTTACTGGTTTGTCTATGAATTTTGTACTTTTTTGGTAAGCTTCCTGCAGGTGTGTCCAGAATTAAATTACAACCAACCATTCCATCAATACCTTTTGTTTCCCCAAACTTAACAGTGCTGCAGGTCACTGTCACAGTGCAAAATGTAGAAGACTTGTGACAGCTTTAGCAAATTCTGTGAACAAACTATGGCTGCATTCATAGGGGACTCTTCCACCTCTACTGTTTTGTTGTGGGAGTTCGTAATCTTGCATTTAAACTATTCCCACATTCCCTCCCCTGTTTCAAAAGTTACCACGCATTCTGCTGAGGCCATTGCTGTATTTTTTTGTTTTCAGCCGTGCTTTAACTGGACTAGGCACATAGTGAGGGGATTCATCCTCAAGGGGGGGGAAACCACTATCCCTTCCTACAGCAGTTAAGGCTGACTGACATGTGAAAATGTGTGTGAAGGAATTAAGCACAATTGTTAAACCTTGCCTTTTGAGGTTAAAGTATTTTATTTTGGGGGGCTTAAATAAATGCACATTACTCTGGCCGCATCCTGTGGCCTAAACTTTTCACATTTTATTTTGTTTGTTTGTTTATCTTACAATTTATATGCTGCCCCCTCCTGCCTCAGGCATCTCGGGGCGGCTCACAACATTTAAAAACATTTAAAATAAACAATAATTACTACAATTAAAAAAAACAATATAAATCCCCGCCCCCCCCATCCTTAACCCAACCCACCCACCGGCCCGGCGGACCAGCCAGGTCTTACATTGTTTGCGGAAAGAGGGGAGGGTGGCAGCCAAGCGGATCTCCAACAGGAGGGAGTTCCACAACCGGGACGCAACCATGGAGAATGCCCTCCTCATGATGGACACCCAGGGGACCTCGAGGAGGGCACCCCCAGCTGACCGCAGGGGTTGTTCCAGGACATGATTAAGAAGGAGGTGGGGGGGGAACCAGGGGGACGAGACTTTTGCAAACTTAGGCTGCATTCACGTGAGATGCTATGTCTAGTAACCTTAAGAAAAAGAAACTTCTTAGCACAGGAGCTTGCTGCATGGAACTACTTGGTTTTTCAATAAATATATTTACTTGTAGGGCCAGTTCCTCAGCTATGACCAAAAAGCCCTTGGTGCAGCTTGTCGTATTGTATTCAGGGGAAATAAGCACTTTAGTTTCTAGTCATTTCCTTATTCTGGTTCTCTTGGGCTAGCACAATCCACAGCACCAGAGCTGCTAAAGCAATTAGGAAACGGATGATATAACTGTGCTTATAGGTCTTTAGTAGTGTAACAATATATTTTACAGTGGTGTTTAAAGTCTTTTTTTTTTTTTTTTTTGCCACATAGGCCTATGTCATGCCACACACTCTGTGATAGATTCTAGACAGACATCCAGAAACTTAAATTTGAATATTTTTATTCTTCAATCCAAGCTAAGGAACAGAAGCTCTTCTAACTGAAAATTGTTGAAATGTAAATACGCTGAAATTTCTCTTCCATGAAACTATACTGCAAGAGAGCACCTTCCATGCTTTGAAGATCTCCGTGTTTGCAACTTACTGAAATATAGCCACTTCATGGGTTAAGGTCACTGGCTGACTTATGAACAATACACTGCATATCAGTGGGAGTAGAGGAATTTTGGTTGAGGATTTGACACAAATTTCTCCCTCTTACTTGTCATCCTCCCACCCCCCTGCATTAATAAAAATGGTACTGTATCATTAGTAGCTAAACAGAATAAAGTGGTATTGGAGTTTTGGCTTATCAAAATGCAAACATGCTTTCTGATCATCCTTAAATCACTTTGGCTCGAGATTTAGGCAGTACCTTTGGGCACCCACACTTACTCAGTCTCTACCCTTTTGCTGTAGCTTACCTACCTGGCTGAACAATGGCATGTGCAGAAAGGACTTTTTATGGCCACTCTCCTGTTCCCTTTCTTTCTTCCTGAGGTAGTTACTGAAAGACACAAAGGCTGCAGCCAGACAAGCTGCCCTGGTCCGATCCCTGCATTGCCCCGTGGTGGGAAATCAGCCCCGTCACACTGTGGGGCCAGCACATGGAGCTGGGTACATGAGCATCCTTGGGATTTATGTGAGGATGTGTCACAGAGCAAGCAGATGTTTGCCCCACCATGGGGTGAGGTGAACAGCTACAAGCCCCTGGACACATGAGCCACAGCATCCCATGACTTGTTTGCCATCTCGTGTGGCTGCACCCAAAGATTTACTGCTTGGCTAAAATTACTTCAGCAGAGAGAGAGATTGCCACGGCTGTGTGCAAGGCAACGTTTCTGCTGTGCAGAGCTGTGGTAGGCGGTACTATAATAGAATCACGAGCTTCTGTTCTGAGAGAATTGCCATCATTTAAGCAAACACTTTTTCACACAAACTTTCATGTGCAAGTTTTGTGGTGAATAAGATCATGTGTGAGTTATGTGCAGCCTTTCCACTAAATGGAGCCTTCAGAGACTCTGGTTCTTCTTCAAGGATCTCCGCAATTCTCACTCTTGGGATTCACTTCCTGCTCTGCAGGCACCGGAGACCTTGTTGTCCGCAGTCTCCAGGCAGAAAGCCTGGAAAGATCTAGAATATGGTGAGGGCTCCGCCCCTCCATCCCCCCTCCTGTCCTGTCAAAAGAGCGGGCTCAAGATCTCGCGAGAACAGGACTGCATAAATGGGGGGAGGAGCCCTCACCATATTCTAGATCTTTCCACATCTTTCCAGAACTGGAGCATTCTCTCACAATGCAAATCATCACCAGTTCCCACAATACCACAAGCAACTGCACCCTTAGTGGTGACCTTACCGCTGCACCTTGAACAGCGCAGAGACACTAGCTCTATTTCTCACTTCAGTGAGCCCCATAGACATTGTATATCATGCTCTAGATCTCCTCGGTACTGCACAATGCACGTGGATCATTCTACCACATCCGTGCATAGGTCTCCTCCCGGACCGCTCGCAACTTCTTCTTTTCTGTACCATAGGGACCGGCAGATCCTCTCCCCTTGCTCCTGCTGTTCACCATATGAAGACTCCCGGTACCGACTGTACCATTATGCCTCCCGGTACCACTCCTGATCCTGGAACAGATCACCACCATATTCTTCACTGTCTGACTTTGAGCATCTGGAGCGTGTAATTCACCCTCCACCCGCTCCTATGCCAGCAGGCACTTACCTGCCGCCGCTGCCTCCTCGTGTTCCTCCTACTGCTACCATTTGTCCCCCACCTCCTCCTGAGGTGCCATCAGTACCGGCCCACCTACCAACCTCTGGAAACCACTTTCCTTAGCACTCTACTAGGAAATCCACCATCAGACCGCCCTGCTTCAGAGCTTCCTGGGCCTGCTCTTGGGATCTCATCAGGGAGATCTGCATCCCCATCTTCCTCTTCCTCCTCACCCATCCTTGAGTAGGATGAAACTTATCACCCCCTCCCAACTTTGCCCTTGCTCGGAGGACACTAAGGCCTTTCAGGCCGCGCTAAGAGATTAGTTTCGGCTCTGCTAAAACTGCCCACCAAGATAGTCAGAAGACTCAGTCAGGCCCTGTGCTTGGAATCCTTGGTACTTGGGAGTTGGGACATATTATGCTCCCCATGCTCGACCAGCTCGTGGAGTATTCCACTTACGTTTGGAATAAACTCTCCTCAGCTGTTCCTACCAACTGGTTGGCAGACTCTCTATATAGCCAGACTTCCTCCCCCGAATTCTCTGCTTATTGCTGCAGCCTCTATCAAACCTTGGGCAGGGGGTATCCAGCCTTCCCGTGTCTGATAGGGAAGGGGGACATCTAGATGTCCTCGGCAGAAAGATTTTTTTCCTCAGAGACTTTGTCCCTTAAGACGTCCAACTTTGCCTCCGCTCTGTGTGGATATCAACATTGGCTTTGGTCACAGCTTCGTAAGACCACTGACCCTAACCAAATCGCCTCTATTCAGAAGGAAGGGATACAAATTGCCGAGCCTCAGCTAATGATGAATATGCATATTACTGATTCCAACATTAGAGGTATGGCATCTGCCATTACACTCAGGAGGCATGCCTGACTCCATTCCACTGCTCTCATCCCTGAAAACAAGACCCGCATAGAGGATTTGACTTGATTGTGAAGGCCTTTTTTTGCTTCATCTACCGATGAAATGCTTAAAAACACTAAAGAAACTAGCCAGACGGCCAGGTCTGCTGGGGTGATCAGAGCTGTGAGGAAGAAATTTTACCTGTCCTCTGCTCCTTGTTCCTACCCCCAAAGCAGCGCTCTACGTACTCCTACCACGCGGGGAGACGTTTATTCACCAAAGTACCACTAAACCCAGGCCCCTCTTTTCTCAACCTCGAAGGAGGTTCAATAAGCAGAAAGGACGAGGGAGGCCTTCCTCCAATTCGTCCTCAGGGCAACCTCCCAAGGCTCGATTTTATCCTCTGCAGATTAAAGGAGAGGAGGAGGTTCCTCCCTCTTTCCGTAACCATCTCCTGCCCTCCTTTCACCAATCGGCGTCCCACACCAGTAATTGCTGTGTCAGGGAGATAATTCAATTTGGATATGCCATACAATTCCTTTCCTTTCCCCCACAAAACTTAAATACTTCTGGACGTTAAGAAGCTCCTATTAAAAGGGGCTATTGAGGAGATACCCTTCTTGGAACAGAATACCGGGTTTACCGCCATTTCTTTGTGGTCTCCAAAAAGGATGGGGGTTTCAGACCCATCCTAGATCTCAGATCTCAAAGATGCATATTTCCACCTACCTGGGGAAAATGAAAATAAAAGTTTCCCGTATCTGGAACGTTTGGCTTCTAGTAGCTTCTTCCAGAGACAGCATGCTGAATCATATTCATGTTACCGTGACACTTTGCAAGCTCTGGGATTAATCGTGAATATACAGAAATCCTATCTCCAGACAACAAGTCATCTCCAATTCATTGGAGCTCTCTTGGACACAGATTGGTCCGGAGCCTACCTCCCGCTGGATGGATTTCATATGATCAGATGTACTATAGAGTCCCTACGCTCACAAAGCACCAGGACGGTCTGCTTCTTTCTCCGCCTTCAAGGATTCCTAGCCTCCACCATGGCAGTGACTCCATATGCGCATCTGCATATGAGACCCCTTCAGCAGTGGCTCAAGCACATTCACCTTCCTGCCCTCCATCCCCTCACCACCAAACGAAGTCTACCAAACCTCATTTGGTGAACAGATTGTGCTCACGCGCTACAGGGTACTCCCCTCAAGCCTCCTGTTGTAATGCCTCCATCTCAACAGATGCCTTCCTAACAGGCTGGGGAGCTCCCAGAGATCACCTCAAGGTCCACGGCCTTTGGTCCCAGGACAAGAGGGGCCTTCTCATAAATACACTAGAACTCAGGGCCCTCATATCACATTTAATGGGCAAGAATATCTTAATCATCACAGACAATACTGCTACCATGTGGTACCTCAACAAATGGGGGAGCCCGATCCATGTGCCTAACCCTCGAGGCAGAAGCTATCTGGAACTGGAGCGTCAATCATGATATCCACCTCCAGGCCCTTCATCTTGCAGGGCAGGACAATTCTCTTGCAGACCAACTCAGTCGTCAAACATCCGACCACCACGGGTGGTCCATGAACGATCGTGTTATACAAGACATCTTCCAAGAATAGGGTACCCCGTTCATATATCTGCCACTACAGAGAACGCAAAGCTCCCCATGTTCTGCAGCCATGCAGGGTTAGCAGCAGGATCGATCTCAGATGCATTCACGATCTGGACTGGGGACTTCCTTTGTGTTTTTCCCCCAACACCTCTCCTGCGCAAGGTGCTTTACAGGATCCGATCAGATCACGCCCACATCATTCTCATAGCCCGGTTCTGGTCCAGGCAAACCTAGCTCCAGACGCTCCTGGAACTGGCCTCCGAGGTTGCAGAGCTTCCTCTCCAACCTGACCTCCTGTCACTCCAACTGGGCACCATTCTCCATCACAACCTACGCATGCTTCATCTCTGCGCTTGGCTATTTGTCCATGACGGGGGAGGTATTCCCAGAGACTTCAGCTATTCTGCTAAATTCTCGACACCCGTCCACCCGTGCGTGTTACATGGCCACATGGACTCGTTTCTCTAGAGGGTGTTCTTCCACCAAGATTCCAATGACCTCCCTCAACATGAACCATATTTCCAAATATCTGTTACATCTCCAGGAATCGGATCTTTCCCTCTCCTCCACTAAGGTACCTTTGGCTGCCCTTTTGTCCCCCTTAGAGCCGGAGGGGACACATACCCTATTTTCCCATCCCCTGATGAAGACCTTCGGGAATGGCCTTATCAATACCTTTCCTCCCATTACTCAACCGGCCCCCTAGTGGGACCTTAATCTCATACTTGCAAAATTAATGGGACCTCCATTTGAACCTATGGTCTCTTGTTTAATGGAAAACCTATCCATCAAAACTGCTATTTTAGTGGCTATCCCCTCAGCCCGAGTTAACAGCCCTCAGAGCCTCTCCTCCTTATATTCGCTTCTCAAAGGACTAGGTGGACCTCATGACTGACCCGTCATTTTACCAAAGGTAGTCTTCCCCTTTACATCTGAATCAGACTCTCTCTTTCCCAGTCTTTTTTTCCAAAGCCACATGCCTCATGTTCGGAACAGTCTTTACATTCTCTAGATGTAAAGAAAGTTTTGTCGTTCTATATCCACTGCACTAGACTGATCAGAGCTTCTGATTCGCTATTCATCTCCTATGAGGGACAGAGAATTGGGGTTAAAATTACCTCCCAGACACTGTCGAAGTGGATTCTCCTCTGCATCCAGAGATGCTACCTTCAAGCTCGGAGGACACCACTTCCCGTCTCCGAGCACACTCTACTAAAGCAGTGGCCACAACTATGGTCAATCTCCACGGTGTCCTGATCGTAGATATTTGCATAGCTGCTGCCTGGTCCTCCGTTCACGCATTCTCTAATCATTACTCTTTGGACCTAGCGGCTAGATCAGATTCCCTAGTGGGAAGAGCAGTTCTCCAAGCTCTATTTGCTTAACTTCCTCGACTCCCACCACCTTGTGGTAGGTGTTATGAACTGCAGTTCACTCTCCCAAGAGTGAGAATCGCGGAGATCCTCGAAGAAGAAATAGAGGTTACTTACCAGTAACGCTGTTCTTCACAAGAGCTCCGCGTGTTCTCATGACCAGCCCCCTTTCCCCTCTGTCTCAGATGTACCTTTTAATTTGCCTTCCGGGATGGGGTTGGAAGGAACTGAGGCGGTGTGGGCTCCTCCCCATATTTATGCAGTCCTGTTCTCGCGAGATCTTGAGCCTGCTCTTTTGACAGGACGGATGGGGGGATGGAGGGGCGGAGCCCTCACGATATTCTAGATCTTTCCAGGCTTTCTGCTTGGAGACTGCTAACAACAAGGTCTCCGGTGCCTGCAGAGCAGGAAGTGAATCCCAAGAGTGAGAATACGCGGAGCTCTCTCAAAGAACAGAGTTAGTGGTAAGTAACCTCTATTTTTTGTCCATTCAAAACAGAGGAGCTGGGTATCTTTTATTCCAGCATATCTAACGCACTATAAACTTTACTGAACAAATCTTTACTACTAGCCCCTGAATTGATCTGAGAGAGGAGTCACCTGCTACTCCATTAGTAGTTGGAAGATTATAAGCCTCAGAGATTTAGCTGAGGATTAGTAAATTGGAGAGTGTACATTATCAGGCCAGGCTTAAACTCATGATTGTCTCCTGAATCATTTTCATTAGTGCTTCATTCAAAGATCGTTGGAATTATGTAACAATGACGTTTCTGGAGAATCTGTCAGGAATTTATTTTTTTAGTTTTTTTTTTTTTCTTTTCCCCTCCCCCATAAAGTTATTTTTATAACTCCAGCTTGTAATGTGCAGCACATTCTGAAAAGCAGTAATTCAGCTTGCTGAGGAAAGATGACTTCAGATGCTGCAGTCAAATGCTTGCCGTAACTTAGTTTAGTGGTGTGCATTGAGAGAGAATCAGGATGAGGTACAAGAAATATATAACCATTCTAGAAGCCGCAATCGGGATCACCCCACTTAATAAGAGAGAGCTACTTCCTGTGGTCAGACATGCAAATCTCTGGCAACATCCTGGGTAAGTGTGAATAACTGGGTAAATGAGTCCTAGTAAAAGTCAAACATTTTACTCAAACTGCATGGGGTGCTAGAAAGTAGCGTTTTCTACAGGAGGGAATCCTCCATTAAATAAGTGTGTGTGTGTGTGTGTGTGTGTGTGTGTGTATAAAATATGATATTCTTAGTAGGTATCGAAACTTAAATTTCTCCCTTTAAATGTATGGTGTGTCCTTGGCTGGCAAAATTGCTTTCAGGATCATTTGGAAATTTTTTCAGTAACGATGCTTAATACTCTGCAACTCCTGGTGGAAGAACTTGACAGATAACTTGACGAATACTTCTTGTGATAGCAAATCAAGCGGGTGTTTTGCAGATTTTTAAAAGATTTTTTTTGCCACTGTTTAAATATCTAAAACATGTTCCTTGCCATAAATACAGAATGCTGGAGAAAAAGCACACTTACTTTGTCACAGCATTACCTAGCTATTGAAAGGCAGAAGTCTCTCCTGTTTGAGAATTAATTTCCAAATCCATTTCATTGAATGAACAAGGAAGTAAAAATCAAATGGATCTCTGTTCATCTTGTCACTATACTTTGTGCATGATTCAAATGGAATTAAATGCAGAAACGTTCTGGCTGCGGCTGTCCTGAAAGCACTTGAGTAAGCAGAGTCTGTGCAAAGTGCTATTGGGCTCAAAGCCTAGATTCCCTCCTGTTTTGAGGTCTGTTTCTAGCCGGCTCTTTGAGATTCTCCTGTGCTGGAATGTTGCCATGTTTGTGTTGCAGACACTGCAGGAAGTGTTTACTGGTTGTTAAAGACTGACTTGGAAACTTGCTTTAAAAATCTAAGACCAATAACAAAGTTTGCTTATGCAGGTTATAGATCTGGAGGTGAGTTTGACATGACAGTGGGCCTTCTAGCACTGGCTGGGCTGAATTTTTGCTTTAAGATTTCCCCAATTTTAATCCCGTTGGTGTGGTGGGAGTTCTACTCTAGATCCTGTCATGTGGATGCACCCTGTTGAGAGCAAGTCTGTGGTAATGCAGCAACTTGGAGCTGCAGGACTGGGAGTGGGAGTAACATACATTTTGTAAACTTAATACAAAAGGTGGTCATTGGGAGGGGTTCCTAGGTTTTTCTGTAGGCCCTACTGCTATCAGCACTGCTGAAACCACCTAACTTATTGTTCCATAAATATACCTGCATGTTAATCTGTTTGAGTTTTGCAACCACTCCTTGTTTGTTGATAAAAAGATTATGTGGTTATTCTGTCTTCTGGAAATACACTTGCACACAATTTAAGAGCGGTTCTGCATTTCCCTGCATCCTGTAAATCCTCTCTCCTTGCACAGTGGAACAAATTGAAAGAGATGTCAAGATGGTATGAGACTGATCAAATTATTTTAAAAATCAAAGCTCTTGCATGTATTCTTGTACCCTTGAAGAACTGTGCACTGTCAGGGTTGCTCAGCATGGGTTTTATTGCCTTGCAAATCTCTCACAATTCTCCATGGAAAAAGCTGTCCTGGGGCAGGTAGTTGATGTGTGAATGAACCCTTGGTTTCTGCCTTATTCTACTATTAGAATTTAACTGCTATTTAGCTGTAGATACTGGTAGCTGACTAAGCAATATATCTACCGTATAACTTCACTACAAAGAACCCTGCTTATAAAGATTCCTGTTTCTAATGATCCTAGCTTCAGCAACCATTCCACAGTCAGGACCTGCAGGGTGAGGTGTTTAGCTGCTCCCTGCTGACCTGCATTGGGCTGTTTGGCATTAGTTGAAGGGAGCACTCCTGTTTCCTAATGATGGAAAACCACACGAAAACTCCCTATGGTGGGACTTGCAACACAGGGCCATGTGTCTTCCTGTTCAGTAGGTATTGTAGGAAGCTGTTTTCCTGGGAATTTGTTACAGTGAAGTCATATTGTATTTTGTTTTCTTTCCAGAAAAAACATTTTGCTATATCCTCTTTTCCCACCCCTTCCACAGAGAAACTGAGGATGAGGAAAGTTGTACATGTGGTTTTGGAAATTATAGTGCACTTTAAACTAGCCCAAAGGAGTATCAAAAATGTATTCTTGTCATTTAAATTTTTAGAGACTCGTAATGAGTTTTTAGTTTGTCTAGAGACTAAAAGGGACAAATATAGCTTTTGTCTAATGAGCTTGCTTTAGTAACAGGCTTTGATCCGCAAACCTCTTACTCCAGAGTAGTCCCATTTGAAGCCCACGTTTATCTGTAAACCTATCTACATGGATAAAAGTACCAATCCACATATTGTTGCCAGTTCTATGCTTCCACAAAAATTTCTCAAAGGCCTAGATTTAGGAAGTGCATTTTCTCTCTCTGTGCTTCAGGTTTAATTCACCTTTTCCTTAAAACCTGTCTCTAAACAGTTTCCATTGGTAAAATCAGCAGGAGAATGTGCTGTTATGTTAACTGCAATACTGTTACACAGGAGATGGTTACTACAAGAGAAACCAAACTGAAAAGATAAAGTATACACTGAAAGAAAGGGGCATGTGGTGGTGGGTGTTAGGGGGTGCTGTTGATCATGCAGTCCCCCCCAAGGACAAAGTCACCATAATATATCTATCTTTTCCTTTCTCCTTTCTTTTATAGAGTAATGATAGCACTTGTGTGATGACTTGGTTTTTAGAACTGTTATGTTCTCCATGGGAATGGAGAATTATAGCATTGATGATATTTTGTTTCTTAGCTCATTGCATACATTTCCTGCTGCGCCATAGAAAAAGGAAATATTGTAAATCCAGCTTGCTAACAATTACATCAGTTTTATTGTTACAATAATATGTTTCACTGCTATTTGAAAGCAAGAGAAGACATGTTGCAGTGTTTTTCAGTTACAAAAATCATGTCACAGCTTAAAGAACACAACCCTTCCTTGTAATGGAATGTTCTTGCTTTGGGAGAAGAAGGAGAAAAGAAAAACACCAGCCACCAAAGAATTTTGGCATCTTGAATTTGTCTGAAAAGTGTTTTAAGAGGATCAAGAGACCAGAGGGGGGAATCTATGCATCGATCCAGATGAAGGTGCTCACCTCTCCTAAGTGATCAGAACACGTTCCCTCTCTTCTGCTGCTGGATTGTAAAAGGAGCATGCTTGGGATGTTTTGGGGGTGGCGGAGTGGGGTGGAGGAGGATTCTCTTTTGTAGGCAAGGCACTTTTACTGGGACTCTGAAAACAGGGTGAGTTCTTGGTTCTGCTACATAGTTTCCTATGTGACCTTGGTCAAGTAACTTTTTAACACTGGGCTTGCAGCATTAGGGATTACAGTATTAACTTTCTACCACTCTTTGGCTGTCTTGCCTACAGGGCATGAAATTTCAGATCCAACTCCAAAGCCAAAATAAAATAAAATGATTTTATTATATTTTAGTCATCAGATGGATATTAATGCGACCTAACAGACAAATGCTGAATTTCAGTTATAATTCCAAACTATACTATGACTTAAACAAATACAGACAGGAATTAAAAACTGCAGGTTTAATAAATCTGAGAAATAAAGAGTCAGTTCAGTATGGTATCACAAGGTTTATATACTCGAGAACAGCAGTTAAATGGTTAAAAAAATCAGGGGCTGCTGAGTGAACTCTGGAGAAGGGAAATCATGGTTTGATTGGAGGGTCATGATATGGACCCTCCTCTTTCTGAGTGCATCCCTCAGATTCCCTTGTTCCCAACTTCTGTGTGACCTTTGGAGCTTGTGCTAATTTTTGAAGTTGCCCCTGGTTGGGAAAAAGTTTCCCCACTCCTGTAAATAGTGATAAAACCCTGACTGATGTACAGTCTAAAAACAGCAAATGACAACAACAAAGGGGGGTATAGAGAAGCATGGGAAAAGAACCAACAGTCACAATGGGCAATCCATTCCCCATTGTTCACTCCTAGTTCCCAACAGTAAAGTTCATCCCATAAGGTACTTGGTTAATAGCCATTAATGGACCTACTCTTATCCAGTCATTTTTAAAATCCAGCTATACTACTGGTTTTGATAACATCCTCTGGCAACAAATTCCATAGGTTAATTATGCATTGAGTGAAAAAGTACTTCCTTTTATTTGTGTTAAATCTGCCAGCAGCTAGTTTCCCCTAGTTCTAGTACTATTTGAGAGGATAAATAACCATTCCCTATCTACTCATTCCACACCACTCAAGATTTTATAAACCTCTGTCATGTCCCCTCTGTCTTCTCTCAGCTGAAGAGGCCCAGCTTGTCAATCCTCTCTCTTTGTACAGAAGCCGTTCCATACCCTTTATCATTCTCGTTGCCCTTCTCTGTACCTTCTCTAGTTCAGCTATGTCTTTTTTGAGATGCGACCAGAACTGCACGCAATATTCCAGGTGTGGTTGTACCATTGATTTGTATAGAGGCATTAGGAGATCCTCAGTTTTATTCTCTATCCCTTTGTGAATAACCCCTAACATTCTGTTTGCTTTTTTGACTGCTGCTGCGCACTGGGCTGAGGATTTCAGTGTATTGTCCATAATCACTCCCAGATCCTTTTCCTGAGTGGTTACTCCTAGCTTAGTACCCGGCATTGTGTACACATAGTTTGTGTTGTTTTTCCCTATGTGCATCACTTTGCACTTGTCCACATTAAATCTCATCTGCCATTTAGATGATGAGGCACCCACTCATAAGATCCTGTTGCAGTTCTTCACAGTCTCCTCATGTTTTAGCTACCTTGAATAACATTGGCCACTTTCAGACATGCCCCCGGTGCATATTTTGGCTACGGGGGGAATGTGCAGCCCAAATATGCACAGGGATTGGCCGATCTGAAAGGCTCTCTCCCCCCACCCCACCCCCCAGTGTGGCTTTACCGGCAGAGAGACACAGGGATGCAGAGCTCAATTTCCTGCTGGTAGAGCCGCATGAGGGTGGGGGGGCTTTCAGACTGGCCGATCTCCATGCATATTCGGACTGTGCATCCCCCCCCCAGCCCAAATATGTGCAGGGGGTAGGGGTGCATGTCTGAAAGTGGACTTGGTGTCATCTGCAAATGCCATTTACTTGGAACCAAAGGTACAAAAAATCAATATTGTATCCAACAAATTCAACTGCTTCGTTGCAAACCCCATGCATACAGAGGGGTAAATAGATGTGTGTGTAAATAGACACAAAGTATTAACCATATAGGACAGGAAGATGGTTTAAAAAAGGAAACGTAAATATGAAGGGAATTGCACCTTTAGTCTGTCAGAAACAGGGCTGGCAGAGTATTTACTGGGGGGGGGGGGTGTTTTACTAGGTAAAAACTTGGTTTTAACTGTCCTGGGGTAGCTTTTCCCACTATTTAGTCCTAGTATAAGGCATTAATATTTTCTATTAAAACTGCTTTATTAATACACAGCAGACTGCAGTGGATAATGCATAGGTAATCACAATCTGGAAATATAACTAAAACTGCTATAACTATGTAAGCCAAAGACAAACATTAGATTATATGAAAAACAACAATGCAGCGAACACTAGGCTTGAAAAACAATGCGGAGCTCAAGACCCACCATGTAGTGGCAAAGTGTGCAGTGCCTGGACCAGACGGTAGGGGGAGGCCACAGTTCAAGTTTCACCTTATGGCCAGAAACTTATTGGGAGATACTGGGCCAGTCACAATATTCTCTCAGCCTAACCTACCTCACAGGGTTGTTGTGAGGATTAAAAAGTTGTGTTAATTAGTTCTATGTGAAGCACTCAGAATGCCATGGCATGGGTGTGCTATATGTACTTTATTGTATTTTATATTTTTGATTTTTCAATGTTGTTGATGTTGTATGCCACCCTGAATCTCCAGAGAAGGGTGGGGTTAAAATCTAAAATAAAAATATTAAACCCCCCTCCTTCAACTGTCCAGGACCCCCATTAAGAACACGTCCTTTTCCTCCCCTCAACTGTCCAGGGCCCCCATTAAGACTCCTTTCTTCTCCCTCCAGCTAGCCACAGTCCCCCAAACACCTTTCTTACCCAAGCAGATGAGCAGCTGCTGAGACCAATGGTAGCCAGGGAGGCATCTCTGTCTGGAGAAGGCAGCAGGGCAGAGCGATATATAGCTAGCCAGCAGGGTAAGGAAGGGGGATATGGAAGATATGGGCAACAAGACTGGGTGGGTGGGCAGACAGGCATTGTGGCAGGCAAGTGGTGCACTGTCACAGCAAGGTGAAATTATTATTATTATTATTATTATTATTTATTATTAACAAACATTTATATAGCGCCAGCAGTGTACCTGGCACTTTACAAAGTAATAAAATAGAAACGGTCCCTGCCCCTAGGGCTTACAATCTGAGAGACAGGAGCTGGGGGAGAGACTTAGGAAGGGGAACAGAGGGAGAGGCAAGGGGTCTAACATTCATGAAGATGGGAGGTCTCAAGTGCACGTACGTGACTTAGTTACAAAGCTCTGGCACATGAAACTGGCTGCCTAGCACAAGGAAGGGGGCAGGGTTGCGTCAGCATGGGAACTCTGGGAGATGTAGTCCAGACTTCTAGACTGGCCCCACTCTCTTTCCCCACCCCCTCCTCCCTCCCTCTTTACTGTAGTGAGTGCTGCATGGAAGAACTCACAGACAACACTGCACAGCTTAAGCAGCAGGAACAGGGAAGGCAGTCACAGTGGCACAGCAGGATGGGAAACGCACAGCTGATGCAGCTGCCTTGCGTCTCAGTCCCCACCAGACTTGTGAGCCCAGGTATAGCTGTGCCTGTGACCCCTATGATAGCTATGCTCTCTGCATAGGCATAGCGCCTTGCTGAGTCTTGCTCTTCATCAGGGGTCACTTCCCAGGAACCTCACTGGCACCAGGGGGTGGAGCCTATAGCAGGACTCTGCTTCTTTCCATTCCCACCCTGCTACACCTCTGAACCAGCTGCCAGCCTCAGTTTCTTGGGTCCAAGGCACCTGCAAATTTCACGCCCTGTTGCCTAGCTAGATCATGGCAGGGGACTGTCCTTATCTTTATGGGCTGTACTTAGCACAACGGGACAATATATTCACTGGGGCCTTCATACCATATAAAAATGTTTGGTGTCCCTTTTTGGGGGTAGTGCCTCCTCGCTGCCAATGTTGGATCACCCATGTGTGTGTCATTTAAGTTAGAAGAAATTTCAGTATTCCACACTTTGTAATAAAGCTTTATTGTGGTTATGCTTGATGTACGCCATTGCTTATTTTTCAGAGAACAGACTACTACTTTATCATCCCCTTGCGAGTGGGACTGGGAGCATAGTTGTACCTCGAGCCCCAAACATCTCTCAGGAAGTAGATCAAGAGCAGTGAAAAGCAGCGCTCCTCACCAGGTATTTGTTAATCAAGCCAGAAAGTCAGTTTTGATCTTTGTCCTGAAACTGGTGGAATGCTGTGGCTAATTCTAAGAAATACATAACAAATACTTTGAATGGTGATTTTATTTTTAAAAAATCTTAAAATGCATTTCTCAAGCTATGTATGCTGACTGGCTATCAGATGTCAGCTGTAAATGTTGTGAGAACTCCCTTTATAGTTTAGAGTGACTTTCAAGCAGACACACACTGTAAAAAATGGATGATGTGTGACATTTGAAGCAGAGAGTTATCTACAAAGCACCACAGTAGTAGTGCTAGGTAAATACATTGGCTTTGATTGCTTTAGCCATTTTATACTTTAAGAACAAAACATTAGATAACAAAGTTCATGTGTTTCATCAAGTTTAATTTGTGTTGTCTTCAGCAAACATAAGTACTTGGCTTACATAGACGAATAGTAAATTACCTTACTCATCTCGTCTTTGTTGCTCCCTCTTCTCAAGCAGTGGGAAGTTTTAGGGTAGCCTTTTCTGGGTTGACTTTCTTCTGAGTTGAGAGAGACTGGAGTGTTATGGTGTGTTGTAGAAATCCATTTATTTATCGATACAGAGGCTGAGGAAGAGTGGATAGGAAGCAGTTGGCAGTACCTGCAGTGCTCTCCCAAACACATGCTACTGTAACCCTAAAGTCCAGTAGTACAGAGTTCCCTCTAAACTGCATTTGACTGCAGTAAGTCTTTCTCAAGCCTCCAAACTGCCTCTGCTGCTTCATGCAGAAAGTCCCCTATTGTCTCCTTGACAATGATTGAACAGCCTCATACTAGCTGTGCCTGCCCACCCAACACTATACCCCAGAGGGTGGTTTTATGTGTTATGCCTGGCACACAGTCTGTCAATACCTACTGGGTTGTGTACACATAGGAGCTTGTGGGTAGCCACTGTTATGTTCAGAGGCTACTAGTGTTGTTCCAAATGATAATGATGATGATGATGATGATAATAACAATAATTAAATTGCGAGTGTTCCTCTAAGTTCCAAGTGCCGGTCTCGAGCGTTTGGGCAGTTGCTCAGAAACTCGATGAATGCTTGGGAATTTGGCGGGGCAGGGGGTCATGGGGCAGAGGGAAGTGGGGAGCTGAGGAAGGGAAGGTGGCAGGGGAATGGGGGGCAAGGAAGAGAGTTCATGGGGAAGAGGGGACACTCACGAAAAGCCACAGAGAGCAATGCGTGTTGCTGTCTCTGGATTCTGCCACCATGCATTTAACTTCTGAGGGAGGGAGGTTTGTCTTCTGAACATGCTCTTAAAGCTGACTGGGAGCATGCTGTCTGGAAACAAGCTGGATTACATTCCTAGCATGCTCCCAGACAGCTTTTAGCCACATGCGCAGAAGACAAACCTCCCTCAGAAGTTAAACACACAGCGACAGAATCCAGAGAGAGTAATGCGCCTGACTCCCCACAGCTTTTGGTGGGTGCCCCCCTTCCTCAGCTCTGTTTAGCTTTCTTCCCTGCCCCCCATTGCCCTGCCACCACTGCCTACTTCCCTTACCTGGCTTCCTGCTGCCCGCTTCCCTGAATCTGTAGCTCTCTGACCTGCCCCTCCCTTGCAGTCACCCAAGGTTTTGCTGACTTCTGAAGTTTTGGGGCCCTGGCTTCTTCAGAATTTTGGAACTCAACAAACAGAGACTGAAACTGCTTTTAAACAAGGAGCGCTGAAGCGCCTCCTCAACGCCGCATTAAAGGAAAGCCGCCGGAAGTGACGTTCTCCCTGTTGGCGGCAGCAGCGGCGACTGGAGACATGGGGCTTTGGAGTGGCGCGTTCTTAAGACTTCAATTATCAGGCTTAAGAATGCGCCGCTCCAAAGCCCCGTGTCTCCAGCCGCCGCCGCCGGCAACGGGGAGAACGTCACTTCCGGCGGCTTTCCTTTAATGCGGCATTGAGGAGGCGCTTCAGCGCTCCTCGTTTAAAAGCAGCCTGAATGCACCAGTCCTCAGTAAATTCCAAAGAAAACCAGAGGACCAAGTTACAGCCCTAGTGGCTACCCATGAGCTGTCAGTGGAGGGAGGCATACCAGCCTGGTGACAAATCCTGAGGAACCTTCAGTGGTAGCAGCAGGAGCAACGTTGGTGATGGGAAGTTCTGGGAACATCAACTCTTTCCTCCCCATGACTTGCTGCCACCGCCATTCCTAGGGACATTCTGTAACTGCTGTCGTCACTGCCAACACTTGCCATTTGAATCCCTGCACAGTGGCAGGTCCTGGGGAGCAGCAAGCAGTGGTGGAAAGAACAGGGGCAGCTTGTTGACATTTCTCGGGGTGGGATCCGCTGCTGCTTGCTGTTCCACAGGACCCAGGTGTACGTCTGTGGAAAGCACTGTGGCAGCTATCTGCTGTTGCCATGCTTATTCCACTTGTCCCCATTTTCACATTACACCAGCTACATGCTGGTGCTCTCCTTGCATGGTTCACCTGAATGGCCATGCAAGTGAGTAGCTGGTGGTTTAGAATTTTAAACATACAGTACACTAGGTGCATTTTTCCAACATGAAATGTGCACCTGCCATAATGTGTAAAAACCACCCAGAGTGTTGTATTTCCAGGGAGATGGTGCATACAAGCTTGCCAGCATCCTCTGTGCTCAGCTGGGAGTTCTAGTGAGATAATTGTTTTCCTGAGTATGTTGTCTGGGTGCATCAGCAAGGTAAATATTATCTCCCTCGCTCTCCTATCAAGTACAGTCAGAGAAGAAATCCAATGTATGCTCTGCATAGTTTCATATGCAATACACAAATGAAACTCACTTTAAGGAAGTGGAGAGGGCATGCACAGTATTTTCAGACAGCAGCAGTTGCATGGCTGGGGGGCAGGCTGCAGCCAGCTTCTCCCCCAATAAGTTGTTCTGCCTCCCCCCCTGGCTCCTGTCCCCATCCCTCACCTTCCTGACCCTCCTAGTAGCTCCAGCAGCAGCAGCAGCTGGACACAGGGACACAGAACGGGCTGGGAGATAAGGCTGTTTGTAAACAGCTCCTCCCCACTGAGTGATCAGAAGGTTGTTGCCTTGTAAAGAAGGTTCTTCAAGATGGCTCCCAACATTCTTACAACTGGGTTGTGTATGCTCATTCTGTCCCCGATGGTCTCAAGCACCTCTAGTATAAAAAGCACTCTCCCCCTCAGAATGACAGTTCCTTTAAACCCTTTCTAGAAATATAAGAAAAAAATTCCATGCGGGCTGGAAGGGTGGGTATTTGTGAGAATGTTCTGAGCCATCTCAAAGAACCTTGTTTACAAGGTAGCAACCCAAGCTGGTGACCAGCAAAACACAGCATAAGGAAAGTTATGTGACTTTTGAAAAGTTGCGGACTTTTGATTCCGTACTTTTAAAAGTGTTCAACTTTTTGAAAAGTTGCACACTTTTCACTCCTATGAAAAGTTGCACACTTTTCAGAGTCAAAGGTCTGCAACTTTTCAAACCAAGTGAAATGTTGGTTTGAACCTTTACAACCTTTACAAAAGTTAGACTTTTCACTTGGTATGAAAACTTGCAAACTTTTGACTCTGTACTCTTAAAGTCACTTTTGACTCTGTACTTTTAAAAGTCTGCAACTTTTCAAAAGTTGCAGACCTTAAGTTCACCAGACAACAACAGTAAGGTGTACAGAACAACATTATGTTTCTTTGTTGTACAAAGGAAATTATTCAATAAAGCATTTTCAAAAAAGAAAAAGAAAAAAAGTTGCAGACTTTTCACTCCTATGAAAAGTTGCAGACTTTTCATACAGTCAAACGTACAGTCAAAAGTCTGCAACTTTTCATACCGAGTGAAAAGTCTGCAAGTTCTAGAAAGTTACAAACTTTTCACTTGGTATGAAAACCAGGGGACCCGGGGGAGAACTAAGGGAGTGGGGGGGGG
>QEPC01009656.1:1986584-2020525 GCA_003113815.1 Sphenodon punctatus
GCAACATCCCGAGCACTGACCTGCCCCCCAACCCCTGCTCCTGCCCCTGCAACATCCCAAGCCCCCACCTCCCACAAAACCAAGAAATTAACCAAAGCAAAAAACTTAAGTTTAAAAATAAACTTAAATGTACAAGAGTTTTCTTAAAATACACACAAAAAAAACAATTCAGTACAATTAAAATTCAAAACACCTTCCACTCCATGCATTGCAACACAACGTAATGCAAAAAAACATAGAAATTAATTCACAATTAGAGCAATATTTTATCATCAACATGCATTTAAAGTACTAAATTCCTTACCATACATACTTTGTTTTTATCAATAACTAAATGTGCGCATTTTACAATTATGAA
Organism: Sphenodon punctatus; assembly: GCA_003113815.1. NCBI lineage: Eukaryota > Metazoa > Chordata > Lepidosauria > Sphenodontia > Sphenodontidae > Sphenodon > Sphenodon punctatus. The sequence goes on from QEPC01009656.1 coordinate 1,986,943, forward strand.
AATAATTTATTATCATAATTTGACAAGGAACAATTGTCAGGGTAATTTAAGTCTGTTTCTACATAACTTCATTGTGTACAGCAAATTGTATAATGTTTACACTCACATTCTTTACTTCATTGTATGAACTGTATACAATTTGTATACATGTAAATAACAGACTTAAATTACTGACACAATTGTTCCTTGTCAAATTATGATGATTATTTTCATAATTGTAAAATGTGCACGTTTAGTTTGATAAAAACGAAGTATGTATGGTAAGGAATTTAGTACATATATTACATGTATGTTGATGATAAAATATTAAATATTGCTCTAATTGTGAATTAATTTCTATGTTCTTTGACGTTTATGTTTTGTTGCAATGTATAGAGCGGAAGGTGTTTTGAATTGTAATTGTACTGAATTGTTTTTTTGTGTATATTTTAAGAAAACTCTTGTACATTTAAGTTTATTTTTAAACTGTTACGTTTTTTGCTTTGGTTTATACTAATACAAGTCAACGTCTACCTTGTAACTCCTAAGATGTTGCTCAGCTAGTATGGTGATGGATGCCCTAGCCAGAACAGAGAGCCCCTATGGTCCTGTGACTCTAGGTGGGGTCACACCATCTGCAGATATGAGTCATGATCCCAGTTGATGTTGGTTATACTTAATATGTTTTTGTTGCTCTCTGGGAGAGGGATTGTAATCTCAAAATAGACCACATAGGCAAAAAAATAATAATTTGGAAACCATTGCCTTAGCCTAGAAAGACTGACACTAAATGAAAAATCTGTCCAGATGCTGTAACTTCCTAGATAGTAAAATTGACAAATTAGGTAATTCATCTAAGAATGGAGCATTCTTCTGGCTTTATATAAAAGCCTAAAAGGAAATGGTGTTTTGAAACATCCTCTCTCTAGAATCCTCTGTCTGATCCCTCTTTGCCAAAAAGAGAAAAATTACTCCACCTTATCTACATTCAAGAAGCTGACAATTCTCCCTAATTCTAACAGTAGTTCTGTTGAACTGGTGGGAATACTTTTATCAACTTCTGGAGTGAAGGCATGACCTGTAGAACACTGAAAATGTTGTACAGACTCCTTTTACTAGAATAGCTGAAAGGCTTGAGTTAGTCATCCTGTCCCGTCCCAGTCTAGTTCATCTCTAGATCCCTGCCTACTAGCAAACAAATGATAATACACCGAAGTACTGGGATCCCTGGACCTTTATTTCTATTCAAATTTTGGCTGAACAAGACAAGGCCAAATGTTCGGTTCCACAGCATTTAACTGTAATGCAGCACCTCTGAAAACAGCATCTGACCAATTTTTAAAAATTCAGGGAATGTTCTGGGTATCAATGGGCAGAACCGTTTTGATTTTGATGAAAATTGGAACTCTTTAAAATTACAGTAATCTTGAGAACTCTCTATATAACTGCCTTTTCCTTTTGTTGACATTGCAAACAATAGAGTTTCTGCATGCAGATTTGCTATAGAATTAAGGATGGTAATTGGTTTATTTACATCTGATGTCAGAGTAACTCCAGTAGAAAGAGTTTTTATTCTAGCTTCTCAGTAGTGAGGAAGAGAGGAGGGCTCGTGCCATAGAAGTTAGTGGCATGCAGGTTAGCCATAGAAGACGTCTGAATGATCCTGTCCTGTCATTCATTGTCCCCTTCTCTCTTATAACTAAGCTAAGCAAGTGCACCTGTAACTTCTTACCATTCTGAATGTATCCCTATGTTCCCATCTCCCTTGACTTTCCTAGATTGTAAGCCTGTCGGGGGTAGGAATCTGTCTGTAATTATGATTGTACAGCACCCGTACATTGCTGGTGCTATATAAACAATATTAGAGTACTGTACTGTCAGACGCAAGTGGCTAGCTAAAATAGGCTAGACTGCACACTTTTGGTCTTCAAAACAACTTTATTGCATGTTTAGTTTCCCCTCATAATCTTAGAAACAGAAGTTAGTCCAATAAACAGTATCATCTTAAGTACTTTTGTCTCTTGTGTCTCTTCTATTTGGGTTCAATATGGTAACTAGACTCTAGGCATTCTCTCTAGCATTGTTTTTGTGGTTCTAGTAGTTTGGGCGAAAGCACCAGCTAAACCACGAAAAGTCCCGAGAACTTGTAGGATGGGCTGAGAACTAGCAAAATATTTTAACGGCCTTGGGTGATGCGAGGCTTTTTAATCGGGTTTTGTTTTGTTACTGTTCTGACCTCGGGAACAATGCTGATCAGTGCCTCATTGTGCATAGTGCTGTTCTTGTAGGTGATAAGAGGCGGTCCTTGCCCTGAGGTATTTGCAGTGTAAGGGTGTTTTTAGACGAGCCCCTCCCCACCAATCGCCCACTCATCCATCTTGCAGGGTTACATAGGGCACCAACATACATGATGGGTGAGGAGGCACTTTTCTAAAAACATCCTAAGACAATATGCAGCAGGTAATGTCAAAAACAATTGGCGAAAATAAGAGAATAACAGGAGAAATGACACCTGTTGTTTGTTTGCAAGAAAAGTAATTTAATTTGGTGATCCATTTATTTTCAGATGGGTCTAGAGAAGAGGGCCCAAAAAAGAATTGCCAGGCCATCCTTTTTCATAGGCATCCTGGCAGAAATGCATCTTGAGGAGGGATTTGAAGGACAGAGTGACTGCTGCATGCTGTCATTCAGGGAGGTGTATGGCGGAGGTGTATAGTGGAAGATGTACACACAGATGATTGAGGCTGACTGATATCAATGGCGGAACAAGTGGGACAGGGCTGATGCAGTGAGACTCGAGCGTCTCAGCGGAGAGAATCTGTAAAAGGGGATTTAATACTGAAAAAGGCATCTCTTTTTTAATGGTTAAAATGCTGCTGGAGTCACGTGGAACTTGTGTTTTGTAACAAGTGTTCTTTTTCAGGACAAAATAACCATTTTACTTGTATTTTGTCATGTGCCTGTCCTTGACATGTCTCTTGTCCTTGATTACTATGATGATCTCTATGAAAACAAGATCCTTCCTAAGTGGGTGCCTGCTTAGTTTGACTCTGACTTAAAAATGCAATTGCTGTTGAAAAGATTTTGATGTCATGGAAGCTTGACTTCTAGTGACTGGAATGGCAAAGTCGAGCAGATGAACTGCTAAGAGCCAAAGATCCTAAATCCACACAAATGTCACTAGCAATAAAGAGTCATGCTGTGCTTCAGCAGCCCAGAAATAGGAGATGTGCAGGGTAAGCAAAATAACTTGTGAACAGAATCTTTTCCTGAAGTATCTGTTGATTTCAGTGTTTTACACAGCGGGGAGTTTAACCTGTGTAGAGAATGCACAGTCTTCTGAAGAGACCGTGCATACGACGGCTGTGCATTGGCTTCTTTCTCTGCTTTACTATTACTAATTACGTTGCATTGCATTTTAGCATAAAAAACTCTCAGGCTGCTGCTGAAATCACTATCGTTTATCACTGTAGTTTATGTATAACTACAGTGCCGAGATGCCGTGGGCATGAGTGGGGTGGCTAATAAATAAATAAATAAATAAATATTTATTTGTTTATATTTATTAGCTGCCCCCTCATGCCTACGGCATCTCAGGGCGGCTTACAAAACCAAAACAACACATCAATAAAAACACTAAAACCACATCAATTTTAAAAATATCTTAACCCCGTTACCCCACCCTCCCACCCCCCTCTCCAAAGGCCTGGGCAAACAGCCAGGTCGTGCAGGCTCGGCGAAAGGCCAGCAGACCTGGGGCCAGGCAGGCTTCCTCCAGGAGGGAGTTCCAGAGTCACGGCCCGGCCACCGAGAACGCCTCTCCATTGTGGCCCCGTTTTACCCAGGGGGCCTCCAGAAAGGCGCCCGCGGTGGATCGAAGGGATTGCTCTGAGGCGTGGAGGGCGAGGCGGTCCCTGAGGTATGAGGGGCCGAGACCAGGCAGGGCTTTATAAGTCAACACTAACAGCTTGAATCTGGCTTGGTACGCTATCGGCAGCCAGTGCAGAGTGCGAGCACAGGTGTTATGTGCTCCCGTGTTAAAATGTGACATTTTAATGTCACAGTAAATAAAATTAATGAGTTTAGTTTCATATGTGGCTCTTAAAAGCATAATACTGCTTTTGTCCAAGTGGCTGATATTTTCAGTTAGTGAACCCTAACCCATAATCAGATATTAATAATAATAATAATAATCTTTATATAGTGTTCCCCTGCCATGGCACTCGGAGTGCTTTACATATAACTAATAAACTCAACTTTTTAATCTTCACAACAACCCTGTGAGGTAGGTTAGGCTGAGAGAATATTGTGACTGGCCCCAGGTCACCCAGTGAGTTTCTGGCTAAGGCGAGCCACAAACCATGGTTCTCCACCCTACCTCTCAGTCCAAGTACTGTGCACTTAGCCATTACACCATGCTGACTCTGATGACTGGCATTTGCTAAAAATGCTGTGTATTCTTTTCTCTCTCATCCTTTAATTTTTTCCTTTATCTCCACCAGCATAGCTTATAAAACCTATTCATTTTGTCATTTGTTTCATGTCTCCAGACAGAAACTGATGAATCTGCCCTCCCAAGTGGATCAAATGTGTCTAGAATCTTTGCATTTTTGTGGCTGCAGCCTGTACAGGCTTTGTTCTGTCATGTCTCCTCAGACATTGGGTTTCTATAGTAAGCTATTAATAAATGCATTAGTTTCAGTTATTAAGGCTGTTGGCTGCTGAATGGAGAATATTGTTTGAGAGTACTAGTTGTGCGATATTTGCATCCTGTAGCAATATTTGGATGATCGGCTGTTCCCCCTTGTAGCTACTAGCTTCCCAATTTTTTTATCCACAGTAACATGCAATACTTAGTGGTGATTTGTGGACAAAGTTCCGGGTTTTATGTGATATATTACAGCAAGTGATCTCTCAAACTACTGCAATGCAGAATGTAAATTTAATCTGATCGTTGACAGTGTTTGCTTTGATTCTTTAAACTAGAAGACTCAGTGGGAGGCGTGATAACCAAGAGAGTTGTTTGCATGCTTGTCATGGAGCAAGATGTTGATTGATTTTTTCCAGGGATATGATTATTATCTTGCTCCCTCCAGATGTTTACCTTTGTTCCTCCCTCCTCACCTTTTTAAAAAGTACCTAAACGCTTTTTTGTTTTCCAGGTTCTTTTAGAGGATCCATTGCTGATTTTCCATTGTGTTTTTTCCTCCCCTTTTTATCTTTCCCTTTAAGAAACAACAACAAAACTAAAATCCATTTAAATTTAGGGTATTTTATTGTATTTTAAATGTTGTAAAGTACTCTGAGCCCCATCTGGCAGAAGGGTGCTATAAATAAAATTATTACTATTTTATTATTAAATCCTCCTCTGTGGAGCTGCAGTGATGGTTTAGTCATCTTATTTTTGCATGTGAAACGATGATTGGATTACATGTGCTTCAGAGATTACTTCACTCCCTTTTGAAAATAAAATGTATATTATTTTGAAAAGTCATTTCCTCTCTTGCATCACTCTTACTGTTGCACCATACACTGTGTAGCACTGGCTATGCAACTTTTCCCATGTAACCATTTTCAATTTTGGCATGCAACATGTGAGCAAGATCTTTTCCCAGTGTATTGAAATCTGCAATTTTTCCTGTTGGAGGCTTTCCTACCCACTTCTGTTTGTGAAACTGATGCTGGTTTTTGTTTTTGTTTTAAATTATTTTAAAGATTGTTCAAGGAAGAATTGCCTGATATGTGGCCTAGGATGATAGAACAAGTAATCCTAGTTTTAGGCTCTAACCTCTGATGCTTGAGAATGACACTGTTAAGGCTATACAGAGCACCTATTTCATTAAGTGGTAGAATCTTGCATGGAGTATTTGAATTAATCTCCTCACCATGGTGCCTCCCACTGCTTGAGAAATCCAGGAGTGCATATCTGCTGTCCTTTCTCTACTTCTAGAGAGAGTGTGGTTGTTGTTGTTAATAATAATGATTATTATTGTTATAAGCATTTGTATAGCGCCAGCTGTGTACCTGGCGCTTTACAGAACAATGAGATAGACGCGGTCCTTGCCTGCGGCTTACAATCTAATAGACACGGAGGGGGAGACAAGGAGAGGGGCATAGGGAGAGACAAGGGATAAAAACATTCAAGCGGATGCGAGTCTCAGGTGCACGTGCTTGGTTGGTTGCAGTTAGGCAGAAGTCTGCGGGGAGGGCAGACAGTAAGTACTGAGCGGGAAGTTCTAACAGGCGTTGGGAAAGGCGGCAAGGAAGAAGTCGGTTTTGAGGAGGGATTTGAATGTGCGGAGGGAGGGGGTGAGGCAAATGTGGGCAGGAAGGGAGTTCCAGGCATGGGGGGCAGCAAGGGAAAAGGGACGAAGGTGGTTAGGTGAGCAGGGGAGACGAGGGAGAGCAAGGGAGGGGACAGAGGAGGAGCGGAGAGTGCGTTCAGGAGTGTGTAAGAAGATAAGGGGGAGCCAGGTTGTGAAGGGTTTTGTAAGTGAATACCAGGAGTAATTCTTATTAGGGGATTTGCAGATGACAATCTTCTCTTTTTGTGGCACAGGGCAGAGAATCTGATCCATAATATTGATTGTGGCATCAAGACCTCTTTTGAAATAATCTGTCCATCCTTGTGATTGAAAAGGTTGGCCACCACTGCTGTAACGCATTGGGTTTCAGTAAAATCCTACTTTGTTGTTCTATCATGTAGCACAAGTGTGGATTCTGAGTTGTTGCACTTAAAGAAGCTTGTGAAAAGATATCTTAAGAGTTTGTTGAATAAGCTGTTCTCTGTGCTGAGCATAGTTAAGAGCAGCAGCTCCCAAGCTTTTGGCCTGACACCCCATTTTGAGACTTAAATATAATTTCATGACCTGAACCATGCAAAGTATTTGAAATATTAGCTAAGATTATGATCCCGTATGCAAAAGGCAGGACTCCTATCTCACAGTTTGGAACCTCCAGTTTAGAGGGTCATTCAGAGATTAGACTAGAGAAGAACTGGGTTTCAAGGCCTGGCATACAAAGAACCCTCCACAGTTTGCATCAGTACACCGTACAAAATTAATATACGCCTTTCTTTGTATATTGTATCCATTTCAAGTTTGTATTCTGTATACACTCCTTGACTAGTCAAGGATGCAGATCTTTTTGGTCTCTGAAATAATTTTGCATTTTAAAATATAAACTAGCAGTCCAAGGAGGATGGAATGGGGGAAGGGGCAGTACGGTTCTTGCTTTGGATTAGTGGTAAAGTAAATTTTAGATGACTAGCTTCATTGTGGGATCCTGAAAAAAAATACCCAGCTTTCTACATTTAAGAATGTGTTAGTATGGCAACAAATTATGATCTTTCTGCTGTAGCAAGATAGAACTTGATAGAAGGTGAGGGTATGCGGCAAATTATTCAGCTAGGGTTAATCATGCAAAGATTATGCACTGTGAGCAAACCCGTTAATTTCGTAGAACTATTTCATAGTATAATCTATTATTGTTGTACCATTAAAAGTTATTACTTTTATGCAGGGTCATAAATCTTAGGGCTAAATCCTTCATATTTTACTTGTAGGATGAAAAACGTTCTGTAATGTGGCAAAGTTTGGAGTGCTTATATTTCAGTAATGTTTTTATCTGAATAAAAGTAACTGCCTTTCATTATAAAGCCAGAAAAAATCTCAAGAGTAGATCATATCCTACTCTAGTAGAATCGTCACTAATTTCTGTAGAGGGCCAAAAAGCTATTACATAATTTGAGGCAGTATGAATAGGGGAAGGCTGCTTAAAAATACAGCTACACCAGTTACTCTGGAGAAGCTCTTTGAAAAGAGGGATCTATAGTATCCTGAGCCAAACTGGAGAGAGACGCAGGGCTTAATTTATTCCAGTTCTTACTAGCACTCTTCCCATTAGGGCTTTGGAAAGACCGTGACACGAAGCAACTGGGCACAGAACTGCTCTCCTAGATTGCCTTTTCTGAATCTTCCTTTTGACCTTTGCTGAGTTTGAGCTCTATCTTTCCCCTCCCAAATCCAGGGTGCTCTGCATAATGTCTGAACACCCTGTCAAACTCCAGCTTTTGTGGTGATGGAGGAGTCGGGGGGCTTGCAGTGGATAGCAGGCCTACTAAGGCAACTTCTCTAGGCTCTATAAATACCTCTCCACCCCATTGCTTCCATGAGGGGCTTGAGCTCTGGCGCCTTTGCATTTACAAATTACACTGGGACGCAGAAATCACCAGACCAGGAAATCCCAAATGTGAATGGGGAAGATTGAGTTGCAATGGGTGTTAAGAGGTTTGGGCACTGGGGAGAACACTGGCGACTCATCTCTCCCCACCCCCTGATTTTTGGAAGCCCTATAGAACCTCTACTCAGCCCCCACTCCTGTGTCCCCCCACCCCACTATACCAGTCAGGTATGAGGGAGAACATTCAGGAAGCAGAGGGTAACACTGCGGGTCATGTCTTTTAAAGTGTAAAGAGGTAGCTTGAAGCTGTACACAGTTAGATGCTCTTGAATTGCTCAGTATTTTTTAAAAATAAAGAATAAGGCGTTGTTAGGAGGGTGATATAAATGCATTACTAGGTGTGGTGAGGAATTTCTTTTGTTTCACTGCCATAGATTTCCTTTTTGACCACAAGCAAAACACTCCTGAAAGATTTCACCTTTCAGACTCTTCAGTTAGTTAGCTGGCAAATTGGGGGTGCGAACACTTCTGGGGGGTGTAGAGCGCCTCTGCCTTTTAGAGGGGCCCTGAGAGACTCACTGAATCATCCCCTGGACTGGGCTCTTCAGTACCATGGGGCTCCGGAGCTGCTGTTTCTCTACTTGTGACTCAGCCATTCTTCCTGCCTGAGTCCCAGCGTGTAGCAGTGGCCAGGGCTTGATGGACAGTATCTCCCTGCACAGCAGACTAATCACTTTGCAAACTTCCTTCAGCTCTTTCCTTGGCAATGGGGGTCGCCCTGTGTGTAGGGGGGGGGGAAGGACGCTGTTGCAGAGCTGGTGCGCTGAGCGGCTAATTAAATCACCCCCCGCCCATCATGTGAGGCGCAGAGCGAACAATTAATTCCCTGCTGCGAGCGGCCGCCTCTCTCAACTTCCAAGGGGGAAGAAGCAATGTTACAATGGGAGCTGCACAGGCTTCGGCTTCCACCAGGAGCGAACCAATCGGACCTGGAGGGGGGAGGGAACAGGTCTGTAATGTGTCTCTTTCGCTTACCTTCCCTCACCTCCTCCCCGCCCCTTGGTGCCTGACTCCCCTTCAGCAGAGAGAGCTTCCTGTCGCCAGAGGGGAACGCTGCACTAACTTGACACACTTCTGGGGGTGCTTCTGACCAGTGGACACCCCCCCCTCCTCCTTGACAGAGAATGGTAGCAGCACATTAGACTATTGCCCCGGGAGAGGCTGTTGTATTAGGTGCAGGAATGGTAGGCTAGCTGCATGGTGGCTGGGGGGTTAATAGTGCTGGGGAGTGGGGGATGCAAGAGGCCAGGGGCACCAGAGGCTTATTTAGAGTAACCACCTCCTCATGGAGAGTTTCTGGGTCTGAGAAGGCATTTCTCTCCCCTGGGTGAGAGCTCCCAGGGATGCCGGTGAGAGGAGGAGGAGGAGGAGACGGCGGCGGTCGCTTGCTGTGTCCTGGCCAGGCACTCCCAGCGTGGCCCATGGTAAGTGTACTCTCTTGGGGGTACCCTTTCTGTGTGACTGTGAGAGATCAGGTGCTCAAAGCAGAGATGGGGGTGGTGCGCCCCAGGGACTTTTCTTAACTGGCAGCTACAACTAAAACTACTTGAGTGACTGGCCCACATAACTCTTGAGAATTGTTTGTTTTAATGACGTCATGTCACGACCTGATGGATGCAGCGGTTTCCTAGCCACTGCCTCCATTGGTGGTAATGTGAGGGGAAAGAGCTTTGCTAGTTTAGTAATGCTGTAGTTAATGCATAGTGTATTGGAAGGAATAGACACTGGAGTTACAGTTAAAGTCCCCCATCCTCTTTGTTAAGTAGCGTGCATCTGAATGAAGCTGAATCATTCTGCTTTTTCCTTCCTTTCTTCTTCAGTTCACACACTAATATTTGAGTTTTTTAGTTACCTTTTTACACGCTATGAGTGAATGTTGGGGTATTAAGGCCCTGCATTTTCATTTGAAACCAAATCTTAAGTCTGTCGTTCTCTATTTAAATAACAAAAACAATCTTTTTGCACCCAAGAGAGACTCACCTGTGCCTGGCTTTGTGAATGCTCCATTTTAAGCATCATGTTTGTGTGGTGGAAAGCAAGAGTTCAGAACTGGGAACTGGGGCACAGAGAACTGTTGCATGTACACAGCATCACTTTTTATGTATATAGATTTAAACTCCTCTGCATCTTCCTGTAGAAAGTGTTGTGATTTCCCCCCCCCCCCCATTTCCGATTTATATGTTAAAGAATGACGTTGTTTTTGCCTGCCAAGAGGTTGGTAGTGGGGTCAAAGCATTGTCTCTAGTTTCCCAATTCAAATTTGCATGCCGCATTCAATGAAAGTAAGCTTCTCTGATCAGCTGAGTGCTTGATTAAATATGTGTAATCTTGCACTACTATGTATAAGTGACTTAAATTGTGGCAGCATAGTAGTATGGGTCTGTCAGCTATCCCATGAATTGAAACAAATACCAAACCGTGAAACATGCAGATTTTTTTTTTATTATTATTTTTTTACCAGTAACATGTTTCCTTGTGTTGCTGTTCTCCTCTTCCCTGCCCCTTTGGCTATTTTTAAACGGGCATGCTGGGGAGCGGGTCCGTGTGTGTGGCGTGAAGCGCCAATGTGCGTCAGGTAAGTGGGGGGGAGGTTTAAATAGGCTGGGATGGGTGTGCCTCTCTACCCATGCTCCACCCATGCCACATGGAACATCCTGGAGTGGGGGATGGGTGGACTTGTTTGGGCACGTCCTGTTTAAAAACAGTTTTAAGTTGTCATTTATAGCCATCTGTTGTATCTTGGAGTTTAACAACGTCAATGGCAGGCTGCGTCAGACCAATAGTTCATCTAGCCCAGCATCCTGTCTCTGGCAGTGTCCAGCTTCTGTTACATCAAAGAAGCGAATGACCAGTTATAATGGGATGATCTTTTTGCTGCTGTTCACTCTTAGCCCACGACAGCCAGAGATCTCATCCCCGTACCATTTATGGAACTTATTCTCCACTTACTCTATTGGCCTTCATGACATCATCTGGCAATTAGGTCCACAGGTTAATATTTATTTTATTTAAATTTTTACCTCGCCCTTCCCAGATGGCTCAGGGCAGCTCACAAAACCATTAAAAACAACACACATAGGAACATCATAAAAACACAAACCCCCAACCTTCCCCCTCCCCAAACCCCTATCAACCCCATTCTCTGCTTGCCAAATGCCCTAACCAGTAAAAAGGTTAGGGCGTTTGGAGGAGACCGGACTATGTCAATAACAGGAGAATGCCTCCCTGCGAGCCCTCGCCGTATAAACTAGACAGATGGATGGTATCCACAAGGAGGCGCTCCCAGCCGATTGCAGGGTCCACAGTGGGGCATGGAAAGACAGGCAGCCTCTCAGATAAACGTGGCCCAGACCGTTTAGGGCTTTAAAGGTCAAAACTAGCACCTTGAATTGCACCTGGAAAGCTATAGGCAGCCAGTGCAGACTTCAGAGCACAAGTGTAATGTGCTCCCAGCACCTTGGCCCCGAAAGGAGGCGAGCCACCACATTCTGCATCAGCTGCAGCTTCTGAACAGTTATCAAGGGCAGCCCCACGTAGAGCGCACTGTAGTAGTCTAGCCTCGAGGTGATGAAAGCATGGATGACAATGTCCAAAACTGAATTTGAAAGAAAAAGCTGCAGCCTCCCCACCAGATGGAGTTGGTGAAAAGCGCTCCTGACCACTGCCGCAACCTCACAATCCAGGTATGGGTCCAGAAGCACTCAGAGGCTGTGAACCTGATTGACCAGAGGAGACCGGACTCTGTCAATAACAGGAGTCCCAATATCCTCCAGATCACAAGACTGGGTGACCAACCATCATCACCTCAGTCTTGCCTGGATTCAGCTTCAATTAGCTCATCCTTATCCAGTCCCCAAAAGCAGCGAGACATTGGGTATGGTAAGCACGGAGACTGCAGGGCCTGGGTCGGATGAAAAAGAGAGGTAGAGCTGAGTGTCATCCTTTTACTGATGGCACTTCACCCCAAACCTCTGAATGACCTCACCCAGCGGCCTCATATACGTGTTGAACAAGAGGGGAGACCGAATAGAACCCTGTGGGATTCCACAGGGGAAGGCCTGAGAAAACAACAAGAAATCGCCCATCACCACTCTCTGGGACCTCCCCAACAGGAAGGAGCAAAAGCAGTACGTTAGGTAAAAATGTGTGTGTGTGCTGCCACTTAATTTCATTGGGTGTCACCAGTTCAATTATTTTGAGAAACGAATTCTCCTTAACTTGTTGCATACCATGCATGGTTTTGTAAACTTCTACCATATCTCCCACCAGTTTCCCTTCTCTAGACTGAAAATCCCCAGCCTATTTAGCCTCTTCATATGGAAGCCCATATGCTTCTTTTCACCTTTGTTGTTCTTTGCATCTTTTCTAGCTGTAGTTCACTGTCTATGCAAGAACTTGAAAACTCTTTGACAGAGGTTCTTTCTTGTATATCTCTAGTATAGAGCTTGGAACAAGAGGTCCCAGATCATACCTGGAGTTCCTGGGAGCTTTTGTAATGCAAATCAATATTGGAAACGTTTGGTGCTATGCTAAAAGTTGCTCTACGCGGTGCAGAAGGCCAGCAAGAGCTCCATAGCAGATGCCTGGTCAGTTCTGTTCATCTCTTCCCTGCAGCCAGCCAAGAAGACTGTGGCTGCAAATCGTGGGAGTGGCACAGCAGTATCTCCTGAGCCAGTCTTAGAAGAGCTGCCAGTGTGCCTTTACCACTCCTCCACAACCTTTCTGACTAGCTACAGGATTAGGGGAGAATGAAGCCTCTCCTCTTCCCTGCACTCTTGGGATTCCAGCCAGCACATGTCCATTCCCCACCCCACCCCCAGAAGCTTGGGAGGGATAGTGTAGCCTGAGACTGCCCAGGGGAAGTGAGTGGGTACCTGGCCAGCCCCCTACCCTCCAATATCTCCCACTAGCCAGGTAGGGGGGGGAGGGGGTGTGTGTGTGCGTGTGTGTGTGTGAGAGAGAGAGACTCCGACTCCTGCATGCTGAGGTTTTCAGGAGTGGGGCAGAGTACCGCTGCCAGGCTAGGAGTGCGCCTGTGGCAGGGTTTCTGCCCCTTCCCTGGATCCCGCCTCCTATCGCCCCTTTCCCTTATCCATTCTAGATTGCAAGCCCCTTGCAATTACAGACAGGCCCCTGTCCTAGCTGTTCAGTGCAAGGCACATTGTTGGTACTGTGCAGATAATTATTGATGATGATGGGGATACACACAACATATCTGATACAGACCTACAAAAGCTAGGAAATGAGAATTTTTTTCACCTACCAGTATTCTTTACTTCTCCACTCACAAGCACTCACCTTAATGTTAACACAACTGTATAGTGTATCTGAGAACACACACGGTCACTGTAACTCTTCCCTCCTTATACCATCCTGCCTATGCCTCTTCACAAAACTTGTCGTGTGTCGTCCCACCCCCCCCCAATATAATAGTAGTTGTTGGTGCTTGGTGCCATTGTTTGGTTCTAGTTAGTGAGTGTATGTTGAAAATGGTTGTGTTGGAAGGATGATTTCAAGAAGTTGATGACAGACTGGAAATTTCCATCTGTACGAGGAAAATTTCAACCAAAGCCCAAATACAAAGTCTTGCTACTATAAAATATACAAAGAAGAAACCAAACAAAAACGTTGTAGAGGATTCAAAGGAAACCATTGCCAACATGTGATACTTTTACAAAACTTTCCCAAACCTTTTAGGAACTACCATCGTAGAGATTGGATTTCCTTTGCAAGCACTGAGAAGATCATTGCAAAATACAATTGTATTTCTGTGGATACCTAGGGAAGACTTAAATCTTCATTGTTATCAATCTGATGCCTTTTGGGAGCACATTATCTCAGTTTTTTATAAGCCTATTAATAATTATGTTCCTCATTTCGTGGTCACTAAAGAATGATAAAATAATTATAAAGAGAGATTTGTTATGGGCTATGAGATTTGTTTTGTGCATAACTTTAAAGTAGTACTGCTAACAAGAATGACACAAGTCAGACAGCTGGACAATAAATGGCAGATGAATAAATACCAAGTAATGTATGTATGAAAAAATAATCCTAGCACACAAACAAGGTTGTGTTTTAAATTAAGTGTTACTGCTCAGGAAAAGGATCTTGCAGGGTGATTTCAGAAGTGATGTGGTGAATGTCCACCACAGTCAACCTCCGTCAAACGTGGGGGGGGGGTGGTGAAAGCACCGTGCATATCTGTTTGCTCGCACCCAGATGTTCACCACAGTTAAACGCAGCCCGGGGTGAAGCTAACCACGTTTTGTGAGGTCGGGGCGGGAGGAGGTCTAGAAGTGTGGTGAATGGTCACCACGGCAGGGGTGGATGAAAAGTAACTTCTGAATGGAAACCCGCAGCCACGGTGGAAGGAAATGACCCCAGCCACGGTGCATTCAGGGGCTCGAACCATGGTCCACGTCTCCACTGCATGTCTGTTGTGTTCCCCCGACCCTTGTTCTCTCTGATTGCCCCCGGGCGGTGGTCACGATCCTGTCACTTCTGTTGAGGCTGCACGTGTCACCACAGCCCGCGGTGAATCCGTTCACACCGGGGTGGGATTCACTGTGGTGAATTGGAATGCATCACTTCTGAAATCACCTGCAGTTGTGCACTGAAAACATCAGTTCACTGTACAACAGCATAATGCCTCTATATAAATCCATGATGTGCTTGCACCTTGAATACTGTGGCAAGTTTTGGGCACACCAGAACTGGAGAAGGGCAATAAAAATGTTGCAGATTTACAGAACAGCTTCCATTTGAGGAGTGGCTCATTAAGTTAGTGCTCTTTGGCTTTTTTTTTTTTTTTTAAAGGCAATTGAGCAGCAGTGGGGGGTATGAGAAATTTACAAAATGATGAATGGTGCAGAGCAAGTAAATAGGGAGCTGTTGTTTCTCAAAATATTAGAACTAGAGAACAACCAATTAAACTATTGGTGGGTTTAAAACAAAAAAGGAAATGGTCCACTCCCCTTCCCGGCGTGCATAATTAACCGTCTGCTCAAGCTCATCTTACCAACTGTCTCTCCAATATCTTCGCCTGGATGTCTCAACGCCAACTCAAATTGAACATGGCGAAAACTGAACTCCTTATCTTCCCTTCCAATCCTTCCTCTCCCTCTTCCCTGTTAATTGCCATTGACTGGATCTCCATCCTCCCTGTTCCCCAAAGCCCGCAGCTTGGGCTTCATCTTCAACTCACACCTTACCTTCAAACCCTACATTGACTCCGTTGCCACATCCTGCCGCTTCTCCATTGCCAAGATCTGCCCTTTTCTGTCTGTCTCCTCTGTCAAAACTCTCATCCACGCTCTAGTCCTCTCATGCCTCGACTACTGTAACCTCCTCCTCGCTGGCCGTCCCCACTCTCACCTTTCTTCCCTTATCTCTGTTAAAAACTCTGCTGCCAGGATCATCCACCTAGCCCGTGCAGCCTCTTCTCTCCTCTCTCCATTGGCTCCCTCTTCCTGAGCATATTCTGCACAAGCTCCTCGTCTTCATCTACAAAGCCCTTCACAACCTCGCTCCCCCCTACCTCTCTGCCCTGATCTCCCTCCGAACCCCTGTTTGAGCACTCTGCTCCTCTTCCATCCCCTCCCTCACCCTCCCACGCCTCCCCTGCTCCCCCAACCGCCTTCGTCCCTTCTCCCTTGCTGCCCCACACGCCTGGAACTCCCTCCCTGCCCACATCCACCTTGCCCCCACCCTCCACACCTTCAAAACCCACCTCTTCTGCTCCGCCTGTCCTAACTTCTGCTGCTGCTATTATTATTATTATTATTATTATTATTATTATTATTATAAGCATTTGTACAGCACCAGCTATGTACCTGGTGCTTTACAGAACAATAAGATAGATTCGGTCCCTGCCTACGGCTTACAATCTAATAGACACGGAGCGGGAAGACAAGGAGAGGGTACATAGGGAGAGACAAGGGATAAATAACATTCAGCAGATGCGAAGACTCAGGTGCACGTGCTTGGCTTGGTTGCGGTTAGGCAGGAGTCTGCGGGGAGGGCAGACAGTAAATATTGAAGGAAAGTTCTAGCAGGCATTGGGAAAGGTGGTGAGAAAGAGGTGGGTTTTGAGGAGGGATTTGAAGGTGCGGAGGGAGGAGGCAACGCAGATGTGGGGAGGGAGGGAGTTCCAGGCATGGGGGGCAGCAAGGGAGAAGGGACAAAGGTGGTTAGGTGAGCAGGGGAGATGAGGGAGGGGGCAGAGGAGGAGCGAAGAGTGCGTGCAGGAATGTGTAAAGAGATTAGGGCTCAGAGGATTATCCCCCGCCTGTTATCTGTAAATTCCCGACTTACTGCAGTCAAGCCAAGAACGTGTACCTGAGCTCCCGCATCCTTGTGAATGTCACATCCCTTGTCTCTCACCCTGTTCCCCCTTCCCTGTCTCCCCTGCCCCTGTCTTTTAGTTTGTAAGCTTTCAGGCAGGGACCGTGTCTATCGTATTCCTTGTAAAGCACCAGGTACATTGCTGGCACTATATAAATGCTTATAATAATATTAATAATAATTCTGGCTTCCACCATACAGCGATTATATTGATATGCAGTATCTAGCTGGTATGCATGGGTGATTTTATATTTATAAATAAAGGTGCTTTCCTTAACACTTAAGGCCTTCCTGACAAGAACCGAATAACAGAATGACACCCAGTAATATCACGTAAGCAGGAAGCACATAAATAAGCCAGTTTATATTCCAATATTTGCTTCTTAAGCGCTTTCCCACAATATGTTCGGCGCACCATTTGCCTCTAGGAAAGAATCCGGAAGGCAAAGCATGTGTGGGGTTTGTAACGTGTGAGCGCCCCACCCCCATGCATTTTTGCCAGCGATCCCACAGAGGATTGCAGAGCTGGATTGCTGTACTCTGCAGTCCTCCGCAGGATCGCCAGCAAAAATGGACAGGGGGGCAGGTCCCACATTACAAACCCTGCGCATGCTTTGCCTTCTGGAGCGCGGAAAGTATTGTGGGGAAAGTGTCCATACATTGCTTTTTGAAAGCAATGTACATTGCAGAATGCTCTGTTAATAAAATTAACAGCAGAGCTTAGTAGAAGACACTATATATTTATAATACATATATTGCAGGTTTGGGTTTGTAGTTTTTTGTTAATATTGTTGACATGAAAGATCCTTCCCCCACCCCTTTTTAAAGAAAAAAAAATAATTAAAGTTACTATAGCTTTTTAACCAGAAGGTTTGCAAGTTAATGATTTGGAAACCAGGCTCAGAGAGATCAGAATTCAGTTATGCTATAAATAATGTACCTAGCCAGTATGTGGTGGCTAATCTTTTACACTCTCCTTGCCATTTTGATGACAAGACATTTCAAAAGATTTTGTCTGGTGAACTGTCACTTATGAAGCTTGTGAAACTTGAGGAACCTTCCTTGTGTTTATGCTGTTCATATGAACACGGGTCATCCAGGGATGCTGCCTTTTCAGACTTTACAAAGAGAGCTGTGAGAAGCAAATGGTTGGCATTTTCCATTGAGCTGGACTGCCTGATCTCAGGCTCAGCGTTCGACTCAAATTACGCCTTGTTTACCATTCAAAAGCTGAAAATATCTGCTGGATCCCATGAAATAATTTGTTGTCCTCTAACACCTAAGGTTTTTCTGCATAATTCAGAATATTTGAGAGAGACCCCTATTTGTGGAGATGTGGGAAGCCTGGGTTCCAAAAATGAAGTCATTTTTATGGATAACTTTAGTTTCACAATCGGTAATCAGATGAGCTATTCCATATGTCAAAGTAATGTTTTATTCATCTTTTACAAATGTCAGTACTTTTTAAAGTTTATATTTTTAATGTGCCTAGCTCAACATGACAGTAAATTAAGTGACAAGTACTCTTTTGTATTCAGATGCCATCACAAATTTCTTTAATTAGATTTATGCAAACATGGTCAATATTGTCCTTTTGCAGCTAGGAAATGGCTCTTTACTAAATTATCAGTGTGTCCGGAGGCACTAACATGTTAAGATTGCCTTTCTCAAATGCCTTCCAGTTTTCTAGCAGTATTACATACCCCAGGCATGGAATCTTGTATGTTCTTGGTTCTGTGGGTGGATTTGGCTGTAATTTTGATGGACTTGGCTCTAATTCTGAGTTTTTAAGTTTTTATTTTGTATGTGTACTTAAACGTCGTCTTAGTTTTTCTTTCCTGCTTAGTCCTTTCCCACTCATGCTTACCAAGAATCACTCTTTCTATGCCCTCTCGTCCGGTAATTCGGACACTGGGAGCAATCTCCCCAACGACCACTAGGAGGCAGCACAACTTTGCTGGGAGCACGTGGGGAGAGCGCTCCCCCGCCCTCCCAGTTCGTTGTCTGCCTCCGACTCAGTAGGACGTGCAGCCGGGTGCGCTGCACCCCCCACGTGGACAAGAACTTTGCCGGTGCCTCCGCACCGATTCCCGGGCGCAGCCTCCCCGCACGGCGGGAGGAGGCTTATCTCTCTGGCCGGCCCACGGGTTCAGGCCAGAGGCTTTTTTCGGAGCGGGGACTCCACGGAGCTACCCCCCCGACGCCGCAATGGCCGAGACGGCTAAGACCCGCCGCGCCGCAGCCGGACGGGCGCCGCAGCCTCCAACTGCCGCTGGGGCACAGAGGCGGAAGTCCAGCAAGCCCAGGCAGGGCCATGCGGCCGCGGCCACGCCGCAAGCTGACCGGGCCAGAGCCGAAATGGCGGCGGAGGGGGAAACCGGAAGCGAGACCTCCCTCCCCGCCCGGCGGCCCCAAGACGCCCGCAGCCCTCAGGCTTCCCTCATCCAGGACATCGAGGGGGAGGTAGCTTCGGCTGCCTCCTCGCAGGTACGAGGGACCGGGGGGGGGGCTGGGCCCGATCCTTTCCAGCAGGCCCAGCTGGAAGCCCTTCGGGCCATGATGGGGGCTCTCTCTCGCATAGAGAGCAACCAGAGGGCTCGCAGTGCGAGACCCTCTCCCCGGGGGCCAAACCCTAAAGAAAAGTTTAAGGGAGCCTCCCGCTCTGCGGGGAAGGGGAAGGGTAAGGGCCCCCCTACCCCCAGGGCTCATGCCTCCCTTTCAGAGCTGTTGGGGTCCTCCTCGGCTGAGGAGGACGATCCCTGCTCTCCCCCTGAAGAAGGGGAGTTCTCTGGGGGATCCTCTCAGGCTGACTCCCCTCCCCCGGCTAAACGGCCACGGGCCCACCCCACTAGGCCCCGCTACCACCCTGTACCCTCCTCAGAGGAGGAGTCAGAGGCTGGCTCATCCAGGGCCTCCCACTCTCTGCTGGAGGACAAGTCCCTCGATTGGGAGCGGATCCTTTCCAGGGGCCATAAGGACCTAGGCAGGGAGCTACCCCTGGACCACGGCCCTAAAATAATTATGAGAGCGGAGAGGGTGTTAAAGGTCACTCCCAGACCTCTCCAGAAAAGGGACTCCGATTCCTCCTCCGATGGGGACGAGGAATCAGACAGGGAATATATTCCCAAATTGGGCCAGGCCTCCAAAGGCGCTTCCCTAGACAAAGCCTTTGAGAAAATTATAAGGGCACAGTGGAAGCACCCCACTAAGTCCTTCAAGTTATCTAGGCCTCAACAGACTCTGTACGCCTTTGCTAAACAGAGCAAGCCCATTTTCGCCCTGCCCCGGGTTGATGCTGCCGCTGCATCCCTCGCCCGACAGTCTGTCTTCCCCTCAGAAGGGGATTTATTACCAAAAGATCAGACTGACAAAGGCCTGGAAACCGGCCTTAGGAAGAGTTACGAGGCCATGTCCAATGCTCTGCGCATGGCTACCACTTCGTCATATGTCTCTCGGGCTGTGATGAAGTGGTTCAAGATGGGGAAAGACCCTAACATTACTAGAGCACAGTCCACGAAGTTAGCCACTAACGTAGCTCTCGCTCAGGCCTTCCTGATAGATTCATCAATGGACATGCTGACCTGGATTGCAAAAGGGATGGCAGCCAATGTTGCAGCCAGACGCAGACTCTGGCTTCGTTCGTGGCGGGCTGATGCACACGCAAAGAACTTGTTAGTTAACAGCAAGTTTAAGGGCGGCAAGCTGTTTGGCACGGTGCTAGACAAAGCACTACAGGAGGCTTCTAACAAGGACAAGAAGCACTCGCTGAACCAGATCCAGACGGGCAGGAATCCCTTTCGCCCCTTTTTTCGCTTCCAACAGGGCCAGAAGCGCTACCAATCTTCCACGCAACCCTCCTGGAACACTGCTAACCGCAATAGATTTCAGAGGGGCAGGGGAGGCAAGTTCACCAGACCATCGCCTCAGCACCAACAGAACCGTCGTGCAGGATCACCGCCTCGTAGGCAGGAATCCTGACTGTATCGCCGCTTCTTCCCCCGTCTCTCCACGGATCGGTGCGCGTCTCCTCGCCTTCGCACCAAGATGGGCCCTGAACACATCAGATGCGTGGGTCATTCAAACAGTTTCCAGAGGATATTCGATAGAGACCAAATACTATCCGCGGGAGACCTTCAGAATATCTCCTCGTTCACGCAACCCCGTCAAACACGGGCATCTGCGGGCGGAGATCACCAGGCTCCACCAACTGGGGGCCATAGAGAGGGTGCCGTGGCACGAGCGCGGCCTGGGGGTCTACTCGATTTTATTCCTCGTGCAGAAAAAATCCGGCTCGTGGAGGGGAGTGCTCGACCTAAAGCGTCTCAACAAGGCGCTACGCAGGCAACGCTTCAAGATGGAGACACTTCACTCCATATCCCTAGCCCTTTCCCAAGGCGACTGGATGGCATCTCTCGACCTGCAGGACGCTTACCTCCATGTTCCCATCCTTCCGGCACACAAGAGGTGGCTCCGGTTTTGCTACGACGGCCAGCACTGGCAGTATCGAGCCCTCCCCTTCGGACTGGCATCATCCCCTCGGACCTTCACCAAGGTTCTCGCCCCCCTCATAGCGGCGCTCCGACTGGAGGGGATAGCGGTTTTTCCATACCTCGACGATCTGCTAGTTACCGCTCCGTCCCTGCAGCTGGCCCACACTCATCTCACTCGCACCAAGGAATACCTCGAGACCCACGGCTTCGTTATCAATATTCCCAAAAGCCATCTTACCCCATCTCAACGTCTCGAACATCTAGGGGTTGTGTTCGACACCTCCCGGAACAGAGTGTTCATCCCTCTCCAGCGACAGGCAAAATTATTGTCCCTCATCAAGACGATTCGCGACCGCCCACGAGTCCCGATCCTCACCCTCGCTTCTCTCCTGGGTTTGATGATCTCACTCATACGTCACCTGCAATGGGCGCGCTTCCACTCTCGCCCCTTGCAGGCGCTTCTGCGGCCCTGGCAATCAGCAATAATCGACAGCAGCCCGAGGTCCATTGCTCTCACTCCGGCCGCTCGCCACTCGCTAGCGTGGTGGGAGCAACCCCACCGGTTTCTCGCCGGCGTCCCTCTCCTAGAACCGGAGAGACTCATACTCACCACCGACGCCAGCCTCCTAGGGTGGGGGGCCCACCTCAGCACACACACGGTCCAGGGGTCATGGTCACACCACGAACTGGCGCACAGCATGAACTGGCTGGAGCTCAGGGCGATCCGTCTAGCACTCCTCCACTTCCTCCCACAGCTTCACAACCATCATGTGCTGGTCTTCACAGACAATACCACTGCACAAGCTTATGTGAACAATCAAGGGGGATCTCGATCCTCGTCGCTCCACAAGGAAGCCACCCTGATGTTCAGATGGGCGGAGGGCAATCTTCTTTCCCTGTCAGCCAGACATATCAGGGGCCAGGACAATGTTCAAGCGGACTGGCTCAGCAGACGAGTGCTAGACCCGGCGGAATGGTCTCTGTCCCCTCAAGCGTTCCATCACGTGATGACCACCTTCGGAACCCCAGTAGTGGACCTCTTTGCGTCGAGTTCCAATCGCAAGACGCAGAGATTCTTCGCCAGGAGCCCACATCCGCTGGCAGAGGCTCACGACGCTCTCAGCCACCCTTGGCCCCACGGCCTCCTGTACGCCTTTCCTCCCTTTCCTCTCTTAGCGAGAACGATCAGCAGAGCCAAGAGACTGCGGGCCACAGTCATTCTGATAGCCCCGTTCTGGCCACGCAGATCGTGGTTTCCAGACCTTCTCAGCCGATCCAGAGGAACTTACCTCCCTCTACCAGTCACGCCGGATCTCCTCACCCAGGGACCTCTTTGCTACGATCGGCCAGAGTTCCTGAGACTGACAGCCTGGCTATTGAAGCCGACGCTCTCCGAGCCCAAGGGTACTCAGCTCCAGTAGTCCGGACTCTCCTCGCCTCCAGGCGACAATCGACAAGGAGAATTTACCAGTCTACATGGGCGATGTTTGTCCGCTGGTGTCACTCCCATCACGTTCCACCTCGTCAGCCTTCCGTTCCTCAAGTCCTCCAATTCCTACAGGACGGCCTCGATAGGGGGCTTCGTCCCAACACACTGGCTAGACAGCTATCGGCCATTGACAGTACCATCTCCTCGTCTTCTGCCAATAAATTCTCCTCTCACCTGCATGTGAAACAGTTCTTGAGGGCAGCCAAGCGTGTAGCCCCTCCGGTTGTACACCGCTTTCCTACATGGAACCTCAATGTGGTTCTTAAGGCACTAATGGGTCCTCCATTCGAGCCTCTGCACCAGGTGTCCCTTTACTTTTTATCCATCAAAATGACCTTCCTTATTGCTATAACATCGGCAAGAAGGGTGTCTGAAATCGGAGCTCTGTCCATCGACCCAGCTTTCTGCATTTTCAGAAAGGAATCGGTGCTACTCAGGCTAGACCCAACCTTCCTTCCTAAGGTCTCCTCCCTGTTCCACCTAGCACAGGAGGTGGTCCTCCCGTCCTTCTGCCCTAAGCCTCGCCACTCCTTAGAGAGGCTTTGGCACACTTTAGATGTACGCAGGGCACTCAAGATTTACCTGGAGCGTACTCTTCCCTTTCGGAAAACTTCCTCCCTCTTGGTGAGCTACCACCCTCACTCCAAGGGTAAAAAAGTCTCGAAATCCATCATTGCGAAGTGGATTTCTGCTTGTGTAGCAGACGCCTACAGAGCCTTAAGCTTGGTCCCTCCAGCTAGAGTTCTAGCTCATTCGACCCGCTCAGCCTCCACTACTTGGGCGTTCCGGGCCAGGGCTCCCACATTAGAAATTTGCAGAGCGGCTACGTGGAGAAGTCTCCACACATTCACGAGGCACTATAAAATAGATCGCTTCGAGTCTGCTGAAGCCGCCTTTGGGAGGCGGGTGCTGCAGGGGGTTTTAGATCCTCAATAAGCGCCCAGTCCCTCCCATCGAATAAATTACTGCTTTGGTACCTCCCAGTGTCCGAATTACCGGACGAGAGGGTATAGAAAGAGGAATTGGGTTCCTTACCTTGGGAATTCCTTTTCTATTCCCTCGAGGGAGGTCATTCGGCCCACCCAGAGTTTCCTGGGCGCTGAATTAACTCTTGGGATGTTTAGTTGTATGTTACCCCTTCGGGGGATTGTTACTAATCTCTGTTAAGTTTTTCAGATAAGCTTCGTCCTCGGCTTATTACTTCTGGGAGGGCGGGGGAGCGCTCTCCCCACGTGCTCCCAGCAAAGTTGTGCTGCCTCCTAGTGGTCGTTGGGGAGATCACTCCCAGTTTCCGAATGACCTCCCTCGAGGGAATAGAAAAGGAATTCCCAAGGTAAGGAACCCAATTCCTCTTTCCCTGTCCTTTTCCAGTTGCTAATACTAAACAGTAGTAATCAATATTATCAAGGGTCCTGTCAGGAAGGCTCAAGGCCTCCTCAGTTTAAAAATTACAGAATTCAGCCATGGATATAAATTGAAAGATGATCTGGAAAAGTAATGTAATCTAATCAAATGGAAAGTAATGTAACTTGTCGGTACAAGGACAGCGTGTGAATGTCACTGGAACTGAACTTCATCTTCTCCTCCTCTCCTCCCCTATGCCTCAGTCGCCTGAAAGTTCTTGTATATATCATTCTGCTTTTATCTTCTGATCTATAAGTGCTAAGCAGGTATTTGGTAGAGTGAGTGTCTTGCTCAGGTCAAGTCCTCCTAACCTCTTTGTAGGGAGTATTGCTGAAACAGAGACAAAGCCCTTCACAGCCTAGGCCCTGCTTATCTGAGCGATTGCCTCACCCCCTGGGTGACCCCTGCAGGTCCGGGAGTGCCCTCCTGGAAGTCCCACGTTATCGGCGGGTTTGGACAGACAGGAGGGCGTTCTCGGCAGCTGCACCATCGCTCTGGAATTCCCTCCCAGTGCAGGTTCGCCTCATCCTGAATCTTCTTACTTTCTGACGAAACTGTAAGACCTGGCTCTTCCACCAGGCGTTTGGCGGGAGAGGATGGGTTGGGTTGCAGGGAGGGTGTCTTCATTTTATGTACGATGTTGAGTGTTAGTGTGTTTTTATACTGTTGTTTTTATGTATTTGTATTTATATTTATAGTATGATTATTTTATTTTTGGAATTTGTAAGTCACCCCATGTCACTTTCGTGAGAAGGGCAGGGTAGAAATATAAATAAATAAGGTAGACCAGATGACGTTTCACTGAACCAACTTCTGTTTGTGGGAATATGCAAATTTTCAAGCAATTCTGATGAGCCAATATAAGATACCTTCTTAAGGTTTGAATAAGTTTATTTGCGGCACGGGCTTTCACCATGGCCTAAGATTTAACAATAACAACAACAGTGAACTACAACAATAATGTACTGTAAAATACATTATGGGTTAACAAATATAATAGACCTATATGCCTATACAATCCTCGGATCCAAAATGACATAAAAAATATCTAAACAAAGCCAACCCAGGCAGGTAAGCAATTGTAATGTCAAGGAGCGATAAATGGAGTAAGGCCATGTGGTTACACAGTCCATTTGCGAAGTTGCAAAGTAGACTGGCGTACTTATGGAACCAGGGAGAGTCTGTTCTAACCTGTTTAGTACGTCTAATAAAGTAGGGAGACCTTGGTCGTGAATTATCAAATGCCAATACTGGCTATTTTAGTCTTCACCTTTTATATCCCATTCATCATAAGATTTGTTGATATTTATTAGTATTTATATTTTGTTGGTATTTATTAATATTTATTTATTTATTTAAGTATTTCATGTGGGATATAAATTATATCTTCTTAACTACTTTGCCACTTGTTTCATACGTGAGATGAGTATGGAATTCACGCTCTGCCCAGTTGTTTAAACAGAAGTAGTTCACTGTTCCTTCCCTATTTCCCTCTTTGTTTTTATTGGAGTTTCCACTTGCATTACTAATCCATTGGGTGTGGGATAGGGTGCAAAACAGTGCTGAATGGGAACCTGTTTATAGTTCTGTGTTGTATTAAGGAGGTTATAATCCCCTCATGTTAAAAGGGGGAATAGGGGTGTCTTCTGAAATGTACATGGTGGGTGGTGTTGACTTAAATTCCTGTGACTCTTTAGAGGAATGGGGTAATGGATTAGGGTACACAAAACTTGGGGAAATTTGGTGAAGACAAAGATTCCATTAAAATGGATCTAAATGTAATTTCTGCTGCTTTTGTTGAAGTTGCAGGGGAAATGGAGAATTGTTTGCACCAATTTTGGGGGCTGTGTGTGTGTCAGGTTTTGGGTCTAGTTAACGTTCTCTAAATAGTATGAGGTTAGGAAAAGACTATGGCCATATTTCTGATACATTTCTGTAATAATTTCTCAGCTGGACTCCAGAGCAGAGTGAACATGGTTGAAAAGTTATTACTGCCATTTGCAAACCATAGTTCTACCTTCACGTGTGTACAAAAATACCATGTAAAAGCAGCGATTGGGCCACCGTAACTGTGATGTCTGAAAATGTCCTGAGTGAGGTCCTGAAGGGGTAATAAATAAGCAAACAGGTCTTGTTAGGGCACATTCATGCAAAGTGAAACTTGGTGTAAAGCGCACCTCCCTTTTGGAATAGTGTATGGTATTTTACCCGGGGACGATGACTAAATGTTCCATTAAGCAATGAATTAAGTTCCCAAGGGAGGCTGTGACATCTTTCCTTGCATGTTTTTTTGATAAACTGTCTGGACAAGCATCTGTCTGTGATGCTGTAGGTAGAGGGTAGCCTGCCTTGAAGTGTGGAGTTGGAATAGCTGATCCTTGGAAGTCCTTTCCATCCCTCTGATTCTATTTGGCCATTCCACCACTCTCCCCTCCACTCCAGCACATGCTCTCTGCTGTTTTCACATGTGCCCCATTTTACACAGCTGTAACTTGCTGAGCAATGGAATTAAAAAAAGATGTTGAAACCTCTAATAATAATAAATTAATCTTTGTTTTTATATAACACGCCCCCTGCCATGGCACTCGGGAGTGCTCTACATAGAACACAACTTTTAATCCTCACAACAACCTTGTGAGGTAGGTTAGACTGAGAGAATATTGTGACTGGCCCAAGGCCACCCAGTGAGTTTCTAACTAAGGTGAGACTGGAACTGGAGTCTCCCCCGGTCCAAGTACTGCGCACTTAGCCCTTACACCACACTATAGTCCTCCCCAATTGGACTAGAGAAATGCATATTTCCAATTCCATTGTACAGTGTGAGTTAAGGCTATATCACAAATAATGAAATTTGTTTGTTTTGTGGGGAATATTTTTAGATGTATTTGCTTAAGTGGAAGTGGTTGAAACTGGCTGGTTGTAGAACCATTTCAGAGATGTCAAGAGTTTTTGGTGGGGGAGGGACAGACCATGGTGAAGTATAGATGAGGTGTTAAGAGAAATGTCAGAGTAGGTTTGTGGTATGCAATGTTTGAGATCCTATCGTTAAAGATGCAGACAAAGTCATACCAATTATAGCTCTTATTGGACCAAGTTCTATTGGTGAGAGCTTTTGAGCCACGCAGAGCCCTTTTCAGTCAAGAAGTCAGAACTGGTGACTTCTGACTGTGGAAGAGTTGGAGGGTTGATATGTGCACATATTGTTGTCAAAGTGTGTTTTACTAGTGGACTGTACTACAAGTTTGGCATAGTAGTACAGGTCCCTGAGACTCCTTTGGAGGCAAAGTAGAGCAACCTATGGGTTTTTTTAATTTGAATTATTAACCTTATCACAAACCTTATACCAAAGGAGGCCAAAGAAGAAAGGAGAATTCATCAAGGCAGGAAGTGGTTAAGGACAACTGTGGAGCCTGTCAATAGTTGCATTGTGTGCTGACTAATGGAATTGAGCAGTTCAGTAAAGAATTTTCAAATGTATCAAGCAAATTACGCCCTCTGTCAAAGGGTCTCTCTCCCTCCTCTGCCGAGATCATGCATTCTGTTGCCCAGCACTAACAAATGCAGCACAAACAGTTTACAGAGGTTGATACAATAGACAAAGAGGTCAGTGTCTACAAATCTCAAAAACAGGAGAGGTTTGTTGCAGCTAGTTCACCTCTGAGTAAAATGGCTTGAGTAAGCATACTTTCAGGGAATTGTAGTAACTGTAATTGATAGAATTAAAGCATACATAAAGACTTCTTCTCAAAAATAATTTTTGCTTCCCCAGCATTGGCCTAAACATCCAAAATATTTTATGCATTCGTATGCATGAAATACATGCTTACAGAAACATGACCTACTCAACAGTAAGGGCCTTTCAGAGCTCAGGTTAAAATTCTGTCTTCATCCTAGAAGAGCATTCATCCAACTTAGTTCGGAGATTTCCCGACTATGGTTTGGGTCCCCAAGAGAAGTCTCACAGTCTCTAGTCATGGCCCTGACTCACATTTGATATACTTCTCTGTCTAAAGTCACGGGAATATAGTTCACTCTCGGAATGTGCTCTTGCAATTAGGTATTGTCACATGTAATTGGGAATTGGGTGGTACTTTTTTTTCATTGAATACTGAAAACCACACTATGCAAAGTATGCAGAATTTTAAAATATCCTGCGTTATACTTCTATCAGTCAGGAGCAGAGTGAAATAATGTATAATCGGTTTCTTATTGCTACAGGGGAGCACCCATAACAAAAGTGAAATGCCTGGAAGAGTCTGGCATATCATTCTTCTATTAATAGAGCTAGAACAATGGGTAATAGAAATGCTACAGGGAAAGAAAACTTATATGGCTTGGGACCAAGCTCAAAAACTAACAATGACACCATTGTTTCTGAAACTGTCTTGCATTATGAATGAATGATTGAATATAAATACTGACCTGATTGGATTATATCCCTGTAATGATTTGTTCTTGAAAACAAGCTACTTATAGTTCTAGACAGATTACCAGCTTGTATTTTATGACCTAGTGGTTTTATTTATTGGATGACAACGATTTATGCAATCCAAGGTTATAGAAAACACACTGATGTGACCTCTGATTCTTCTAGCTGATGTTGTGAGGTTGTTGCTTGGTGCGAAACTTGGCAGTTCTGAATGCTTTCAGTGCTGATTTTTAGTGCTTAAAGCAAGAGGTTCCCAAACTGAGAGTCCAAAGTGAGAGCCTGCATCTTTGGATGGTCCCAAGCAATAGTTATAGACATGCAAGTAGACTTTGCGCGTCTTTGCTGCTAGCTGGGTCAAAAGATTATGTAT
This sequence comes from Sphenodon punctatus, assembly GCA_003113815.1. Classification (NCBI taxonomy): domain Eukaryota; kingdom Metazoa; phylum Chordata; class Lepidosauria; order Sphenodontia; family Sphenodontidae; genus Sphenodon; species Sphenodon punctatus. The sequence goes on from QEPC01009656.1 coordinate 2,015,691, forward strand.
AAGGCCCTTTTTACACGGGCAGCACCCAGGCGTGAACACACAGAAATCTGGATGTTCATGCGTGGGTGCCCCTGTGTAAATCCTGTGGTGAGTGTGCATGCTCATCTACACTCACCTCCACCTCCCCACACACAGAACGGACTCCAATGCCAGTTGTTCCGTGCATGTTGATGGGTGGAGGTGGGTGTAGATGGATGTGCGCCCATTTACACTCTCCTCCACCGACAGCGCACAGACTGCAGCACACACAGACATCTCCTCCCGTCCCCCGTCCCCCCCCCACGGTGTAAAAAGGGCCTAAGTCTCAAAATAGGGGTACTCGGACAAACATTTGGTGTAGTTTTTGAGGAGGGAAATGATGATGGTTTTTACTATGAGTAATCTCTTTTTGCAATGCAGTAATGTCATTCTCGAGTGGATGCTACATAATCTGAGAAAAACGATAAATGCTGTGGCACTGGATACCTGTTCTTAACGCTATTTAAATATTTGTTTCATTTTTTTGTGGGCATTTGCTATTTGTTTGCATATGTGGATATGAAATATTCCTTTTTGTCCAAATGTTGGTTTTTTTATAAATCTAATCCAGCTACAAGTAAAATCAGAGTCTATATTAAAGAGATAAGAGGAGGAGAAAATATTTGTATTTCCCCACCAGGTGTTAGTGTTGTGTACATGTCAACATAGCCCTGAAGCACTTATGGATGTGATTGCAGGATGGGCATCTTTCCCATTCCTTGTTTGTGGTGACCTTTTACCACAAGAAGAGAAAACAACACATGTTTTTCAAAAATACATTTGCAAAATTACAAAAACTCAATATGGATTAGCCTTAAGAGTTCTCATCTCATCTTTAATTTATACCCCACACTCTCCCAACCAAAGTCGGCTCGAGGCGGCTCACATCAATAATAAATACAATATTAGGGTTTTTATCCCACGCAGGGGAAACCCAACACTAAATACATCATAATACACAAGAAAACCCTACCCTCCCATTTAACATTTCAATAATAATATCTAACAATATGCCTTACTAACCCATCCCAATACCCACTCTACCAGTATCAAACCATCCTTCCTTCCATCCCCTGCTGCCACCAGGGGTAGTCCTCCCTCTCCACCCCTCTCTCACTGGGGGGAGAGGAAGGCCTCCTCACAACTTTCACCTGTAGAAACCTCACATTGGGCAACCCCACCAGCGACCCCTCCATCCCGACCGAAGGGCACAACCAAAGGGCAGGCCCCTTTGATCGTGCCCCTTGGAGTCGTGCCTCTGGCATGTGCCTTTGGCACGGCCGGCAGCCACCCCTGGTATTATGGGGAGCGGCCCAAAAGGAGCCCTCTCCAGGCCCCACCCCCACAAGGGGGGGGAGGGAGCGATGTTCCATGGCCCCTGGCTGGCCAACTGCCACACCCCGCCCCCCGTACCAGCCACTGTACTTTGTCATGGGGGGAGGGGAGATCTTGCTTGCTGGGATGATCTCAGCACTGCCTCTGGGATCCTCCGACAGATGCCTGCAATGCTCCCTGCGGCCGCCCCCGGTGTTATGGCATGGTAGGAGTTGGCAGTATCTTCTCAAATGTGCAGTTCTGCTGCAGAACATTGGGAATAAGATTAATACCCCATATTCTTTTTGGTGGAAGAGGAAAGGTGAAGGAAAAGGAAAGTGAAGAATAGTAAGAAAGAGATTTCTTTCATTGATTTAGGGTCATTCATTTAATTTTTTCCTATGTCTTGAGGGTATATATAGGAGGAGAAAATGAAATAATTTTTTTAAAATTTATTTATAATAAAATGTATATGCCGCCCCCTCCTGCTAAAAGCATCTTGGGGCAGCTAACAACATACTAAAACAATTTAAAACAACAATACGATTTAAAAACACAATATAAAAATATAGCATACTTCCCCCCCCAGCCCCTTTCTCCCTCAGGAAAAGCACAGCGGAACAGCCAGGTCTTACATTGTCTACAGAAAGAGGGGAGGTCAGCAGTCAGGCGGACCTCCAACGGGAGGGAGTTCTGCAACCGCGGTGCGGCCACGGAGTATGCCCTCCACAAGGTCAACACCCGGGGGACCTGGAGGAGGGCGCCCCCGGCTGACTGCAGAGGCCGATCCAGGACCCAGAAGTTGAGGCGGTCCCGCAGGTAGGCAGGGGCCAGGCTGTTCAGGGCTTTAAAGGTCAAGGTCAACACCATGAATTGGGTCTGGAAGACTATAGGCAGCCAGTGCAGAGAGCGAAGCAGTGGTGTAATATGCTCACGTCAGCCTGTCCACATTAGGAGACGAGCCGCCACATTCTGCACCAGCTGCAGCCTCCGAACCAGCACCAAGGGTAGCCCCATGTAGACATGCGCCAGGATACCAGCCCAGAGGAGATAATGATCCATCCATGACAAGGGTTCTGCTGACACCTCCCTCACTAACGGATCCCCCTGCCTCAGGGCCTGTGCAAAATACCATGTCTAGGGTATGTCCTCCAATGTGTGTGGTGCCCACCATCCTCTGAGACAGGCCCATGGTTGCCATGGCGGCCATGAACTCATGCTCTGCTCCTCCAAGACTGGCATTGGCATGGATATTGAAGTCCCCCAGGACTATTGCCCTGGGGGACTGCAAGACCACCCCCAACACCAGCTCAGTCAGTGCGGATAGGGAAGCTGCCATTCAAGTGGGTGCCCGGTATATCAGCAATATCCCTAATCTGTCTCCGGACAAATCCAACACCAAATGCAGGCCCTCTATCCCCATGATAGAGGAAATCTCCTCACAGACAAGACAATGTATCCTTAAAAACAATGGCTACACTGCCTCCCGCCCCAGCCGAGACTGATGCTGCACGGAGTACCCAGCTGGAACAAGGTCAGCCATTATAGGCCCCGACTCATTGTCCAGCCAGAGGTCCGTGATACATGCGAGGTCAGCCGCCTGGTCCAGAATCATCTCCCGGACCGCAGTTGACTTATTGGCTACCGACCTCACATTCATCAGCAGTAAACCAAGACCGGGTGCCCTGTGATCCCTGATCACCTCACCGCCTGCCTGGGGGCTAGTGAGCAGGACAGGAATATAACATCTGTCCCGCCTCTCAGCTCTAATTTGTCTCCCAGAGGGACCATAATTCCTCTGGCCCAAGATGACCCCTATAGCTGCAGACCCCCCCAGTCCACCCCCCAACCCCTCCAGAGGCTGTCCCACCAGCCTCCCAAGAGAGATCCCCACCCACTACTACACCCCCTACCCTCCTCTTGCATTGGGGGGCAGTTCCCCTTCCCCCAGGGGCTGCACCCCTCCCTCTCATCAAGGGGAGCAGCCCCTCCCCTCCAACCCAGTCTCCTCGTCCACATCCCCTCCTCCATCCTCTGCCACAGGATGGTAACCCTCCTCCCCCAGGGGCTGCCACCCTCACACCAAGGGGGACCACCCCTCCCCCCCAACCCAGTCATTTCATCCCTCTTCCCGAAAAAACAAGCAAGCCATCCCCCACCTCCACCCCTTGCCCTAATTTCCTGTACCCCCTGCCAATTATTGATAATGTCCCAGTCCTCCGGTCCTGCTAAGGGCCCTTTGTTGCAGCCCTTAGGTGCGCTGCCTGTGGTGTGCGCCTATGGCGTGGCCGGCCAGCTGGCCGCTTTTGGCTTCACCGGGCCAGAAACCGGTTGTGCACCCCGGCCCCTCCTCCAACAGGGGGAGGAGGTAGATGGTACCTGGGGCCAGGCGGTGGCAACAGCACGAGTCATGGGTGGGGCAAGACCTCCAACACAGCCCCGGATCCAACTCCAGCAGCGATGGTGGCAGCGGCAGGTGGGTTGGTGGTGGCGGCAGCGGCGCCAGCTTTGAGAACAACAAAGCGTTTTAAATTTGCTGAGTGGCCCTTCTGGGTTCCTTCGTCTCCCATGCTGTCTGTGTAGCCTTGTCCAGGGCGGGTAGAGGATTGCCTCATTCTAGGTTTCTTTCCTTCACAAGTATTCTGCCTTAAATGTCCTGGTACATCAGTTCTCTTGGCTTATTCCTGTTTTCCAGGGGGGTCGAGGATTACTCCCTTTAGCCTTTACCAGCAGGGTTGCCTAACTTGGCTTAGCAGCCAAACCATCAACCTTCCTGTTACAGTTCCCCTAAATCAACTCCACAAATTAATGACCCTAAATCAGTGAGAGAAATAAAATATTTTTCTTACTATTCTTCACTCTCCTTTTCCTTCACATTTCCTCTTGCACCAAAAAGAATATGCGATATTAATCTTATTCCCAATGTTCTGCAGCAAAACTGCACATTTGCGAAGACACTGCCAACTCCTAAGGCTTATCCATATCGAATCCTCATGTCAGTTTTTGTAATTTTACAAATGCATTTTTGAAAAACGTGGTGTTGTGTCGTCTTGTGGTAAAAGGTCACAAACAAGAAATGGGAAAGATGTCCATCCTGTGCTCGCGCTCAACTTTTTTTCTTGTTACTTTATTTATTTTTAGGATTTATATAGCACAAACAGTGTACCTGGTGCTTTACTGTTTTTGTTTGTGTGTTTGTTTATTTTTTAAAAAATTACTACCCTGCCCCTCCTGCCACAGGCAGCTCAGGGTGGCTTACAATCAGGGCCCCGATTCTTCCGCGGATTTTTTAAAAAAATTCTGCGGGAGTCAGGGGCCAATTCTGCGCCTCAGTGCGATTTACCATGCCGGGGGGGGGCCTTGGCTTGCCTCCTCCTCCCCCCCGCACTGGTAAAACCTCAGGGCTTCCCCTCCCCAGCTGCCGGGGCTTGCCCTCCCCAGCTGCTGGGGCGTGCTTGACTCCCCCCCCCAAAAAAAAAAAGGAATTGCCTTACCAGGGACGG
>QEPC01009656.1:2020719-2037734 GCA_003113815.1 Sphenodon punctatus
ATTAATTATCTAAAGGGGGTGCCTCCCCCCCTGCCAACTGGGGAGGCTGGGGAGGGGAAGCCCCGAGGGTTTTTTCATTCCCCTCCCCTCATGGAATCTCCTGCCCCGCGTCCCCACAGCGCAGGCTGGAAATTCTGCGCTGGGGTAAGCGGGGCAGGAGATTCCGCGGGGGGAGGGGAATTCCACGGGAAATCTGTGAATCGCAGACCCGCGTTTCCCTCGGGGCCCTGCTTACAATCACAACAAAAATAAAATCACAATAAAGCTAAATACAACTCACAAAAGGAGGATAAAAATATCTCCCCCCACCATCTTCCCTGCCAAATCCCTGGCGGAATAGCTGGGCCTTACAACTTCTTTGAAAGGAGAAGAGATCCTGGGCCAACCGGGCCTCCACCGGAAGGGAGTGCCACAGCCGTGGTGCAGCCACTGAGGATGCCAGTGTGGTCCGCTGGAAGGCTCTGGGGACTCGAGCAGGGCACCCCTGGATGACCGCAGGGGATGATCCAGAATCCGGGGTGTGGTGGTGAGGCGGTCCCGCAGATAGGTAGGGACTAGGCCATTTTAGAGCTTTATAGGCCAAGACCAACACCTTGAATCCGGCACGGAAAACTACCGGCAGCCAGCACAGAGAACCAGCGAAATATGCTCCCGGTGGCCCAGTCCCACCAGGAGATGGGCCGCCGCATTCTGCACCAGCTGCAATTCCGAGCCATCATCATGGATAGCCTCTCTTGTAGAGTGCGTTAGTCGTTTATTTATATATATTTATTTATTTTATTTATTAGCCACCCCCTCATGCCCATGGCATCTCGGGACGACTTACAACACAAGATAACAAGTTAAAACAATCAGTACCACAGTTAAAACATCTAAAAATCACCTAATCCCCCCCTCCACTCACTTTTATCCCAACCCCCCCCCCTTCCGAAGGCCTGGGAGAACAGTCAAGTCTTGCAGGCCCGACGGAAGGCCAACAGACTTGGGGCCAGATGGACTTCCTCCGGGAGGGAATTCCATAGTCGCGGCCTGGCCACCAAGAATGCCCTCTCCATTGTGGCCCCCCGCTTTATATGGGGGACCTCCAAGAAGGTGCCCTAAGCAGACCGAAGGGGCCGCTTTGGGGCACAGAAAGTGAGGCAGTCCCTGAGAAACCCGGGGCCAAGACCATGTAGGGCTTTATAGGTCAAAACCAACACCTTGAATCTGGCTCGGTACATTATAGGCAGCCAGGAGTAATATGCTCCCGTCGGCTCGTCCCTGTCAGGAAATGAGCTGCCGCATTCTGCACCAGCTGCAACCTCCGAACCAATGTCAAGGGAAGCCCCGCGTAAAGTGCGTTACAGTAGTCCAGCCTCGAGGTGATGAAGGCATGGATGAGGGTGGCCAGGTCGGGTCTGGAAATGTATGGATGCAGCCTCCGCACCGGATACAGCTGGCGGAAGGCAGCCTTTGCCACTACCTCCACCTGCTGATCTAGGCAGATCAGGAGCCCTGAGTCCAATAACACTCCCAGACTTCAAACCTGTTGGGCTACAGGATGGCGGACCCCCTCTACGAGGGGAGCCAACACCTTCCTCGCCCTACCCACTGCCATCACCTCCGTCTTATCAGGATTGAGCCTCGATCTGCTATGCTGTAACCAATCCGCCACGGCCTCCAAACATTGGGACAATACTGAGATGGCAGGGCCTGGGTCAGTTGAAAAAGAGAGGTAAAGCTGGGTGTCATCAGCGTAATGGTGGCAACGCACACCAAACCCTCTCACGATCTCCCCCAAGGGCTGCATGTACACATTAAACAATAATGGAGACAGAATGGAACCTTGCGGAATGCCACAATCCAGGACCCGGGGGCTGGAAGACCCAGCCGGCAGGACAACCTGCTGGCTTCTCCCCAAGAGGAATGATCGGAACCATCCAATGACAGTCCTGTCCAGACCATCCAGGGCTCGCAGTCGTCTCAACAGCAGCCCATGGTCCACTGTATCAAAAGCGTCTTAGAGATCTAGCAGGATCATAAGTGTTGAACGTCCTGTGTCCATCTCCCAGTGGAGATCGTCCACCAAGACCACCAACGCTGCCTCTGTACCATAGCCGGGGCGGAACCCCGATTGAAATGGGTCAAGGAAACCGATGCTGTCAAGACGAGCCTGGAGCTGCAGTGCCACCACCCGTTCAATAACCTTCCTTAAAAAAGGAAAGTTAGAGACAGGTTGGTAACTGGCGAGTGCGTCCACATCCAAAGATGGCTTCTTCAGCAGGGGGCGCACCACGGCCTCCGAGACTGGGGGGCAATTTCTTCTGCTGAAGGGACACGATTATCCCTGCCAGCACTGTCCACAATGTCTCCCTGGAGACTTTCACCAACCAGGACGGGCATGGATCTTATTCACAACTGGTGGCTCTAACAGACCCCAGGACATCCACAGCATCGGCTGGCATCACTTCCTGAAACTCAGCCCAAAAAGATGACTGTTCCTAATCCGGTGTCGAAATTGCTCTGGATCCTAGTGATCTTGTCTGCAAAGTAGGTGGTAAACTCCTCGCAGCGGGCCTGGGACAAGTCCTCGTCCACGCGGAGGGAGGCCAGACTGACCAGCTCCCGCACCACCCAGAACAGCTCCACTGGATGCAACTTTGCAGATGCTTTGAGGGCAGCAAAGAATTCTTTCTTTGCCTTCCTCACAGCCTCAACATAGTACCGCAAATGGGCCCTATGGAGAAGTCGGTCGGATTCAGCACGAGTCTGACACCAGCGTCGCTCTAGTCGTGTACCTGCCTGTTTCATACACCGCAGCCCCTCGGTAAACCCAAGGGGCCCTGCAGTGGTGAGATGGGCAGGAGACGTCTTGGAGCCACCCTGTCAATGGTCTCCCCGAGCAAGATGTTCCAAGTCTGGATAAGTTCATCAACAGAGTGCCCATCAGGGTCTAAGGTTAGATCCCCCAGGGCCTCCTGGAACCGTTGAGGTTCCATCAGTCTCCGTGGGAGGACCATCCTAACTGGTCCATTCCCCTTCTGGAGGTGGTGCACTAAGAGACTGGCCTGTAGGAGGTAATGATCCGTCCATGACAAGGGTGTGACTCTCACATCCCCCACTACCGGATCACCCGCCTCAAGGCCAGAACAGAACACCAGGTCGAGGATATGTCCCCCCCACATGATGGGTTGGGCAGTTGACAACTTGGGACAAGTCCATGGTTGCCATGGCGACCATGAACTCTCGTTCTGCTCCCACAAGGCCGGCATTGGCATGGGTATTGAAGTCCCCCAGGACGAAAGCCCTGGAGGAGTTCAGCACCACCACCGAGACCAGCTCTGGTAGAGCAGCAAGGGATGCTGCTGGGCAGGAAGGGGCCCAGTACACCAGCAGCACCCCATGATTGCCCCCAGCCAAATCAAACACCACATGGAGGGCCTCAATCCCTGGAACTCTGGGACTCAATACCTCCTAACAGGCCATATCTCTTTAAAAAAAGCTACACCACCTCCCCAGCCCCCAGTGCGGAGCTGGTGCTGCATGGCATACTCAGCTGGAACGAGATCGGCCAAAATTGGACCCGCCTCCTCATCCAGCCAGGTTTCCGTAATACACGGAAGGCCCCCAGCCTTATCCAAAATCAGGTACTGGATTACCGGGGCCTTATTTGTCTTGCATTTAGCAGCATCAGACTCCCACTGGCGGACCTTAGATCCTGCTCCTCCTTCACCTCAAGTGGTGGGGGGAGGCTCTTTTTAACCTCCACGAGGGACCTCGGTCCCCTGGGAGTCCGAGCCGGGGTGGTGGTGCCTTTTGGGTGTCGCCCTTTGGTTTGGGGCCCAGCCCTTGCAGATATACCTGTAGGGAGGAGAGGAGAGAAAGAGAATCAGTTCAATCTAAAAGTGATGAAAGCATGGATGATAGTGGCCAGTAGGGGGGTGGGACTCCAGGCAAATTATCGGTTACTGGTTTTATCAGTATCAGATTAATCCAATATCGGATTTATCTATCGGTATATTGTTTTTTTAACATTGCTGATTTTTCGGATCTTTAACATTGAGCCCATTGTTAAAATGGCAGCAATGTTAAAGATCAGAAATGTTAAAAAAAAGATATACCGATATCGACAGTTATTGGCATTATTGGATTAATCCGATACCGATAGTCCCATCCTTAGTGGCCAGGTCAGAGTTTGAAACGTACGGCCAAAGCCATCACACCAGATGTAATTGGCGGAAGGCACTCCTCGCCACAGCCTCCACCTGGAGATCCAGAGCTGCGAGTCGAGGAGCACCCCCAGACTCCGTACGTGGGAGACTAATGGAGGGCAGGCCCCATCAATAATGGGGTCCACCATCTCCGCCACCTTACCCACCAACATCACCTCCATTTTGTCAGGATTCAGCCTCAGTCGATTAGCCCTCATCCAGTCCCCCGCAGCCATCTGGCACCAAGACTGCTGGGCCTGGGTCTGCTGAAGAAGAGAGGTAAAGCTGGGTGTCATCCGCATATTAATGACACCGCATGGCAAACCCCCTGATCACCTCACTGAGCGGCTGCATATACATGTTGAACAAGAGAGGGAACAAGTCAGAACCCTGTGGAACTCCACACGAGAGGTCTCAGTATGATGAAAAATAATCTTCAGGCACCACTCGCTGAGTTCTTCTGGTCAGGAAGGAGCGGAACCATTCAAGAACAGTCCCGTCCACCCCTGCACAATCCCGCAGGCGCATCACCTCATGATCAACGGTATCAGACACAGCCGACGGATCTAATAAAATCAGCAGGGTTGAACGACCCCGATCCAATTCCTGGCGCAGATCCTCAACCAATGCCACAAGCACAGTCTCAGTGCCATGCTCTGGACGAAATCCTGACTGAGGGGAATCAAGAAAACCAATACGATCAAGATGCCCCTGCAGCTGTTGAGCCACTACCCATTCAATAATCTTCCCTAAAAAGGGAAGGTTTGAGACAGTCAGATAGCTGGCGAGAGAGTCAATGTCAAGCAATGGTTTCTTGAGCAGAAACTGCCTCCTTGAGATAGCCTGGCACTCTGCCCTCCTGAAGGGAGGCATTGACCACCCCAGCCAGCAACGACCCTATTGTCTCCCGGCAGGCCTTAACCAGCCAGGACGGGCATGGATCTAATTCACAAGAGGTAGCCCTGACCACTCCAAGAACATCCACTGCATCAGCGGGTGTCACCGACTGGAATTGATTCCATAAACTTGGACATGGCGGAGCCTCCATAGCCTCTAGTTTCCCTAGTGTAATAAATGTGGCGTCGAAGTTATGGTGAATACAAGCGATTTTATCAAAAAAATCAGAGGCAGGTCCCTACCCAGTGGACTTACAATCTAAGATGGACAAGGATGAGGGGAACACAGGGAGTAACACACACATACATTCCCATTTATTACAGATGGGGAACTGAGGCTGAGAGGTTGTGACTTGCCCAAGGTCACCCAGTGAGTTTATGGCTAGGGAAGAATTCAAACCCTGGCTTCCCATTTTCAAGTCCAGTACCTTATCCATGAAATCTGCCCAGCTACCTTGAATCTTTGCAGATTGCTGTCACTAGATATAAAAGCGGAGAGAGAATAAAAATCTATTTATTCTATCAAACCCCATTTAACGATTTGAATATTTCAGTGCAAGCTGAAACCAAATATTGAGGAGCATCCTCCATTGTAGAACAGCATCTAGATCAGAGGTGGGGGAATCCTTTCCCTCCTACAGACCAGTTGTAAAATTAATACAAGTTCTGTAGGCAGGACTGGTACTGGAGCTGGCGGCACTTAAAGGGTGTGTTTAGGATTGGAGAACAACAGGGAGGTTCCTCCAGATCATAGATATGTCCCCTATCCTTAGGTGTGTATGGCCTCATCCTTGTTCCCTTCTCCTGAGCTCACTCTCTGTGCTTGGAGCGTAGAGGCTAGATCTGTGGGCCAAATCCAGGATTTGGAAAAATGCCAAACAAAAAACAAACAGCTGTGTCCAGATTTGACCCATAGACCAGCGGTTCCTCCCATCTTGATCTAGATGATGAGAGAGAAGGAATTTCTCCCAAGCCTGTAAGTACACTACACTCTCCCCCACAATCTTGATATTGTGCATCTAAGGGCAGATAAAAGAATGAGTTTCTAGCTCGCTGTTTGTTTTAACAGCTATTTTTATGGATTTATTTTGAAGAAGTAGAAAGCTTTAGAGGGGGAATATTTTAGTCCCAGAGACTTATTTCTGTTGGGACAGAAATTAGTGTCTCTTTGAAATATAACTAAAATAATTGAATAGCTATTTTGGCTGCATGTTTTAAACAGGATTTAACATTTTGATTGGATTAAGCTGTGCAGCTGTTTTAACTGAAGTTGTTCTATGCTTAAATTTTGAACAATTGGTTATTTCCTGTCAGGGGAACCATGAGAATAATTATAGCACAGTATTAACTGCACAGAGATGGGATTGTTCTTAGTTACAGGCTTGAAGAAAGACAATGCAAGATGTGTAGTAGGCTGATTTAACGTTACAAGAAATTCAGCCACAGTTGTCTGGACTTAAATCAGGTGCGATATGTGTTTCATCATTTGGATGCACCTTGCTTTTCTGGTTTCAGTAACTGTTTATGTTGAGCATATTTTAAAAACTAGTTCTTGCAAAAGTAAGCGGTGCTTTCTAGCCCTTTTGGAAAAACCAATATTTCCTGGTACCTTTCTGCAGCTCTAGTGGAGTTAACATTGGTATTGTGATCAGGTTTCATTGTGGGTAACTTACCTCTAAAAGTATACCTGTCGATTTTTAATTGAGTAAGCATTGTGATATGCTGTAGAAAAGCTGCTATGTTTTAATCCTGGATATGGATATGTTTCAGTGTTGGATGAAAGGAATTGTCTGTCTGTATAATATAAACTATAAAGAACTATACAAAAAAATGAGAGAGGGAGGGCAGGCTTTAAGATTCTGCCCCTTTGTATTATATCCACCATGCATTCATGTGGGATCCAGTCCTACATCCAATTTGTACAGGTTCTAGCACTTGATACTGACATGGGTCCTATTGAAATTAGTGGGATTTGTGCCAGCACAAAGACTTGCACTGCCATGAAATGGCTATAGAATTGGGGGGGGGGGGGAAGGGGAGTCTGTAATTACATATACTTTTCTTGAACAGGTCTCATCCTGTGCAAAGTATTGGGTGAAAGGAAAGTGCTTGAAGAACAAACTAGGAACATATAGGGAATGAGATTTTGTAGGAGCTCTGCTTTGGAAACTGTAGAACAGTTCCCAAACCTCTTGCCTATGACAACCTCTCTCTCTTGTTTTTTTTTTTAAAAAACAAACTTATTTTTAGGATTTATATAGTACAACCGTGTACCTGGTGCTTTATTATTGTTGTTGTTGGAGACAGGTCCCTGCCCAGTAGGCTTACAATGAACAAGGATGAGGGGAACATAGGGAGAGACAAACACACACACACACACACACGCTCCCATTTATTACAGATTGGGACTGAGGCTGAGAGCGAGGTTGTGACTTGCCCAAGGTCACCCAGTGAGTTCATTGTGGGACTTCATTGTGTCAGCTCAGACAGTATCAAAGTCATGCGAAACATATTTATATCTGTTGCAATTGTGACCCTATCTGCAGATGGTATTAATCTCACATGGGACCCATAATTTGACAACTTCTGTTGTGGAAGTTGTAAAGTACGTGCAAGACATGTGATTGCAAGAGAAGAAAGGATGGTTGTGGGCGGCCAAAGCAGTTAAAACACCTCTCAGGAAAATTAAGGAACCACCACTATTTTGGAAGGGGAGGGTATGGGTGCCCAGTGGAAGATCCGTCTATAGGAGCCTGATTTTATTTTATTTTTTAAAAGTGGTGAGCATTTGAGACGTGCAGTAAAAGTCAGTTGTTATCCTGGATGCTCAGTTAAACAATATGTAAGGTAATATATCTGTATTTGGTAAAGTAATGTTCCTGTATATCAATCAGTAAGGTGATATATTTGTATGCAGAACAGGGTTTAGATGGTGTCCAGTAAATAAGGTGGTCCTATTTTAACTGCTGAAGATGAAATTATATGTTGAACAGCTGCCTTACTCTCTAAGCCAGCGGTTCCTAAACTTGGGGTTAGGACCCCAAATGGAAGCACTGCATTGCTAAATAGTATCCTGATGAGATTGGAGCTTCATAATTAGATATGCAAATTCCCAATGCTTAGGCTCACAAGGATTTCTTTTGTGCGTCAGTTCCCTGTTCACATTTGTAAACTGATGCCTTAAACACACTATCCTGTGCGTGGAATTGAGCCAGGTCCTGCAGGAAAATAATATGCAAGGATGTAGCTAAAACTGTATTGGTGTGTAGACATACATGTGGGAATTCATTAAAACTTGAGTGTAAATTCAGGAGAAGGTTTCTTCTGTCTAACCTACTTAGAAAAACTTTGAGCAATAGGAAGCTAGGGTTGTGTTTGTAGGAATTTGCCACTAATTTGTAATGATATTTTGCTATTATAAATATGTTCCTAGCCCAGCTCTTTGAATTAACATACTGATTTGTCCCTGAACAAAAAACAAAACAAAGCGCAAATCACACACATTAAGAACAAACAAACAAATGTACTTGTGCCAAATCTGCTCTTAAACATCCCTCACCATATTTTAAAAACTGAAACAGAGCTTCATTTTTCAGCTTTCCACACAGGCTAACAAATTATTCTTTCTTCTGTTGTTTCACTGCACCATCTAGTGGAATACTGAAGTAAACATCCCTGGCTGTTTGGCCAGACACATCATTGGCATTATAATACTGCAGCAGACAGTGGGATAGACCATAAACTGGAATAAATCAGCATAGCTTGCAGTGTCCAGTATAAATTAGTTTTGCTCCAGATTTACACTAAGTATGTGGTCCAGAGTATGATGCTTTGATGAATAGTCTCTAGATGAGATGGGGATTTTGTGGGTGTGGGTGGGTGTGGCGGGCGGGGCATGAAAAGTCCCAGCATTTTAACTGTTGAGTTCCTTTGGCCTTCAAATACATTTTATTTTAAGTCTCAAATAAGTTGAGACTTAAAATAAGTAATAAATCTAATAAGCAGTGTGAGGAGCTGGGGAAATGAACATGAACCCTCTGATCTAATCGCGTAGCTCTTCTTCTGTAAACCCGATTCCAAAGGATGGCAATGCTTGGGCAATCAGCCTTGGGGAGGGATAACAGGAGGCAATGAACAACAAATGAAAGTAAAAGGCAGGGACAAAGTTGGAATCCTTTCCAAATGTGGGGGGAAAGTGGAACATTTAACACTTAAAAAGGATTTTTGCTGAGGTTTTCAAAAGCCATTTGAGGCACTCCAAAAAGATTGAGTTTCTCAAAGTATGAAACAGCCTGCTGTTTGCACATCTGGACTCTTTCGAAGCACCTTAGCCTGGACGCTTTCAATCACTAGCTGCGTTGGGATGGAAAACTTACGGCACTTCAACGTTTTTTTTGGTTTGTTTTTTTTAAAAGGGAATGTCTTAGTGGAAGGAAGATACTGCTTGAACAGTAATATTATTCTAGAATGATGTGATTGACTTTGAAATAAGCTCCAGTGCTCTGTAGCCTAATACATGCCCATTTGAGTATTGTTTTATATAACACCAGCCACGTGGCCAGTGCTGTACGGTAATAATTAAAGGTTGGTCCCTGGCCCAAGGAGCTTACAATTCAGAATGCACATGGGTAGGAAGATGAGAGAGGGGGATATAAGGAGAGACATGGATACATTCATAAAGCTGAGGGGCTGCAGGTATACATATTTCACTTAGTTGCAAGGGGATGAGGGAGATCCTTATGGAAAAGGCAATATAAGAGAAGCATAAATGAGCAGCCTATGGGGGTGAGGAGCTAGGGAATGCCTGATAGAAGAGGGATTTTGAGGAGGGATTTGAAGGGAAGCAGAGTGTATGTATTTGGGAAGGGAGTTCCAGGCATAGAAGGTAGCATGGGAGAAGAGACAAAGATGGTTTAGGGAGCAGAAGACTCTGGAGCAGGTGGCAGAGGAGGAACAAACTTCCTGGGTGAATGAGTGGTAGGTACCAGGCCCAGTCGCACTTCATAAAGCAGCAGTTCCCAAATTTTTGCCTATAAGGCACCATTTTGAGAACTAATCTCATGATCCCAGACAACAAAAGAAACATACAAAGTATATCCAATAGCAGTCAGGATTGTGGCCTCATCTGCAGATGACATAACCCCATCTTGAGTCCTGACCAGATGTGAGGGTCTAAACTTACAGTAAAAAGAAATGGTGGCTTTTCCCATTCCACGCCCCCTCACCCCACCCCCAAGGCCTGGAAATTTGGAGGGGGGTTTGAAAAGAAACAGCTTGATTCACGATATGAACCAATGTAGCTAATAATTACTATTATAGTCTTACTATTATTATAGCTAGCTATTACTATTTTTCTGAGCCCAAAGTATATTAGCATATTTGTTTTTGATAGTCAAATACTGGGACTATTTCAGTATTTTCTAAAATTTTCATTTATTTTTTTAAAAAAATAAAAACAAATCCAGGAAACGTTCCCCACAATTGTTGTAAATTTAACGTTTTTAGTCCTGACCCACAGTTTGGCAATTTTTGTCATAGATTTTTTCATTGTTCAGTACTTGTAGTGGCCCTTCATCTCTCCGTGGTCTTTTGTTACAAAGCAGTCAAAACCTCTTCTTACTGCTTCTTCAGGTCTATAGAGTTAACAGAATGGACCTAGCAGAGGACAAGGGAAAGTGGGAGAACTCTCAGCAGGCTACCATTCCAGGTCCAGTTTGTGTGTACATTGTGTAGCCATTGTGTAGCCTAGGACCCTGCCTCTCACTATCAGCCAGCTGCCCTCCTGATGGCATTCTTTTACCAACACTAAAGCCTGTGCAGGTGGGAGGCAATTTCCCTTACAATCTTCCCTCTGCTCCAAGCGCTATCTGTGGGAGATGTGACCTTGCCTCTTGCTTTTTTGCCCGCTGGCCCTTACTTCTCTTATCACTAAAACATTTGTGACGATGTAAACTTCTGCAGCTGCTCTTTCTGGCCATCCCACACCAAGATTGGTACATCAGCAGCTTTATTTGGAGCTGCATTAGGCCCACTCCGCACACACAGCTCTTAAAGACCAAGGGAGTGAAGATGGATGTCAGAAGGATATGGAGAATTACAGGTCAAGGAGAATTTGGAGGAAGCAGTGACCATGATTCCCTTCATAACCGACTCCACTGAGAAAGTGGAGGTGATGTCCTCGATGCCTGAGAAGGGAATATATGACCCACAGTCATTCAGGAAACCACAGAAAGGGAAGAGGGGGGAGATCCTCTCCTGAGATTCCAGACGTTTCCTATGACTCCCTTGAGGAAGGGGAGCTGATGTCCTCGGAAACTGAAGACGCACTAGATGAAAGAGACGACTCCAGAGGATTCCTGATTGAGGATCTTCCCTACTTGTGCAAATACCTCATGGAGCAGCTCAGACTAAAACATTCTACGCAGCAGAGTCTTAAGGAAATTACCCCGTGCTATGGAGGACATTTTTTTTGATGCCATTCCTCTTCACCCATCCATCAGGGTCTTCATTAAAAACGTCTGGAAGGCTCCAGATGCTAAAATTGCCTGCTCACCTGGCTAAACTTTACAAACTCCCAACTGAAAGAGATATGTTGTGGAGCTCGGTGCCAACAGTCAAATCAGCAATAACATCTTTCTCTGCTCAAGCCTCACTTCCATTTGAGGAGGAAATCGTTCTCAAGGATCCCTTGGAAAATAAGATAGATGAGGCTCTGAAGTGCTCCTACGAACTTGCTGTTATCCAGCTTTCTGTCTTGATTTACTCCTTGTATGCAGGTAGGGGACTGGTGGAATGGCTAAGAAAATTATTCCCATCCAAGAGAATTATTTCCCAATCATCTTGTAAAGTGACCCTTTGTGACCTAGCATCCCGCTATCTTCATGATGCTGCCCAGGACTCCCTCTACCTAGCTGTCCATAACATAGCAACTCTCATAGCTGCTAGGAGAGCCCTCTGGGTTCGTCTCTTATCTGAAGGAGAACTTTCAGAAAAACTCCGACTCCTTGACCTTCCTTACAATGGGGATGATCTTTTTGGAGAAATTTTAGACCAGGCTTTCGATCATTTCTCCAAGAATATGCATGACAGCAAATCAAGGAAAGCTCTAGACCTCCAACTCCTTCCACACCTACAACAGGCCTAAAAAAGATGTTCGGTATTCCTGCTCTTCATATAGACCTGGCAGGTATAGATACAGGTATTGGGGAAAACAGTCCTTTTGTTATGCTAGCTCTCGGGGAAAGAGGCACCAGCATTACCAAGGGTAGTTCTGACTATCTTTTCACTCAAGGATATATACTGATAAAGAATCTTCTGCTTTTTCCCATCAAATGGAGAGAAATTGTTTTTTCTTGGTGTGTTTTCTTAGTCGTCTGGGGCTAGTCTCTAGACCTTCAAGATCTTTAATCTCTCCCTCATAGTCTGTTCTTCTCCTTAGTTCCTTGAGTCCTGGGGAAAAAAGATACAGTTCTAATCATTGCATGTCTTCTGTAAAACATCCAAGCCATCCTACTGTTCCATCCAGAGAAGTTCATAGTAGGGTACAAGGAGTTAGGGGCCAGCTTACTCATCCTGGACTTGAAATGGTTGCATCAATTTATCTCCTCAAAACAGAAAGACCAAATGGAATCCAGTTGACCTCTGGCTCATCAAGAGGTTTATCTCTGTCTGCCAAGAACTGTCCTGTACCAGAAATTTTACCTAGAGGATCTTCACCTGAAGTAGTGAAGATACAAATTAGCGGGGTACAAATTTATAAAATAAACTTTCTACTTTGGGTAAGTGTTGCCATAATGTTGCTTAATAGATAACCCACTGCTAAGAGGTAGACTGGAGCTTTGTCAGGCAGAGATTCGTGCATGGTAATAGATGCCTTCTGTGTTTTTAGAAGTATGATGGCAGATATCTGAGGTTTTAGGTAGTTGAGTTAAGGGTTCTGCCTTTGAAAGAATGATGCTTATTTCTGTGCTACAGCATTGTTGGGACTGAGAATACAGCAATTGTGCCTACCTAGATTTTATGAGTAGAGTCTAGCCCTTGTATCTCCTATGCAGAGCAAAATATTCCTCTGAGGACTAGGGTTTTTTGGGAGGGAAATCATTTTATAGTCCATGTAGTGCTGCTTCTGGTAAGAAGTCCTTGTCCTGTTAATTTTCTTAGCCTTTCTGTTCAAATGTGGGTTACTCAGCCACGTAGGTGTTTGTTTCCTTTGAAGTTGCAAAGCCTCCTTGGGTTTGTAGAAGCTCAGGCAGGCTCCTTATCTAGATTCATTTTCCTAGCAGAAGAAACAGTTTCTCTCGTTTTTTTTAAATTTACTTCTTTACTTTTTTTTTGCTCCAATTACTCTGCTTCACAAATGGGTTGGAAAGATCTGATCAGACAAGACCCAATCTATATTGTAATTGCACTGTGTGATCTAAGCCACGATGGTTTGCAGACAAGATCTGATTCAGCTATTTCTGGGTATGTGCAGATTCCACCTTCGTGTTTCCAATTTCTCAGGAGTACATACTGACAACCTATTTTGTCTTCATTACATTTTTTTTCCCTTGCTGTTTTATGTTTTGAGCTTTATCTTTGGAAAACGGAAGTAATTCATTGCTACAAGATGACAACTGAATGACAAAACGTTTGTTCCAGTTGATTGCTGTCTTCTGCTCAAAGCAAGGGGAAGCAAAACAGGAGAACTACAGAAACACCACTTAGTTAAAAAAATAAATAGATAATTATTCTCAGATTTTTATTTTGCATATCCCCCTAAACCTGGTAGATTATGTTTGCATGCTGCTTTTGAAATTCTTTTCTGGTGCTTCAGCAGGTCCATTCCTCCTTTGAATTTGTTTCCAAATATTTTTATACTAGTGACGATGTTCTGTTTTGCTTCTCCAGAATCTTTCTTGTGACCAACCGTTTCTGTAGCCAATTTTCTCACGAAACAGAAGGTGGATAGGTGGGTGTGTTCATTTTTGGACTGATTCTTCCCCGCCCGCCCCCAGGGATGCTCAATATATTCAGCTACCAAGACCCGATTCAGAAAGGTGCTAGGCACTCTAGGCCATATCTAGTAAAATCTTCTAGGCATATAAACTGGGCTTAATTTGAGGTGGGGTGCTTAAATTCAAGGAGGAGCTGAGTGCCGGGAAATGTTCCTAGTAGGAGCATTGTTCACCCCAAAATGTGTGAGACCAGGAAAGGACAGTATTGGCTGTTTCAGGATTGAAAACAGAAGCCAGGAAAAAAAACCAGGCAAACCTGGATGCCTTATTTGACTTTCATTAACTAACTTTCCTTGACCATCGGTGCTTGCCAACCTACAGATTAAATCACAAGAACTCACATTTTATATTCAGTGGTGAAGAGGCAGGTTAGTCCGGTGATTGGGTTGGTATCTGGAGACTAGAATTCAGTTCCATGCTCTTAGAAGCTCTGGATTGGGAGGTATGGCTTTGGGGGTGCAGGTGACTTCTGAGGCAGATTTAGGCCCCAGCAATTATCTTTTTTATTTTTTACAAATGAAGCACTTCATACGAGTAGTCTCGTTGACTGCAGTGAAGCTAAATTACTTGCATGCTTAGATAAGCATGTATTAAAGGGGTTTGATAGGAACCATAGACTGAGCTTACACTGTGCGCATGATCACCTGTCAGGGAATGCTCAACGTCTTTTAAAAAGAACAAACAACAGTCCAGTTTTCAGTTTGTTATGATGGTAGTATTTAAATAAAGTATGGAACAATTGATTGTGAATCATCTTTAGTTTCTTTTTTTGGAAACAACAATGCCTGGCTTATTGCCCTGGGTTTGTATAAAGCATTTGTCTTCTGGCTGGTACAAAGAGAGAGCTCTTGATATTGCAGAATGCAGATCTTGACCATGAAAACTCAATTGTATTTCCATTCTAGCTCTTCACCTCAGTGTGGAGACGTATGGAAGATAGTGTGAGTAAGCTCTCACAGGAGGGGCAGTGCATTAAAGATTTTTTGATGAAGAATGCCTTTTATTCTAGTTCTGCCTGTATCTTGAGCCTTTTCTTCAAAGAGAAAAGATTGTGCTTATAAATGTGGAAAGGCTTATACCACTTGTTTGCTAGCAAATAACTTTTACAGTCCTGTATAGTGATATCTGCAAAGGTATGGGTACCATTTGTCATATTTTTGCATTCTAATCAGCACCCACTGAGAAATGCAAGTGATGCAGTTTTATAGACAGTTCTTTCACTTTCGATTCCGCTTTCTGGAATTTCAGTAAACCCTCTTTTTGCACATGAGTTTTTTTTTTTACTCCTCCTTGTTACATGTGTAATGTTTGTGTACATTTTTGCTAGACTGGGACCTTAAACATTCATATGGTAAATCAGATAAAGTGTTGTTTGGTAACTGTACCAAACAGTGTTTATAGTTTGGAATACAACTGTCAAGAGCCTGACTGTTTAAAAAATAACCACAAATGTAGTTTTTCTTTTTAAAGTTTTGTTTAAACAGATTTTGTGGTAAATCGGGCCCCAAAGAGGTACCAAAAAATCATAAAACCTTTTTTAGCAAACCTGTACCACTTCATACTCCATGTGTGGGGTCATACATGAGCTCAGCAGTAAGGGGGCAATTGTCCTGTGTTAGTTCATCCCCACTCCTTCCCCTCGTCATAAAATTTTTTTAATTGAGCATTTCACTAAAACAGTATTGGCGGTAAATTGACCCCATTTGTAATGAGTGGGGAAACAAAAGCACCACACACCTAAGGTACTGGGGTCATATTTACTTCAAACATTCAGTTCAACCCCCAGTCAATTCAATCCCCAATACTGTATTTTGGGGAATGTTGGGGTACTATTGACCTCAAATACCTTCTGTGTTAGTATTGTTTCTGTACCGCAGATCAGGGGCGGCTGGTGGGTTTTGATGTTGGAGGGGCACTGGGGTAGTAAGGCTGGGCCAGCGGGCCTAGGGATGGAGCTTAGCCTAGGGGTGGAGCTTAGCCTAGGGGCAGAGCCAGGGATATGGTAGGTGGAGCCAGGGCATAACCCAGTCAGCAGAAAGGCGTTCCCAGGGTTAACATTGGATGGACATTACATTACTTAATCCAGCAATTTCAGTTAGGCAGGTTATATTCACCTCCTCTACCAGATTTAAAAGCAGGCAAATCACCAGACTAACCATTACATCTCACAATTTCAGAACCTCAATTGAATCACGAGGCATTAAATACTAATTCCCCCTCACCCTCTGCTGCATGTGTGTTGGGGGGAGGGGGGGAATTAGTATTTAACCCTCCACATCATCAAGTGAACAAAACCCATATAAAAACCAGAAAACCCCACACACAAACCAAACCATTCCCACAACGCAAAGGCATCCCCGTCAGCCAAACACCTGTGCAAGCACACAAGCCTTTTTTTACAAATTTGGTCAGTTTCAGGGATGCATTGCCACCAAATCAGACACATCCAGACCAGCATCCCTAGTAGCTTCACCAACAAACTGCCTGTTCAAGCACACAGACCCCTTTTAAAAAAACAGTTTGGCCCCTTTCGGGGCTGCATTCCCACCAAAGCAGGCCCCGAGTCCAACCAGCATCATCCCCAGCAGCCACACCTTATCCCCTACAGCCAAATGCCTGTCCACACAAACTACTTTCCAGCAGCAGCAGGAAGCAGCAGTGAAACAGCGAAGGAACCATTAAAAAAAAAAAAAAGAGTAGCCACGACCAGTGGAACCACAAATTTACAAAATGGCCTCTCTACTCATGCTGGGAGAGGGGAAGGAAAGCAGCAATACATTCATTGATGCATTGCTACTGCTGCTTTCCTTCACTCCTCCCAAGCATGAGTAGAGAGGTCATTTTGTCATCATGCGCGAACAGAGCAACCCCCAACCCCACAAATCTCCCCAGTCTGTCCCCACAACACCCCCCCTTCTATCCCAGGCCCCCAG
>QEPC01009656.1:2037896-2062307 GCA_003113815.1 Sphenodon punctatus
AGGCAGTTCAGCATTCAGTGGAGGCGCTCGGCGGCGAGATGGGCTGCGGCGCGCATGCTCAACTGAGTCAGTTCAAGCATGCATGCCGCAACACATCTCGCCGCTGAGCGCTTCCACTGAACGCCCAGGTGAGACTTTGCATTGAGCCCATAGGGCTCAGTGCAAAGCTGCCGCTCATGGGAAATTTCATTTCCCAGCGGCGTGCTTGGACTGGATGCTCAGCCGCCCGGTGCACGTTCAGTCCAAGTTTGTCCCTTCTGGGACTCCAGACAGAGCGCTCACTGACTGAGCGCTCTGTCTCTGCCAGGCGGCTGAAATTGACATTGGAGCATCGTGCTGCTCTGACTGCAAGCCAAGCTGCAGCAGTCAGAGCAGTGCGGTGCTTCGATGTGAATTTCAGCCGCCCGGCAGAGACAGAGCGCTCAGTCAGTGAGCGCTCTGTCACAGTGGCACTGGGGGGGGGGGGGGGGACAGGGGAGAGCGGGGGCAGGGCACTGCCCCAGGCACCCTCAGGCGAGGGCCACTACTGCAATAACTTAATAACATTTTATGTTAAACTGGAGTAATTTTCAGTCACATTAATTTTTTCCCCAGTTGTGACTTAATTGGGGTCTCTTACCCCAATTCCACATTAATGCATTGCATTTTTCATCTGTCTGAGGATTTAGAAAAGTAACCAAAAGACTTAAATATTCAGAATAACATTTCCCTTCTCAAAAATATCAACAAAACAAAGACCCTGATCCCTGTTCAGTCACAGACATTTTAAGACCGATTCCCTTAAAAATTAATTTCACTGTGATGGATTGTTTTCCCTTTTTCTTAAGTGAAGGTTGATTAGATATTGGAAGCTTTCTCCACTACTGTGCGTTTTGATGTGGTACTGTGTGAAATGACAGCAGGATTTGCTGAGTATGTAGGCCACTATTGTATTAGAATTACATAACAATGTTGAGTGGTGGAAACTGATGAAAAGACTAGGATGTACAGAGTCCTCTAACAGATTATAGCCTGCCATAATGAAGACAGCTCAAGCTCTAAAGAGAATATGGGTACATGCAGTGAAAAAGTTGAGGATTTTAAAAGGGCACGTGAGTTGCTTTTATATCTTGCTACAAGACCTTTCTCACCCCCGCATTCACACCAAAGTGCTGTGTTTAAAATGATTGTCTACTGTGATTCTATTTAGCAACCTCCAGGAGCATGAAATTACATTCCAAGTTTGGAATAGGTAACAGTGTGGGTTCTAATAACTTTAGCATAAAATAGCTTGTGATCAAGGGTCTTCTAATTTCTTCTAAATTTTTTGTCAGACATTTGCCAAGTGGCGTTTTAAATAAACCCTGAAAGCGGTATTCTAACTAGAAATAATGTACTGACTAAAAGTCACTGCTGGGTTTTAACTGGGGAACTTGTCATTTGTCTGAAAGCAATAGTGCTACTCTTTTTTCTTTTTTTCTTTCTGTTTTTAAACAAAATAGATGTGTTTGATACAATCAGTATATCAGTTCTGTAGCCTGGGCCTCTCTTCAGCACATTTTTGTGTGTGACTTTGTAGTACCAACTGTGCTCCTATGACAGGCATCAGGCAAAAAACTTGTCTCCCGTTGCATATCTCTACCACTAAGACACTGATATGAAAATATCTCAAGGATAAAAAGCACCTTAGTCACTCTTTGTGCATTCACAGCAAAGATACCTCAACTGCCATGGCTTACTCATTTCTGAAAAAGCTGGAATTTTACTCTGCTGGTGGAGGATTTATTCAGAGCCTGATACAGTTAAAAGCCTTCAGCTGGTGATTTGTAGACTTGTCCTCCCTCTCATTCTGCACCTTGCCATTAATCTGTCAGTATTGGTTAGGATCTCAGCATTGGCAAATAGCTGTAAATTTTATAATGTTAAAGAGATTATTAGTTAGAGATTTAGTGCAGCACTGATGGGTTTTGTGCCTAGTGAACCAACTCCCAAGGTGAACATTCCATATTTTGCATTGCGTCCTGTATCATGTTTCCAGAAAGTCAAGAACTGGTTCTCTTGGCTTGGTAATTGCACTATGCAAGAACAGCTTTGCAAGCATATAAAATACTTTCCTTTCCCAATGGTATTCACTGCCACTCCACCAGCATCTATAAATTATGAACTCGTTTTATTAAAGGAAACTCCTGTAATCTGGAATATCTTGAGATCTGTTTTTAATAAACATCACAAATTGTGGTTAAACATCACAAATTCACTACATTAGGCCTGGATACTGCAAGAATCTGTGCCACTGGAGCTTTTATCCCCTGTGCAGTAAAATAGTAAATGGAAGTACTTAAATTTAAACTAGCCAGGGGTAAGATGGAAATAGCTGCAAGTAGCTTTATTTGACAGATAATGACTTGACTAGCCATGTGTTTCAATAAGTAGGTTAATTTACTCAACCGAGGGGCATTAACATTTTAATAGTAATGATTATAACTGTCACTCACTCTTACATGGCTAGATGCAAAGACAGTTTCTTGAAAACATTTATTTCTCTCCGTTCTAAATCGCACCCCAACCCTTCCGATCAGATGAAAAACCCTTGACCTCCATGATGTGAAAGAGATTTTGTAATTTTCTTCTCCTGACCGGTGAATCTGAAGTTGAAGATGCAGTCTTATTTATTTGTTTTGGGGGCAAGTACCCCGAAACCATAAGAACAATGGCTGTGCTGGGTCAATTTGAGCTAGCAGGGTCTAGAGCAAGAATCCTCAGATGGCCATGAAGTGACTCCCCATTGTAATGCTTGCTTCTGATCCCCCTTGGGCATACCTAGTATCTGTTCGATTGTCATGGCCTTTGAGGCAACACTGGTTCCTGTGACCATTCATAAGCTTCTTAGGTGACTATAGAAAACAGTGTAGAGAAGGTAAGTTTGCCGTCTTTGTCCCAACTACAGGCAATAGAGACAAAGCAATACAGTGATATCTTTTATTGGACCAACTCAGTTGATGGAAGTATGCAAGCTTTCAGACCTCACAGGGTCCTTCAGGCAAGTCAGGAGTTGCCTGATGAAGGACCCGGTGAGGTCCGAGAGCTTGCATGCCTCCACCAACTGGAGTTGGTCCAATAAAAGATATGACTATACTACTTTATCTCTGTTGCCTATAGAAAACAAGACGTATTGGTTTGCTGAAAGGGGAGCAGGCAAAATTTCAACATTGCTGAAGAAGCCTAAATCCCATTTTCAAAAGTGACCTAAATGCCTTTTGATTTTTCAGGAAATCTAAGGTTAATTTTGATGATTTTACCCAGTTTTCTGCTGGAAAGGAAAATACTCAAGCAATTGGGGATGCTTTACAGAATTGAGGAATCATAGACCAAAAGTTATCTGGCTCAGCCCCATGTCATCTACTGTACCTACTCCCATCCCTAAGAGATGTCTGTCTAACCTATTTTTTTTAAAAAAAATTTTTTAAAGGCCTCCAGTGATGGGGCCTCCATAACCTCCCTTGGCAAATTATTCTACTGTCTAACTGTCCTGGTAGATATAAAATGCTTCCTGATGTTTAGCCTTTATTTTTTCTCTTTTTTCTTTGAACCCATTACCTCTTGTTGTGTCCTCCGAAACTACAGAGAACTGTTTGTCATGTTGCTTCTACCACGCTTTTGCATATTTTAAAACTGTGATCATGTCTCTCCTTTATGTGATCACAGTTTAAATCTCTCCTCATGGGCTTCTTAAAGTGAGGCACCTAAAACTGGATGCAGAACTCCAGATGAGGCCTGGCCAGCTCCAAGTAGACTGGAACAATCGTGCCCCTTTCCTTACACACAATGCTTCTGTTGATGCACCCCAAAATAGTGTTTGTTTTTGTATAGGGTTGAAACGAGCAGCAACATTTTTGCTCGCAAGTAATTTCACCATATCGGGAACTGGGATAGATTTCCCAGTATGATTTCTCGATTCTCAAAATACTGCATGATACCATCCTGATTTCCCAACTCTCCATTTACTGTGCACCGCTCGGTTACCACTTACCACATTGCCAAGGGTACCATTTAACTTCTGCGTTCGTTGTTTCCACCTTTCTGATCTAATCTCTGTGTGAATACCCCACCCTTTAACCCTCTCCCCCCACTCACCTGCCTAAACACAGTTTAGAAAAGGGGCCTCTGTTCCAGTGCTTCCAGTCAGAATTGTTGTTGTATGTTGTTCCCTTTGCATTGACCAATCTGCCACTGGATTGCAGATTTGTAAAGGAATCTGCATACCAGCCAGTGAGTGACAAGGAGCCACAAGGGAAAATGGAGTGCAGAGAAGATAGACAAAATGTGGTATCGCATTGGTATTAACTCACGGGATTTGAAATGGATGACAAAATGGTAAACAGGGTCCGGTAAGTGGAAAGTTGGTAAATCAAGAAACGATATGTCGATTGAGACATTGTCGAGTGCCAAGAGGTTCTTTCTTCAACTGAGATGGTATTGGGAACTGGGATTTTGACAGGAACTCCCATTTTTGCAAAATCTCATTTCAGCGCATACATTTTACCTTTTTAACTCTTATTAAGTCTTTGATCTACTATAACTCCTAGATTCTTTTCAGAGGTACTGTTGCCCAGTCATTTATCTTCCATTTTGTATTTGTACTTTTGATTTTTCTCACCTGTGCATGATACTTTGCATTTGTCTTCGTTGAATTTCATCTTGTTTTTTTTCAGTCCAACTTTCCAGTTTGACAAGTTCACTTTGAGCCTATCCCCTAGTGCAGAAGTGGGCAAACCCTGTGGCTCTAGAGCCACATGTGGCTCCTTGGCCCCATTGTGGTAAATGGATGAGGCTCTTAATTAGGAAACTTTGACACCTCTGCTCTAGCGTGTTTGCGATTCTTCCCAGCTTTGTATCCTCAACAAAGCTGCTAAGGATACATTCCATGCTTTCATACAAACCACTGAAGAAAATGCTAAACAGCACTGGACAGAGGACCGATCCTTAGGAGATCCCACTTGCTACCTGCTCCAAATGTGAGAGCCTTTGATTATCGCTCTCTGGGTATGGCTATTCAAGCAGTTGTGAACCCATTTAATGGTAGCACACCATCAATCCCACATTTCTCTGACTTGTTTATGAATGTATTATGTGACTTGAAATATAGCTAAGTAGAGATGGGACTCTGGGCAAACTTTCGGTTTCAGTTTTTCTCAGTATTGGCTCCCTCAGATCTCGGTTTTCTTATTGATGTCGGTTCTCTCGTTTTTTGGTTCTTTTCCCATTGACTTCAATGGGAAAAAGAACCATCCGATGTAGGGAGCCGAGATGGAGAGAAACCACCGGGGGGCCATCTCACCCCCACCATCCCACTCCCAGCCTCGAGGGGTGGGGATCCATTACTCCTAACACCCACACCCTCACTCACCGGGGCCCAACTTTACCCACCCAGCCCACCCCGGGGGCCTCTGTACTAATACTTACCGGTGCTGGTCCGGTCTGAAGGATGCGGTTCACGGTTGCTGGCTGGGCCGCCAGCTCCACTCCCAGCAGCTGGGCCTCATCTGCTGCTGACTGGTGTTGGGAGCTAGCTCTGCTGCCCAGCCGACTCGGCATGGAGCCAGCTCCTACCACTAGTCAGCAGCAGAGGAGGCCCGACCACTAGCAGCAGAGCCAGCTCCTCAGCCGGGCCTTCTCTTCCTTCTTTTCACAGGTCTGGAGCTTGAAAATACTGCTGGATCAGCAGCGCACATGCGCAAAATGGCCATTCTGCACATGTGCAACCCTAATCCAAAATGGTACCAGCAGAATGGCCTCGGCAGCCATTTTGCGCATGTGTGCTACACCACTGTCAGTGCAGTGGCATTTTCAAGCTCGACCTGTGAGAAGTAAGAGAAGGCCCGACTGCCCAGCAGAGGAGCTGGACAGGCCTCCTCTGCTGCTGACTGGTGGCAGGAGCTGGCTCCGCTGCTGACTCCCAACACTAGTCAGCAGAGGAGGAGGCCCGCCGCCAGTAGTGGAGCCGGCAGCTCAGTCAGTGGTCATGACCCCCATCCTCCGCACCAGCAATGGTAAGTATTAGTACGGGGCCCCTGCAGGTTGGGGGTGGGTAAAGGTGGGCCCCGACAGGTGGGGGTGTCTGGTTTAATGGATCCCAACGTTCCGAGGCCGGGAGTGGGGTGGAGGGGGTTTCCCTCTTCCATTGACATCAATGGGAGGATTTTCCCCTATTAACTTCAATGGGAACAAAATATCTGAGAATTGGGAACTGAGTTGGGCCCAATTCTTGAATCTCTCAGTTTTAACCAAAAGTGGTCATTTTTGGCCTCTTTCGTTTAAAACCGAAAGTCCCATTCCTACTAAGTAGAGATGAGACTTGGCTTTGAAATATTATAGCTAAGTAGAGATGGGACTTGTTTCCATTTTTACTGAACTCCTACAAACATACTCTGCTGATGCAGCTACTTCCTCCCTTCTTGTACTGAGGCTTGAAACACGGGTTGATGAAGTGGAATTCATAGAGGATACTGCTAGTTCCTCTCAGAAGCTCAGAATACACACAGAAAGGTGTATTGGCTTGCAGGGAGCAAGATGAGAGAGACATTAAAATCACAGTTTCAGAGAGCCTAGGTCCCAGCTCCTGGTATCCAAGGATGGGAGAGAAGCCTTCGGTTAACGTGTTATAGCATGTCTTCATGGCGCCATTCATGAAAGCACTTAAGCGTAAGCATACTTTGCCAAATAGGGATACTTTCCACTGAAATAGATGCTCTGTGGGGTTTTTTTGGCATTGGTGGTTCTCCGTGCCATGCTGCCAATACAACAGTCTCAACCATGGTCATTGCAGCAGGGACCAGAAAGGCTAATGCTGATTTAGTACTTCAGAGCCCTCACCCTATAGCTCCTAACAGATTCAACTTTTCTTTTTCTTGAGTCGGCCTAGAAGTTAAATTGTGGTGGTGGTCTTGTTTTAGTTTTTTTCCATTTCTAAAGTACATTGCCAGTGATTCACAGCATCTCCGGATTTCTCACCTGTAACTTTTTTAGCATTGTACGTCATGACAGAATAAAACCTAGTACTAGCCACTCATCAGGACCTCTACCATTTTAAAGCATCTTAAAGTTGCCTTACTCTTGAATTTGCTATATGTTTGTCTTTTTTCAAAAGCTAAATGATGTTTCCGTAAGGATCATGAACTGAGTTATTACAAATCTGTTACATACAGAAGTTTGTGTACATGTACCCTTCAAATTCTGAATCTGTCACTCCCCTAATCAGAAATGTAACTGCCAATTTTTGTTGTACTCCCATGAACACTTTAAATAAATGTAAAGTTATCTCTGGGGGGCTCTACCAAGTATTTAGAATATTTGTCAGCTGTTTTTGAAAAGGGGGCATTGTTGACTTCTGTGTGTTGTCATTCCCCCTTTCTGTGTTTTGCTTTAAAGTGAATTACTTTTTTATTTATTGTTTAACAGGCCCCAGGCATGGAAGAGCTGGTATGGGAACAGTACACAGTGACCTTACAAAAGGTGAGCGCCTGTGTTTTTAAAAATCTTTTTAGTGTTCTAATACTGTAGTGCTGCTTTATAGTATGCATATGTTACTTCCAGTTTTATTGGAAAACTTGCTTAATTGACTTGGAAAGTTTTGTTGTTTTCCTCAAAATGTATGTTGCTCACATTTGCCTTTCAGAAATTATATCTGAAAAGTCAATTTTAGAAAACTCATTAAAATGCCAGCTGTGGTATTATTTTTGATCGTAGGAAAATGACTGTCTTAAGCTTGATATGTTCCAGCCAAGCAGATAAGTCTGTAATTGACAAGCACAATACTCAAGCAGGGTAATTCTGTTAGCAGCCATAGCTACCAATTTAATCTCTGATGTGGAGCTGCATTGCACATACTTTGAGAAATTGGTAGAAACAAATAATGCTGTAATGAAGAACAGAATCTCATGCAAAAATCATGGGAACCTTGAGAGTCAAACGCGGTCATGTAATTTATTTATAATTTTTCTCTGCAAAAAGACTATGTTAGATATGTGGCTACTTCTCTTTTAAAAAATAAAATAAACACACATTTTTCTTCTGTACATTTTTCCTCTTCCCTGAGCCAGGGAATGCATAGAGATCTGCGAGTTGCCTTCTTGTTGCTTGATTCCGAGAGATGCCTGGCAAGTCCCTGTTGCAAGACTGCGAAGACACAAGTCTGCTCTATGTTTTGCTTGCAGTTCATGGCCCCTGTGGGTCATTCTGGTACCCTGTGATCAACTGGAATTGACAGTTCACCCATCTTGTACTTGGGGTGAAGAGTGTCAAACAGTGATGGTGCATGAGCATTTGTGTTAGTTGTATAACACTTGGGCACTCCTCCACAAGAAATTGCCAAGCATCTGTAAGCATGGTTTCATAGTACTCGCATTGCTTTCCTATCCTTCTTGTTTCAGAAGAGGGTACGCAACCCTTTTGTGTGGGGGTCCCACCAAGTACATATGTGACTTGGAGATATAGTGGCAATTCTTTTTTTAAAAGAGAGACTTTGAAGCCAGAGGATATCTCTATCCAAGTGTATTATTATTGTCCTCTAACATAGCTGTATTTCCTAAGAGCAGCAAGAGCTGAGGGAGGCAATGTAACTCCTGTGTACAATGTATGTTGCCTGAAAGGTTATGACATTTTTACTTGCTTATGAAGAGACCCAATCAATGACTCGTTACAAGCTATTCTAGTGCATAAGGGTAAATGTAGCAACAACTTTGTACTGAATAATAATGATAAATGCAAACAAAGCCCACTGTTAAAATCAAGCAAAAGTTGAGGCCTACGGGCTATGTTTGTTTGGTTGCATTGCACATTTGTCATGCATTTAGTTGTACATTCATACTTCCTACAGTAAGTCTATATTAAACTATACATTCTTGCCAGAAAACTAGGAATAAAAACTGCTATAAACATTTTAACATGATTCTGTTGATAGTGCTCTCAGAACACCCTTTGGTTCCTCACTGACTTGTGACACACTCTGAAGGTTCTCCTTGGGGAGTGGTGCATGAACACAAGCCAGATCCCCAACTGCTCCAAACTCACCTAATGCCATTCACTCAGTAAAGCAATGCCAATATTGACTTCTGATCTTGCCCATACAATCTATAGCTACTTAACCAATGGTGCTTGATAGCTCAACAAGACAATAGATTAGACTCTGTGTACAGCTTTCCTATAAGATCATGTATGCATGAATGTATGTTTCCATATGCTGTAATCCTCCATGCATTAAAGCCAGTTGAAGCTGAGCCATTGACTTCAATGGATGGAGGGTTGTACCCTAAACTAAAAACAAGACTTCTATGTAAAATTTGTATGCTAAACTGGAAGATGAGGAGATCTTGGATGCAGAAAAGTAGAGTTCATCCTCCATCTATGAAAGTCAATGGTTCAGCTCCCATTTGCTTTAATGGAGGTCTGCACTCTTAGTTGTCACTGTGAATACGTTTCCTGTACAGGGATGTAGCAAGGCTGGGGAGGGCCATTATGTCCTCCCCCCCCCCCCCCCCCCCCCCCCCCCCCCCCCCGTGACTCAGAAGTTAAATAAATAATCAAAAACAAACCAGTGTACAGAATAATTAGAAATTCCCAACTTGATGTTAACTTGCTGACTGAGGTGGGGGTGGGTGCTGCTAGTGCCAGCCCCTACCTTGTTTCTGGCTCTGCTGAACCCACTGCTCCGAGTGTCTATGGTCCGGACTCCGTCTGTTGCTGCTTCTTGCTCCAGTCAAACTCCTCCAAAGAAAAAGCCCAATAAAGGTGTGGAGGGAATGACTATAGCTTTCCAGCCAGGGAACAGGGAAGCTGGGGACAGAAATAAAAGATGCAGAAGAGGGGCTGTGGGGGGAGGACAGGAGGGCTTGCTTGCTTGCATGGTGGTTGTTGTGAGAGAAGCTGGGGGTGCAAGAGAGTTGGCTGGTGGGAATTGGAGTGTGGGGTGCAGCTTGGGGATTTGGAGTGGGGAGTGCAGGTGGGCGGCACTAGGGGTGTAGGTGGGTGGGAGGGGCTTGGGCAGTTGGAGTGGGGGTGCAAGTGGAAATGGACTAGGGGATGTGAGAAGGGCTGGAGGGGCATTTAGGTGGGAGGGGCTCAGAGATGGAGTGGAGGATTGAAGGGGGATGGTCTGGTGGGGGGAGATGGGGTTTGGGTGTTGCCGATGAGTGGGGCTGCGGTAAAGGAGGGTTGGCTCAGGGGAGACAGGAGTGCAGGTGGGATCAGCCTCCTAGGAGGGTTAGGTGGGGAGGGCCTGAGGGGAGATGAGGTGGGGACTTGCATCTGAGCGGGGCTAGGGTGAAGGAGGGTTGGCTGGGGCAGGGGGAGATGGGGTTGTAGGTGGGAGGGGCTGGGGAGATGGGGTGGGGGATGCAGGCAGAGAGGATGGGGTACAGGAGGGTCACTGGGTTGGGTGGGGGGCAAGAGGGTGCCAGCTGGAGGGGGATGCTGGAAGCAGCTGTCCGCCCAGGACGCATGGAGAGGGGCGGGGTGCGTGTGCCCGTGCCAGCCGAGTGTGCCCTTTGCAAGCGCAGCTGTCGTGCTGCTTGGGCGTGGCAGAGCAGGGGAAAGGAGTCACTCCCCAAGTTCGTGGAGCTCTGTTGTGTCCAGGCAGTGCGACAGTGTTTTTTCCCGAAGATGCCGCCAAGGCAAGGCAGGAGAGAGGAGCTGGCCCAGGTGGACTCGTTAACTTCCAGGCCCTGGTGGGCCACCCAGGACTGATAGCTACACCAGTGTTCCTGTTATTAATCTCTTCAACGTCGCTTATTATGACAACCCGCCCTCTCACTGGAGAGAAGTTTGACATTGTTTTCTCTGTCTGCTAATGTACAAGAAGTTGTTGGAAGTGGAAGCAGTATCAGCAGCAATGTTGCACAGTCCATTTCCTGAACAAGAAGTATTTGAGTAGCATAGCATATTCAGTTGTTAATTGTTAGAAAAACTGCTCTAGGCTCCAGGCATTAACACACTGCACTAACTGCTGCATTTGCTTTAAGTGACTGGTATTGGCTTTAAAAAAATAAAAATAAAAAAACCCAATCAAATCAAGCCTCGCGTTGGGAATAATGAGCTACCTCCGCTATTTATAACAGTTGCAGAACTTTCTGCTTAATCCACAATCCTGAAATGGGATGTTTGTAAGTGGTTTTACGATTGTGGTCTTTGGGTAAAAACAGACATGATTTGGGCCTGCTTTGGCCTGGGACCCATCGGCAAGTGTAAACACACACTGCCAGATGTTGGCCTGGGATTGCCACAGGTAGTGTTGGTGGCTAGCCCAGGCTGTGACCTCCAGACGATCTCTGAGGTCACAGCTTGGGCTAAGGCCCACCTGACAGAGCCAAAGCAGGCTAACATATCCCTGTGCAGCCGCAACGTAACCTGCCTGGGGGCTGCCATAGCTGGCGGCTATAGGTGTACCTCATTGGTGCCATGGCTTCCCATCATGGGTGGAGGATGGGGGATGGGAGCACAGTGCAGGCAGGGCTGGCCGCCCACACATCTGTTGTGCTCCCGGCCGTGTCGCCGGCAGGACAACTCTCTGGCCACGGTCAGGTTGGTGTCCCGACCTGACTCAAGTCGCGTCACCTGCGTGTTTCTGGTCTGGGGTGGCCTGAGGAGCAGTCGTACTGACTGCACATCTGGTTTTTACCAGTTTCTTTGTTTTTATGTGTCTGAAAAACCCTACATCTACCAGATAAAGAATTGTGTGTATGAGAATATAGAAGCAAAATTCACAAACAACTTCCTTTTAATGGTCATATCTAAAGTGAACTCTAGGATTCTAGTCCTAGTAATATAAACCTATCTAAAACTTCCTTGCAAGGAATGGGTTGATTCTACTCTTTCAGCGCACTTAAACTTTGCATGAATTTAAAATAGTGGGTTTTTTATTTCAGGACTCCAAACGAGGTTTTGGGATTGCAGTGTCTGGCGGAAGAGATAATCCTCATTTTGAAAATGGTGAAACCTCCATAGTTATCTCAGATGTGCTCGCAGGTGGCCCAGCAGATGGGTTACTTCAGTAAGTGCACTTTCCTTTACCCTTAGGCCACCATCCACAAACTGCTTACTCAGAGTAATTCTGTGGAAGTCCCTGCGGGTTTCACTCTACTAGAGTGAGTGAGTGGTTTGCGGCTTCCTCTGTGGTGCTTGGCGTGCCTTGCAAGGGAATGTTCTATACAAAGAGTAATGCCTCCTTAAAGGCACAGGTCTCGGTGTGTTTCAAGCCATGTTGCTTTTACCCACAGAAGTGTATGTCAGCTGCCTCTGTTTAGCTGTAGCTGTGGTTGTTGCATAAAGAAGTTCCCTTTTCTCTTTATAAAAGCATTTCACAAAATAAATTTTACCGTAACTCAAACTCCAAAAAACATGAAAATTAATTACAATCCAATTTTAAAAAACAAACCCATTACAACAAAAATTAAACACCAAAAAGCAAGGAAATTATTTACACATCATTATCTATATTGCATAGCATAACATCAACATTAACATATCTGTTTATTACCATAACTACTTACCCTTTTTACTGTTTACCACTAACTAAACTTTTGCATTGTTTCTTAACAGGTCATTTATTTATTATAAGTAGCCTATGAACATTTCAAACTGCCTTAACTCTGTCCTTTTGCACAGAATGCATTTATTTATTTATTTATTACATTTATATCCCGCCCCTCCTGAAACAGAATTGCATTGTATACAATCGATTGTATAAAATTGTCTGCACTGACATTGTCAGCATTTCATTGTATGAAGCGTATACAGTGGGTGAAAACAGACATGACGCTAACCATCCTTTAACCACCCTTGGTGGTTATTTATGCAGGGCTGCATAGGGCACCAATACAGCCCTGCAACATGCATAAATAACCACCAAGGGTGGTTAGCGTCATGTCTGTTTTCACCCAGTGTCTATACGTGTAAAGGACAGGGTTAAAGCAGTTTGAAAAAATGTCCGTTGGCAACTTATGATAATAAATATGGAACACTATATTCTGGAATGTTTTTTGTTTTTTTTAAGACATCAGAGAGACTTTTCTTTTCTCCATTTTTATGTAAGGTTTCCAGATTGTCTAGACTTGAACAGGCTATATGGTGGTTTTTGCAAACATATCAGGATATTATTCAAACACTAGCAGCATTTGCTGTACGTGCAGCTTTTGTAAAGAGACAATTCCCTATGATTTTATTGTATTAATTATTCTTTTTCTGTATATGTAACTTGGGGTACTTTATCCATGTATAAACTATTGTATTGCTTTTTTATGTTTACGTTTTTCATCACGTTTTAAAATATCTGTATTTTGCTTTGTTTTATGGGTAGGGCGGAAGCCAATGCCTAAATAAATAATAATAATAATAATAATTAATAAATAAATGACCTGTAAAGAAATAATGTGATAGTTTAGTTAGTGGTAAATAGTAGAAAGAGTAAGCAGTTATGGTAATAAATAAAGTAGATATGTTGTGTTAATGGTGATGATACGTTATGCAATGTAGATAACTAAGTGTAAATAATTGCCATGCTTTTTGGCATTTAATTTTTGTTGTATGCAGTTCGTTCATTTTTAAATTTGATTGTAATTAATTTTCATGGGTTTTGGAGTTAGGGTAAAATGTATTTTGTGAAATGTTTTTTGAGAGAGAAGTTTTTTGTTTTGGAAATGGTTCTGCCTTTAACGTTTTTTGAAACCGTTAGGTTTTTTGTTTTAGATAATATTTTTCATTTTGGGGTGGGGGGTTTGAATCCTGGATCTGGGCCCTGGATTCAATTTCTTCCCCCATCCCCAAGTACTGAAAAGCAGAGTTCAGGGTAAGGGAGCAGAGTAGGAAGAGTAAGATCCAGATAATGGATCTGTTCCCAAAGTGCATGTGTGGGGTTTGTAGCTCATGGAGGAGGGGGAAAGCTCAGATTGGGGGAGGAGAGGAAAAGGTATTTTTTTGGCCAGGTTTACATTAGATGTTGCTAGACCTTCTGGGAGGGTTGAGGGTCAGAGGCAGGCTTCGGCTGCTCTGTAGGCAGAGACAGCAAGTGGGTTGCTGGCAGGGGGAGAGGGGACAGCCATAGGGAGAGATGGGGGGCAGACGGAGGAGAGAGGGGACAGCCATGGGGGAGGGGAAACCACACACTACTCTCTCATTCATTCTTTCTCACACCATACACCTCTCTTAAACACGCATGCAGACACACGTTATGCGCGCACACAGACACCACTCCTCATTCTCTTTCTCACACGCATGCCATTCTCCTCTCATTTTGTTTCTCACGCATACAGGGCGCACACACACCACTTCGTATTCGCTTTCTCACACACACATAGTGGTGCATGCGTGCACACGCACCACTCTCATTCTCTTTCACAGACATGCATGGCACACACATACCACTCTCATTTTTTCTCACACACACACCACACAAACACCCCCCCACACTCATTCTCTCACACTCGCTTCCTCCCCCCACTCTCTCACACACACACCGTACACACACTCCCTTCTCTCCTCACCCCCACTTTCTCATGCTCTCTCACACACACGCATTCTCTTCCCCCTTTCCCCTCTCCCAAGGATAAATTACTGCCTCCACCAAGCCCCAGCTGCTGTTTGCCCCTTCCCAGACAAGCATGGAGTCTTGTTTAAAAGGCTGTGTGCTGCCATGTGGAGGCTGGAGCCATCCTTCCATCACTGTCTGGGCATGCTTGGAAATGTAGTCCCAGCACCCTCAGACAGAAAACACTGTGTCGGCCCAGGTGTATGTACGAGCAGTGATACTAACAGCTACAAGGCAGAGCTATCAGCAGCATTGCACCAGCGAGGGGGGAGAGGGGCAGGGGAGCATCAGTAGTTCCTCTTCCCCGTCCCCCCTTTCCTCTCCAGACGCTGCCAATCCGGCCCCCAATTCTGCAACCGGCCAAGCACCTGGGGGCTTCCACAACTGGCCAACCTCTGCCTTCTTTTTAGAGGAGAGATGAGCTGCCACCCCACATTTCCCCTGGCACCCGGAACAGCTCAGATGCCTTGGGTAAGTGCACCAGAGAAGGGTCCCCACTTGGGGCTGTTGTTTGGGGCACAGCTGCCATGGGCAATTTAAAAAATAAAAATAATTTTATTCAAAACTTATAGCCTGCCCCTCCTGCCCAAAGGCAGCTCAGACCGGCGAACAACATGCACACAAAAAATTCAACAATAAAATATTTTTAAAATAAATTACAAATTTTAAAACAAGTCATAAAAACACACCCTCCCTCCCAAATTTCTCCTCATTGCAGTCTCAGATAAAGCTTCTATTTTGGTACTGAAATAACTATGATTTAATGAATCTGAAAATTTTGGGAATGTGGGACAACATTTCCCCCCCCCCCCCCAATATCTTTTGGTGTGGCCCTCTGGCCACTTTCCAATTGCCAATGTGGTCCTCAGACAAAAAAAAAGGTTTTCGCCCCTGCATTACAACTTTGCTGGGAAATGTAGCAGAACTGCTGAAAATAGCATTTAAAAAATATTATGACTTCAATTGCTCAAGCCAGTGTGGGGGTGAAGAAATGACGACTATAGCTCTGGAGTAATGCTGGAAACTTGCTGCCAGAGAAGAAATTCTGAAGATTTTTTTAAAATTACATCCAGTGGACACTAAGGCCACTTGTACATGAGGCACTTAGAAGCGTCTCTGGAGCCACGTATTCGAGAGAAAAGCCACGTGGGGAGTGTTTACATGCTTCCCGCGCTTTTGGAAGTGACGTGCCGCCCATTCTCTGCAGGGACTGCAGACACGAGACTTTCAAGAGGCGCATTCTGTAGACCTCAGGTTCCGTTCAGCCTCGGGTCGAGAGAACCCGCCATTTTAAAGTCCTGTAGCTGCTGCCGTTGAAGAGAATGGGCGGCACGTCACTTCCGGTAGTGCGGGGAGTGCGTAAACACTCCCCGCATGGCTTTCCTCTTGAATACGGGGCTCCAGAGGCGATTTAAAGCACCTCTTGTAAAAGTGGCCTTACAGATCTCTCTAAAGCTGTTTTTAAATGGGCATGGGGCTGGGGCTGTATGCGGCAGGTGGTTTGCCACTACGTGCGTACATTCAGATGAGACATTCCCACATGTGGATGCTTGGTATCCATGTGTGGGAGCATCTTGTTTAAAAGCGGCCTGAGTGTCTGCTGTAACTGCATAGTAAGAGTTCTGTGCATGGTCACACAGAAGAAAACAGCCTATGAGTTTTGAGAACTCAAACTAAAATTGTCCAATGACTGCACCTCAGAGAATCTCCAAAAGGAGAACCAATATTTAGAACAGAGTGGGGAATCTTGGGCCTTGGGGCCAAATGTGGCCCAGGACTAGTTTATTTGGCCTCTTTCCAGTTTTTGGATCTGGACCCTCAATCCAGTTCCTACCCCCCAAGCACTGAAAAACTGAGCTCCAGGTAAGGGAGCAAAGATGAGGACGTGCAAACAAGGATAGAGTTCATATCCAGGACACACATCCATGATATGGACCCTCCTCTTCCTGAGCGCACCCCTTAAGCATTCCTGCTCTCAACTTTTAGGTGGTCCTCAGAGCTTATACTAATTTTTAGAGTGGTCCCTGTGAGGGAAAAAGTTCTCCACCCTTCTGATCTAGAAGGCGAGGCCCCATTTTTGTCATATTCAGAGGGAGCACTCTCCAACCCTATAAACTAGAATCTCTGACCAGTCTTTTGAATATTGAAAACAAGAAGCAAGAAAATCTATTATCATTTGTATAACTTACATTTAACACAAGGAATGACAGATAATATTAGTGGATGTATATACAGGTAATATGCACTGTATGCATTTTATTGTTGATGTATTGCTGTTTTATGCCTTAATAAAAAGTATATAAAAA
The DNA here is from genome assembly GCA_003113815.1 of Sphenodon punctatus. Lineage (NCBI taxonomy): Eukaryota > Metazoa > Chordata > Lepidosauria > Sphenodontia > Sphenodontidae > Sphenodon > Sphenodon punctatus. Next base: position 2,054,757 of record QEPC01009656.1, read on the forward strand.
GAAAAAAGCTTGAAAAAACTTTTTTTAGTTACTAGCTATACTAGAGGGCATTTCAATTGAAAAAAACTTTTTTGTTTAGTGATAATAACTTACTAGGCTAGGTACAATAACTCTTAGTAGGATACATATAACAAAAGTGAAATTGTATTTTAGAGATAGGGAAAAATCTTTTCTAATGCCATCCCCTTTCTCCTTTACAGAGAAAATGACCGGGTGGTCATGGTTAATGGGACTCCTATGGAAAACGTACCCCATTCCTTTGCAGTGCAACAGTTAAGAAAAAGCGGGAAGGTGGCCATCATTGTAAGTGAATTGCTCATAATTAGTTGCATTACAGTAGGACTGATAGGCCCACGCAAGACAGGAACCCCTCTGTGCTACATGCTGTAGGCACAAAGAGTAAGAGACAAGCCATGTCTTGGGTGACAGGTAGGGAGAAAAATAGCATCGTTCTCATCTCTCAGATCTAGAAATTGTGGAGCATAGAGACTGATACTTGCCTAAGGTCACCAAGAAATCCTGTGGCAAAGCTGGAGCCTGGATCTCCTGAATCCTACCCCAGTGTCTTAGTTATAGTGCTATTGCCAGATAATTGCTGTGCATTATGCTTGCTGTTGCTGAGGAGTAGATAATACGACGTGTACTGTATTGAGACCTGGCATGCAGGCAGTCCCTGTCCCAACAAGCTTGCTGTATTTTTTAATCTGCTTCGTTTAGCTAGACAGCATTGTTTGTCTGAGCACAGTTCAGTTACTCAGCCTTGGGGGGGAAATGACATTACTGTTTTTTCTGTTTATCCTTTTATTAGCCTTCCCTATCTCACAATGACCCTCGCACTTGTGTTCAAAACTCTGCTGCCAGGGTCATCCACCTTGCCTGTTGCATTGATCATATTCAACCCTTCTTCTCCTCTCCTTCACATCCAGTACAAACTCTTTGCCCTCCCCATCAAGGCTCTTCATGACCTTGTTCCTCTTTCTTCTTGTTGGGCTACAGGCCCAAGGGTGATCCAACAGCCAGCATCCTTACTGTGAAGAGACATGGAGATCCAGGGACAAGGTAGAATGCCAAAGTAAAACAGTTTATTTACCAGAATTGGATCATGGCATGCTCATGCTCCAATGCTGGGAGACTCGAGGGCAAGGCAGGAATAGAGAAGTGTCTTCCCCCAAGTATATTTATACTTTTCAGATGAAGGCCTCAAAACTGGCCAGTGAGAGAGGATCTCATTGGCATAATTTGAGATTGGGGCTACCCTTGGTGGTGCTTTGGAGACTGCAGCTAGTGCAGAATGTGGCAGCTCATCTCCTAATGGGGACATTCTGACACAAGCACATTACACCAGTGCTTCACTCTCTGCATTGGCTGCTGATAGTCTTCCAGGCCCAATTCAAGGTGGTGGTGTTGACCTTTAAAGCCCTAAACGGTCTGGGCCTCACCTACCTGCAGGACCGCCTCACCCTCCGGAACCTGGATCGGCCCTGCGGTTGGCATGGGGTGACCTCCTTGGGGTCCCCCGGGTGTCAACCATGAGAAGGGTGTTTTCTGTGGCTGCACTACAGCTGTGGAATTTCCTCCCATTGGAGGTCCACCGACCTCCCCTCTTTCTGTAGACACGACAGTGTAAGTCCTGGCTGTTCCGCTGAGCCTTTACTGAGGGAGATGGGGGTGGGTGGGTTGGGTTAGGGAGGGTATGGGTTCTTTTAATCTGGGGGTTTTAGGTTGTTTTAATTGTATTTTAGTTGCTCTAATATTTTAAAATGTTAGCTTGCCCCGAAATGCTTGTAGCAGGAGGGGTGGCATATATATTAAAATAAATAGATGCACATGTGAGTCTAGCGCCTTTACAAAGTGGTATCTTTTTGGAGTACAGAAAGATCCAGATATTCAAAACAAAATCAGATGCAATTTGTTTGGGGACTGAGCTTGGGGCTTGGTCATGGGGCTGAGCTTATAACAGTGGCTCATCCCTGCCAGCCTAAGTGGAGCCAGGAAACTGTTATCTGGACTTGTTCATCATCTCCCCTTGGGTTTCCAGGAAACACAAGGCCAAGCAGGGCCTTGTGTTGCTTTCACATTTGTTCTCTGGCCATCTGGAATAGGTTTCACCTTGTCATACATGGGCCCTCCAGGTGAGCCAGGCCTGAGGTCTTAGCCAGAGTTTGGTTCACATTCAGTTACCCAGAACAAGAGGTTTCATCCCTACACTTGCTATATTCTCACTCCATCTGGTGAGGAGGCTGTGGCCTTTTCTTTCTGCCTTGGATCTGGCCACTGTTATCTGTGCTTTCATCACCTCAAGGCTAGACTACAGCAATGCGCTGTACGTGGGGTTGCCCTTGACGACTGTTCGGAAGCTGCAGCTGGTGCAGAATGCGGTGCCTAGCCTCTTTTTGGGGACGGGTCACTGGGAGCACATCACACCAGTGCTCCGAAGTCTGCACTGACTGCCTATAGCTTTCTGGGCACAACTCAAGGTGCTGGCTTTGACTTGTAAAGCCCTAAAGGATCTGGGTCCCATATATCTGTGAGACTGCCTGTTCTACCATGTCCTAGTGCGGCCCTTATGGTCGGCCGGGAGCGACCTCTTACGGATTTAATCTTGTTACCCTCATCCGTGGGATGGGGGTGAGCAGGAAGGTGTTCTCAGTGGCTGCCCCAGTTTTGTGAAACTCCCTTCCCCTGCAGGTTTGTTTTGAGCCCGAGCCTAAGCATCTTCTGGAGGCAGTGCAAGACTTCTTTATTTGAAAGAACATGCTCCTACTCCTTAACCCATCTTCACCCCTTTTCCACTGTTAGGTTTTCCCTAGCTCCTCCTCCCCCCCCCCCCCCCACGATTGTTCCTCTACATTTCTCTTTATTTCTCTTTGTCATCGTTGAGTCCCCCCACCCCCAAGCATGCTAAGCACATGCACTTTCAACTTCTTTTTTCCCCTACTTTCACATGCACTTTCAATTTTGAAGTGTTCAGTTTCATTAATGTATCCCTGTTTCTCCCTATGTGCTGCTCTCCTTTCTGCGTTTTAGATTGTAAACCCCTTGGGGAAGGGACCTGTCTCTAATCAAGACTGTTTGGCACCATGCACATTACTTTCACTATGTAAATAATTAAAGCAATAACAATACAATTCTTGCTGTATTTAGGCTAAACTTAAGTGGCTGTTCCTAAGTGGAATAGAAATTTAACCACATGTTTTTAAGTGTATTAAACAGTGTGGAGTTTGGGGTGGGTGGGGATTCAACTATATTGTCTAAAGCTTTGTATAAAACATTAAGGAATGTCATTTAAAATACAACCAAATTTTAAGAGGGTTTTTTAAAAATGCAACTAGATAGTGAAAAGACCACGGAAAGTGCAGCTTGCAGCTCTCAGGAGAAGCCCCTCTCTCAACTATGATGACAGAGCTTTTGATGTCATGGATAACCAACCGGACTTTGATGGCAGAAGTGCTCGCAGTGGCTACAGTGACAGGAGCTTGCATAGTGGAAATGGAGGCCGCAGTCACAGTTGGGAAAACAGCCTCGATAGAAGCTATAGAAGAGATCAGGAAAGGGGGCGCAACTACAGCAGAGAGCGTAGCTACAGTCGGGAACGCAGTCGAGGCCGGAGTGTTGACAAAAATAGAAGCCTGGACCGAGAATACCAAAGAGACCGGAGTAGGGGCAGGAGTGTCGATAGGCATGATGGCTATGGCCGTGACTACAGTGGAGAGCGCAGCCCACCAAGGGAATATAAACGGAGATTTCAGAATGACCCTCCATATGAAAAGACAGCAAAGAGTCGTAGCCGAGACCGCCTTAATTCCCGCAGCCCTTCACTTGAAGTACGGCGTCGATATGAGTATGCAGGACAGGAGAACCCAGATGGGCCTATTGGTGTTCTTCTAACCAAAAACAAATCAAATGAAGGTAGGTGTGGCTGGATGACAAGGCCTGGTGAATACATGGCATTAAAGGAGGAAAACTCCCTGTTATCTTTGCCTCTTTGCATTGTGTGTGTATGGCATCAATTTCCTGTTCTCAGATATGGGACTTGACCATTATTAGTTCCAAGTCTTCCTTACCTGCGCCACTCACTTCTCTTTGGGAAGTTTGGTACTTGGTTCTGTCTTCCTAATGCTTTCTGCCTTTTCTGTTTAGATGGGACAAACACAACTAATCATGGTTAACTTTAGTATCCCCAAGGGATATCCAATAGGCTGTGGGGTTGTTCCTGGTGCTCTGTCTTTCAGGTTTTGGTTTATGATAGCTGCTTCAAATGAAGGATGAGTCAGTTTCCAAAGCAGCAGCTAGAAGGAATACAGATGTGCATGAAATATAAAGACATCTATCGAAAAACCAAAAGCATGCTGGATTCGGTTTCCTGGTCCTAGCCTCTTTACAGCACAAAGTGATAGAAACTGGCTGCAGTCACCGAGCTAAGAACTGTGGGTGAGGGTGAGATCATGGCTGATCTAAAGCCAAATTACTTGCATGTGTGCCAGCCTCTCTCCCCTTGGCACAAGTCCTATAGCAGATTAGGGTAAATAACAGCGCCACAACTTCTCAACTGGCATAGTGTCCTTTAAGGATCATAGCCAATTGGTGATTTGCAACTCAGATTTTGGTTTAGAGGAGAGAAAAGGTAGTTTCCAATAGCATTGTTAAAATGAATATTAATGAAATTTCCTTACAGTGGTAGCTGTAAGGAAGTTAAATGCACAACCACTCTCCATTGTAAACAGGGGACTGTTGAAGCCCCAATATTGATGAAACATTGAGCTACAGTTCTGGAAATTTTATTCATGGTTCTGTTTGTGAGAACCGTCCTACATGGAAAGTTTGAAGAAGATTGAGTCACAAAATAAAAAGTTACAACTGCTGAAAAGTTTATTGGTTGTGGTCAAATGCACACCGTCCTCACGATTTTGAACCATGGATATCTCCTCACCCCAGGTGAGTTGAGCCCTGAGACTTCACAGCCTTGTAGTCTGAGATCGACACCAAGTGCTGCTGGAGTCTCAGAGCATTTTGTGCAGCCAAACCAGAGTTATTTAAAATCAGTTCTGCTGGCTAACGCATGCGCAGTACTGCCTGTGCTTCTCGGGCAGAGGGAAAGCTGGGCAGAAACCTGTGGTCCCGGAGGAGAAGGGAGGCAGGGGAGGGACTGGCTGCCCCTTCCTCCCACTCACTTCACTGCTATCAAACTCTGTCTGATGCTTCCTGCCACCGCTAGCCACCTCGAGGCTTCTGCTCCCCTTCTTTCATCTCCGCTTGGGCTCCGAGTCCCAGCTAGCATGCCCTTGTAGCTCTCTGGAGGTGCGGAGGCAGGCAGCTCATTCAAGCTGCTGCTGCTGCCAGATGGGATCGATGTCGGGTGTGTGTGCACAGCTGCTGCAGTCAGGGGAGGGGGCTTTTCCTTGCTGCAGCAGCACTCTGAGTCACCAGGGAAGGGGGTCTCCTTCAAAAGCCCGCCGGAGGGAGCCGGCACCTCCTGGGATGCCACCCCAACCCCCGCACCTATTCTCCCCCCCCCCAACAACAACTCCCCGAACCACACTCTGACTCCTATCCATCCCCTCCCCCACAACATCCCAAGTCATGGGCACGCTCATCACTCACCTCCTCGACTGGGCTGCCCCGGCCGAGCAGCAGACCTCTCTGTCTTGCCCTGCCAGGTTCTGGCTCCTCTCCTCCTCTTCCCACCCCCCCAGGAGAAAAGGAAAGGGGCCAGTGGGGCTGCTGGATGGAGCTCCTCTTCATTTTATTTATTTATTTATTTTGTTACATTTATTAGCCACTCCCTCATGCCCATGGCATCTCGGTGCATTAAGTTGAATGCATGGAGGAGACGGGCAGGGAGGCGTCAGGGGCTGCAATCCCAACAGTTCCCTTTATAATTAGTGCCTGGAGGCCAAGAGGGGTACATCCTTCGAGCAAAGCCTTCATCGCTCCCCAATCCCCCTCAGCAGAGCTCTCGGGATGAAGCCTTGGGCCGGTTCCCTCCTTACCATCGGGGTCGGGAATAGGAAGTATGTGGCTCCTGATTTTGCAGGGTGAGAGGAGGTGGCGGTGACAGCGGCTGCTGCTGCAAATTAGCAGATCTCGCTTGCAAAGGGAAATGTAGCTTGGCAGTAGGTAAAATGTGTCGGGATAAAAAGGGACTTGCTGATCACCTTTTCAAAAGTTGCAGACTTTACACTTCGTATGAAAACTTGCAGACTTTTGATTCCGTACTTCTAAAAGTCTGCAACTTTTGAAAAGTTGCATACTTTTCACTCCTATGAAAAGCTGCAGACTTTTGAGAGTCAAAAGTAGAGAGTCAAAAGTCTGCACCTTTTCATACCAAGTGAAAAGTCTGCACCTTTTCAAAAGTTGCAGACTTTTCTCTTGGAATGAAAACTTGCAGACTTTTGACTGTACTTTTAAAAGTCTGCAACTTTTGAAAAGGTGCAGACTTTGAACGGGTTGTCTACTCTCGTTGTCTTGACCTCCTCTCTGCCAACTCCTCCCTTGACCCCCACCAATCCGGTTTCCACCCCCTTCACTCCACTGAAACAGCTCTTGTTCAGATCACCAATTATCATCTTCTAGCTAAATCCAACTGCCTTTACTCTATTCTTGACCTTGATCTCTCTGCTGCCTTCGACACTGTTGACCACTCGCTCCTGTTTGAATCTCTTCACTCCCTTGGATTCCGGGACTCTGTCCTAGACTGGTTCTCCAGCTACCTTTCTGACCACTCCTTCAATGTATCTCTTCCTAACTCCTCCTCCCTATCCCTCTCGGTCAGGGTTCCCCAAGGCTCTGTCCTTGGCCCTCTCCTCTTCTCTATCTACACACAGTCCCTAGGCAAACTCATTGCCTCCCATGGCTTCCAATACCACCTATACGCTGACGACACAACTCTCTCTCTCCACTCCTTCCCTCTCCCCCTCTGTTCAAGCTTGTCTCACCAATTGCATCTCTGATATCTTCGCCTGGATGTCTCAACGCCAGCTCAGACTGAACATGGTGAAAACTGAACTCCTTATCTTCCCTCCCAATCCTTCCTCTCCCTCTTCCCTGTCAATTGCCATTGACGGGGTCTCCGTCCTCCCTGTCCCCCAAGTCCGTAGCTTGGGCTTCATTTTCGACTCGCACCTTACCTTCAAACCCTACATTGACTCCATCGCCAAATCCTGCCGCTTCTCCCTCCACAGCATTGCTAAGATCTGCCCTTTTCTGTCTGTTTCCTCTGCCAAAAGTCTCATCCACGCCCTAGTCATTTCACACCTCGACTATTGTAACCTCCTCCTTCCTGGCCTTCCCTACTCTCACCTTTCTTCCCTCATCTCTGTTCAAAACTCTGCTGCCAGGATCATCCACCTTGCCCGTCGCTTTGACCATGTACCACCTCTCCTCTCCTCTCTCCGCTGGCTCCCTCTTCCTGAGCGAATTCTGCACAAGTTCCTTGTCTTCACTTACAAAGCCCTTCACAACCTTGCTCCCCCCACCTCTCTGCCCTGATCTCCCTCCGAACCCCTGTTCGAGCACTCCGCTCCTCTTCCATCCCCTCCCTCACCCTCCCAC
>QEPC01009656.1:2062715-2094491 GCA_003113815.1 Sphenodon punctatus
GGGATGCCACCCCAACCCCCGCACCTATTCTCCCCCCCCCCAACAACAACTCCCCGAACCACACTCTGACTCCTATCCATCCCCTCCCCCACAACATCCCAAGTCATGGGCACGCTCATCACTCACCTCCTCGACTGGGCTGCCCCGGCCGAGCAGCAGACCTCTCTGTCTTGCCCTGCCAGGTTCTGGCTCCTCTCCTCCTCTTCCCACCCCCCCAGGAGAAAAGGAAAGGGGCCAGTGGGGCTGCTGGATGGAGCTCCTCTTCATTTTATTTATTTATTTATTTTGTTACATTTATTAGCCACTCCCTCATGCCCATGGCATCTCGGTGCATTAAGTTGAATGCATGGAGGAGACGGGCAGGGAGGCGTCAGGGGCTGCAATCCCAACAGTTCCCTTTATAATTAGTGCCTGGAGGCCAAGAGGGGTACATCCTTCGAGCAAAGCCTTCATCGCTCCCCAATCCCCCTCAGCAGAGCTCTCGGGATGAAGCCTTGGGCCGGTTCCCTCCTTACCATCGGGGTCGGGAATAGGAAGTATGTGGCTCCTGATTTTGCAGGGTGAGAGGAGGTGGCGGTGACAGCGGCTGCTGCTGCAAATTAGCAGATCTCGCTTGCAAAGGGAAATGTAGCTTGGCAGTAGGTAAAATGTGTCGGGATAAAAAGGGACTTGCTGATCACCTTTTCAAAAGTTGCAGACTTTACACTTCGTATGAAAACTTGCAGACTTTTGATTCCGTACTTCTAAAAGTCTGCAACTTTTGAAAAGTTGCATACTTTTCACTCCTATGAAAAGCTGCAGACTTTTGAGAGTCAAAAGTAGAGAGTCAAAAGTCTGCACCTTTTCATACCAAGTGAAAAGTCTGCACCTTTTCAAAAGTTGCAGACTTTTCTCTTGGAATGAAAACTTGCAGACTTTTGACTGTACTTTTAAAAGTCTGCAACTTTTGAAAAGGTGCAGACTTTGAACGGGTTGTCTACTCTCGTTGTCTTGACCTCCTCTCTGCCAACTCCTCCCTTGACCCCCACCAATCCGGTTTCCACCCCCTTCACTCCACTGAAACAGCTCTTGTTCAGATCACCAATTATCATCTTCTAGCTAAATCCAACTGCCTTTACTCTATTCTTGACCTTGATCTCTCTGCTGCCTTCGACACTGTTGACCACTCGCTCCTGTTTGAATCTCTTCACTCCCTTGGATTCCGGGACTCTGTCCTAGACTGGTTCTCCAGCTACCTTTCTGACCACTCCTTCAATGTATCTCTTCCTAACTCCTCCTCCCTATCCCTCTCGGTCAGGGTTCCCCAAGGCTCTGTCCTTGGCCCTCTCCTCTTCTCTATCTACACACAGTCCCTAGGCAAACTCATTGCCTCCCATGGCTTCCAATACCACCTATACGCTGACGACACAACTCTCTCTCTCCACTCCTTCCCTCTCCCCCTCTGTTCAAGCTTGTCTCACCAATTGCATCTCTGATATCTTCGCCTGGATGTCTCAACGCCAGCTCAGACTGAACATGGTGAAAACTGAACTCCTTATCTTCCCTCCCAATCCTTCCTCTCCCTCTTCCCTGTCAATTGCCATTGACGGGGTCTCCGTCCTCCCTGTCCCCCAAGTCCGTAGCTTGGGCTTCATTTTCGACTCGCACCTTACCTTCAAACCCTACATTGACTCCATCGCCAAATCCTGCCGCTTCTCCCTCCACAGCATTGCTAAGATCTGCCCTTTTCTGTCTGTTTCCTCTGCCAAAAGTCTCATCCACGCCCTAGTCATTTCACACCTCGACTATTGTAACCTCCTCCTTCCTGGCCTTCCCTACTCTCACCTTTCTTCCCTCATCTCTGTTCAAAACTCTGCTGCCAGGATCATCCACCTTGCCCGTCGCTTTGACCATGTACCACCTCTCCTCTCCTCTCTCCGCTGGCTCCCTCTTCCTGAGCGAATTCTGCACAAGTTCCTTGTCTTCACTTACAAAGCCCTTCACAACCTTGCTCCCCCCACCTCTCTGCCCTGATCTCCCTCCGAACCCCTGTTCGAGCACTCCGCTCCTCTTCCATCCCCTCCCTCACCCTCCCACATCTCCCCTGCTCCCCCAACCGCCTTCGTCCCTTCTCCCTTGCTGCCCCGCATGCCTGGAACTCCCTCCCTGCCCTCGTCCGCCTTGCCCCCACCCTCCACACCTTCAAGTCCCTCCTCAAAACCCACCTCTTCCGCTCTGCCCTTCCTAACTCCTGCTAAGCATCCCCACCCAGGATTATCCTCCACCTGCTATCTGTGAACTCCCAATTTACTGTAACCAAGCCAAGAATGTGTACCTGAGTTCTTGCATCGCATCCCTTGTCTCTCCCTCTGTTTCCCCCTTCCCTGTCTCCCCTCCCCCTGTCTCTAGATTGTAAGCTTTCGGGCAGGGACCGTTTCTATCTTATTTTTTGTAAAGCACATCGCTGGCGCTATATAAATGTTGTAATAATAATAAATAATAATTACTAAAAGTACAGAGTCAAAAGTCTGCACCTTTTCATACCATGTGAAAGTTTGCACCTTTTCATACCACGTGAAAAGTCTGCACCTTTTCACAAGTTACAGAATTTTGACTGTGTACTTTTAAAAGTCTGCACCTTTTGAAAAGATGCAGACTTGTCACTTGGTATGAAAACTTGCAGACTTTTGACTCCATAGTTTTAAAAGTCTACAACATTTGAAAAAGTGCAGACTTTTCACTCCTATGAAATGGTGCAGTCTTTTCATACAGAGTCAAAAGTACGGAGTCAAAAATCTGCACCTTTTGAAAAGGAGCAGACTTTTCATATGGAGTCAAAAGTAGGGAGTGAGGTTGGGATGGGGGTTAATTGACATGACACTGACTAGAGCTTCCTCTTGCTGGCTTTCTGAGGCAAGTGGGTAATTGACATGAAACTGGCTACAGCGTAAAGTCTTTGTGACAGAGCTGGCTCCTGATAAAAGTTACGTGATTTTTAAAAGCAGAGTCATATAACTTTCCTTATACTGTTACGCCAGGACTCCCCTTTTCCCTGGGATCCCTGGCAGGCTTGGCAGCTTGTGGAGGGGGGATGTGGGGAGAGGAACTACACCGCACCCCCGGCCCTCTCCCCCCTCACTGGCCTGGTGCTGCAAGTTCTCCTGCCCCCACTAGGGACACTGGGGCTACTGATATGGTTTTTGTCTGGGCATGCTAGGACTACATTTCCCAGCATGCCCAGACAGGAACAGCAAGATGGTGGCGCCCTCTTTCCCCCCCCCCCCCCCCTTTAATATGTCCTGCAGCATCGCGGGGCCTTTTGAAAAACTCTGCAGTCCCTCCTGAACCTCCTGTGAGGCTGCAAGTAATTGTAACATTACATATATGTTGCATGTTTTGCTTTACATGTTTACTAGGCTTGTAGTCTACATGTAGGCCAGTATCACACGTGTGTGTGTGTGTGTGTGTGTGTGTGAGTGAGAGTGAGAGAGATTGAGTTGGAGGGGGGAGAAGAAGTTGAGAGAATCTTTCCCCAAACACCTCCTGTTTTGATGTGGAGGCTATGTTTAAAAAAAAAAACCACCAAGTTCCTCCTCAAACTCCTTGGGCTCTTGTAGAGTTACTCCTAGTTTACACTAGGGTTAGATTGACCCTAATATAAACAAGTAGCTTCATATCTGCACAACTTAAAAGTTACACAGCTTTTAAGTTAAAAGTTCTGTAAAATATACAACTTAAAGCTTTTGCAACAACTGATATATTAATGTGCTGATATATCATATCGCACAAAACCTGGAAATTTACCAAAACAAAAAACTTTACAGTTTAAAAAATCATTAAATGCACGACACCTTTTAAAATTAAAAACTTTCCTCTTCAAAAACATCACAAAATCATCTTGACTGTAGCTTAAACTCCAAAAAAACATACAAATTCATTACAATTACAGTTTTAAAAAAATCAACTCCATACATTGCAACAAGACACAAACGCCAAAAAACATGGAAATTATTTCAGAATTTGAGGAATAGTTAATATTTTATCCTCATCAACATAAATGCAATATATGTACTTAATTCCTTACCATACATATTTTTATTCATTTTTATCGATAACTATCACGTTTTTTCATTATTAAACTTTAATTTATTATCATAATTTGACAATGAACAATTTTTTCAGAGTGCATTAACTCTGTTTCTACAGAACTATATTCTGTACAAAGAATTCTCTAATGATCTCTACACAGACGTTGTTAACTGTATTGTATAAAGTGTATACAATTTGTATACAGCTCCCCGAGGCAGGAAATTGCAGCTGACATGGGTCGGGGAGGGGCACCAAACGAACATGCTCACAGCCAGAGAGCCGTCCTGCTGCCTGCATGGTCCAGGCAGGTGAGGAGCTAAACAAATGTATGGGTGGCTGACCCCGCCCCCTCTGCTTCCAGTGCCCTGCCCCCTCCCCACAATGGGCAGCCATGGCAGCCCCTGCCCTGAGGCAGTTATAGCAGGGCTGAACACATGTTGGCCCTCAGCCCAGGCTGCAACCCTGGTGCTCACACCGGCTACAGTTACAGGAGCTGGCATAGTGGAAAGCCTGAGGGGTCTTACCTGCCTTGAGGATGAAATCTGGCAGCCCATAAACAGGCGTGACTGGATCATGGGCCAAAGCAGGCCACCATCACATCTGTTTTTATCCATCCTTGCCAGTATCTATTGGATAATGCTGTTGTGATCTCCCTTAAATTTAAAAGCTAAATATGACTGTAGCCAGTGTATACACAGCCTAGATCTTGAACAAGTGTGGTGGTGGTTGTTTGTTTTTTAAAATCTGTCCAACTACACCATGTGGTTTATTGTTCCGTCTCCAGAGTATGGTCTCCGACTTGGAAGCCAGATCTTCATAAAAGAGATGACCAGCACTGGCCTGGCAACAAAAGACGGCAACCTCCATGAAGGCGACATCATTCTAAAGGTACTTCCTTGAGCAAAGGGGACATGGTGCTGCTTGTAGCTGTTAAATATTGTTCTTTGACAAAAAGGCATATTGTTTGTAAATAAAACTGTAAAAGTCATTGAATGAGGAATGGATAGAGGGAGCCCAGCATTGAGAGGACTTTCTAGTACCATTTTTACTCCTAGTTGTTTGCTCATAGGTAACATTCCTGTCTTGTATGTCCAGATCAATGGTACGGTGACCGAGAACATGTCGTTGTCTGATGCCAGAAAACTGATTGAGAAATCGCGAGGAAAGCTCCAACTTGTAGTTCTGAGGGACAGAAAACAAACCTTGATCAACATCCCTTCACTGCATGACAGTGACTCAGAAATAGAAGGTGAGATGCCCTAGGTAGGGCAAACAACTAATGCACTCACCTATACTTGCAGCAGAAACTACTATGTTCACATGAAACACTCAGGGGTAAATGGCCCAGAATGTACACATACGTACTCCAGTGCTTCTTGCCCCTTGATTTTCCTCAGAAGCCACAGTTTAGATTGCATGTGAATGTGCCTTTCCTCTGGGTTAGACTACTCTGGATCAGAAAGTTTTTGTCTTCTGGGATCTGCATTCCAAACTGGAATTTTAACAGGATATGATGGGGGAAATTCTGTGGAGTAAGGTACCATGAGTAACTTTTTTGACTGCCCTCAGAAGTGAATTCATGGAGACAAAGTAGTTTAGATGATACCTTTTATTGGACCAACTTCTGTTGGTGAAAGTATGGAAGCTTTGGGAGCCAAGGGGGTCATCCTTCAAGCTGGTAAAAAGTCAGAAACTGACTGAACAATTGTAAGACAAGGAAAATACATGAAAAATATAAAGAAAGGGAGGGGGAAATGAAAAAATACAAAGAAACAAGCTATAAAGAAATGTAAATGCATTCTGTAATCAGTGCAAACTAGCCAACATTAGGAAAGTGAAAGTAGGGGAAGAGGACGGTGGTGGTTTAAAAAGAAAATGGTAATAGTGGTGGGGAAAAGCAATCAAGAGAGAAAATGTCTGAGAACACTGAGGGAACACAAGCGGCTGATTACTGCACATAATCATAGTGCGTTAAGTCCAAATCAATACTGAATCCATTGTTTTGAGTGCTCAGTAAAGTTATGAATCTTAGTTCCCAGGCCTGTTTTTTAAAGGTGTTGCACAGGTTTCCTTGCAGGACATCATTTCTGTCTTTAGCCCCAGACATACCCAAAGTCAGTTCTTTTAAGGGGAAGAAAGGTTTGTATTTTGCACTGTGATGTTACTTTTAGAGAGCGCTTCAGAGAAGTGTACAATAGAATTACAGGTGTTTTACACAGACTTGTGCTGTTGCTTTTTTCCTAGATATTTCAGAAATTGAGTCAAACCGATCAGGCTCCCCTCAGGATGATAGAAGATTACATCACTCTGATTTTGACTCTCATTCTTCCAATGAAAAGCTCAAGGAAAAGCCGCAGTAAGATGTTCTACTTTAGAAAAGCAATCTAATGAAGAGATTTCTTTTTAAAGTGGAGTTATTGGTGGTTGTTTTTTAATGCATTCAATATCTTGGGTTTTGTGAAGTATAAAGGAGGATCCATCTAACAGGCTGTCCAAGATGGGAGCAATGCCCACGCCTTTTAAGTCAACTGGTGATATAGCTACAGCTGTCGCAGTCACAGAGACCAACAAAGAACCAAAGTACCCACCTGATCTACCAGGTCAGTGCTTAATTTGAGCTGTTTTCTTTTTCTTTTTTCCCCTTTCTACAGAGAAAAGACATGGTTGTATTAGATGGGGAAGGGAGTTTGATCACTAGATGAACCACTGTCTGATATGGCATTTCCTGCTCTAGAGCTGCAGACCCTCCTTCTCTGTAATGAAGAGCTAAAGCTGATCTCTTTGTATTTATTTAAAGAATTAGAAACTGGCAGAGATGGAAGAGACTTGAAAGATAAATGTTGAAAGTTTAAAAGAAAGATTCCGATCTGTAAAATCAACTATACATGGTCAACTGTTCCATAGTGACAGAATTACGGGGGTTAACACCATTGGTGAACTCAATGGGAATACAAGTGTATCAGTCGTTGGTTGTTTTTCCATAAACACATTACTCTACAGCCCTTTTGGGAAGCCCAGGTATTAGAAGACCAATAACAAAAACAGAAACCTGGGTGAGCCCACTTCAAAGGGCCTGATTTCCACTTGGCATAATGAATTGTCACTTATGAATCTAGAAAATAAGACTCTATTTATTAGGGAGGTGAGAGAGAAGGACCAGATAATTGACATTTTGTGGAACAGTGACATGAAGGGGCAAAGCAGCATCAACATGTGCAACTGATTTTAAGTATTTTGTAAGAATCTTCTTTATCAATAGTCCTTGCTTCATTAAAGGTAAAGAAAATACTTAAAAGGGGAACTCATACTAGATGGCAAGTTTGTGGGATAGGAGATAACTTTGTACAGTGTGGAATTGCCATATAATAATGGCTCTCCAGAGGAAAATAGAATATTCAAAATACCACAAATCAGGCTATCCACAGAATTGAGGGTATAATTTGTATTGGGTTGGTACCCAAAAGAGATTAGTAATTTGGATAAAGAGCCCTTACTAGCACAACAACTGCTAGTTAGTTGGATTCCAGTGCTGGTGTCCTCAGGAGAGAAAGTTTGTCAAGTCACAGCAATGAATAAAGTAACAGGTATTTTTGTAAATTCTAGTTTCCTTGCCAGGTTTTTGGTATGAATGTATTAGTGTAGCGTTAAGGATACGTATTTGTTTCATTCTGCATTTTATGTTCCTAATGAAAAATAAGTTTTAAAAAGAAAAGTAATTATATACAATAGTACTGATGTAGAACATCCTGGGCAGTTACGTGCATGGAGACAGAGCATATTTTACCAGAACCTTTCTTTGCTAAGCTAGAATTGCCTGGCTCTGGGGTAGAGATTTGCATCCTGTCCCTATAACTAGGATAAGATGACTGGCCTTTTGAGAGGCCTGATTTGTATTTTTATGGGGAGGAGAGCGGGAAATCCCATCTCAAGGGGATTATACTGGGTACTTTCAGACGTTACGGGGCCCTTTGGCCCCGTACCGTAATGAACGTCTTCGTTCCCCGCCGGGGTCACCCCTGCACAGCCCAACAGACGTGCCGGGGGGATCCCGGCGGGGAAAGTGGGAGGGGCCGGGGCCACGCGGCGCAACGTGCGGCCGCACGGCCCCGCCCCCTCCACGCACCCCGCCGCCCGCCCTCCGAGGAGACGGGCGGGCGGCGGGGCCAATGCGGCCGCCGCGTCTGGCCGATCGTGCCACGGCCCGGGATCCCGCCGGGGATCCCGGCCCGTGGCACGCGGCCAGACGTTACTTTTTGTTGGCCACGGCCCGCGGTCCATTTGACCACGCTTCCCGGGACCTTCCCCCGGCTAGCCCGGGAAGCGTGGTTCAAATTGACCCCATCTGCAGATTCAGCGTGGCCAACATCTGGCGCACGCTGTGCAGACGTGCAGGGGCCTTTCGCCCCGCCGCGGGGTTCACCGTGGTTCAGTGTGGTTCAGCGTGATCTCGTCACGTCTGAAATCACCCACTGTGTGGGGATGATGATAGATGAAATGTCAGTTGTGTTTACTTACTTGATGCCGGATCTCTAACTACTGAATATTGCACACAGGAGTAGCAGATATCTGTTACTCTTTGATATGGATAATGTCATCTTATCACCTTTTTAAAAAATTTCCCTCACTTCTTATTTGTTGTTCGTCCAGCTAGCTAACTTTGACCTTTTTTTATATGTATATATGTACAGTCTCTCAACCAAAAGCGGCCCCAAGAATGTTCCTTCAACCTAGTCCTGAAGATGAAGCAATATATGGGTAGGCTTGTTCATCATTTATCTGTCTGCATTTTTGGTTGCCTGGCCCCGTTTTCTTTATGCTTTCTTTTCCTTAGTCCTAATACGAAGATGGTGAAGTTCAAGAAAGGAGACAGTGTGGGTATCCGGCTGGCTGGTGGGAATGACGTGGGGATATTTGTTGCTGGAATTCAGGAAGGCACGTCAGCCGAACAGGAGGGACTGCAAGAGGGGGATCAGATCCTTAAGGTATAGATGTAAAAATCAAGCTCCAGAATGAAAATAGATTGTGTCTTTATTCTGTCTGAAATGTTTTCTTCTAATTTTTCAGTGTAGAAATACTGAAGTCTGTATAAATTTATCCCTATGGACAAGGTTACTGTTCCTACATGCTGGTTTTGATTTGAAGCCTAGAGTGTTGGTGTCTCTGTGAATAGCTATCAATAGGAGAAGCAACTGAGAGACATCTTACACAAGAAAATAAACACTGGTGATTTTTTTTTCAATATCCAGTTGACTCAAGAGAGCATGAGGCCAGAGCATTTCTCCTATTGTCCCATCCCTCCTTTAATTTTCTCCTCTTTCTCTATCTCCCCCCCCCCCCCCTTCTTTCCTATGTCACAGGGGAAAGCTTATTCTACACAAGGTTCCCTGGATTTTTCCTCCCTGCCTCCTTTTTTATTCCCCCTCTCCCCCTCCCCCCCCCCCCAAAAAAAAATTACACCCAAATACAAGAGGTCTATGACCTCTTGGGTTTTCTCTCTTTTTGATTAGTGGGACTACTTTGAAGGAGGTTTGTGGATCATGGCTTTAGTCCTCTGCTTCTCAACCTTTTCATCTCCCCAACAAATAGAGTTTTTTTAGTTGTTTTTTTATTTATTTATTTAAAATTTATATCCCGCACCTCCTGCCCATAGGGCAGCCCGGGGCGGCGAACAACATTCAATAAAAAAAATTTAAAACAATTTAAAATACAATACCCCTACCCCTCGCCAAAAGCCTGATGGAACAGCCAGGTCTTACATACACGCCGAAACAGCAGGAGAGTGGGAACCAACCGAGCCTCTGGGAGCGAATTCCACAGCACAGGGGCAGCCACCGAAAAAGCTCTAACATCGGTGGCCACTCGCCTCACCCGGGGAACCTCCAAAAAGGCTCCTACAGATGATCTCAAGGGTCACACGGACACATGGGGAATGAGGCGGTCCCAAGCCATGAAGGGCTTTAAAACCAGCATCTTGATACTGAATAGGTTTTAAAATTTGAATTACTCCTCTGGAGAGTTGTTTCTCCTCCATCTCTTCTTTCATTTGAACTAAAGCTGACCTAATGTCTTTCCAGTAAGATAGTGACTCCCAAAATGTTTTGCCTGTGTAACCCTGTTTTAAGACTTAAATATAATGCCGTGACCCCCCAGACAGCAACAAAGATGTGCAAAGTATATTGAACTTCAGTGGGATTGTAACCACATCCACAGATGTGTGATCCCACTTGGAGTCCCGCGTCATATTCAGGGCTCCAGTTCTCCCTTTCACCCACCCAACCTGCTTGGACTCACTACCTCACCCGATGAAGGTTGCAGGAGCCCTGATGGCTGCTGCTCCCCTCCTCAGCCCAGCCGGCTCCACGTTCCTGGCCGGGCTGCGGAGAGGGGAGGGTAGCAGCAGTGCTTGGGGCTCCTGCCCAACAGGCTGGACTGGGTGGTGTGTGTGTGCGCCAGGGTTGCCTACACCCTCCTCCCCAGCCTTCGTGGGCCCACTACCTCGCCCAATTCAGGTGGTGGCTGTAGCAGCAGCCCCGAGCGCTGCTGCTCCCCTCCTCATCCTGGCCGGCTCCACATTCCTGGCTCAGCTGGGGAGAGGGAGGGTAATACTTGGGGCTCCTGCCAAGTGGACTGGGCTGAGTTGTGGGGAGTGCTGGGGTTGCCTCCCCAGCCTGCTTGGGCCCACTAACTCACCCCATGTAGACGGCGGTGGCAGCAGGAGTCCCGAGCACTGCTGGCTCCACGTTCCTGACCAAACTGGGGAGAAGGCCCGTCCCTGCCACTAGGCAGACCTAGGCGGCCACCTAGAGTGGCAGATTGGGGGGGGAATGGCAGGAGGCAGGCAACACGAACAGCAAGGCAGCACCTCACCCACCCCTCCTCCTCAACCCCCTTCTCTCTCTCTCACTCACTCTCACACTCACACACACAAAGGAAGGAGCAGAGAGCAGCAGCTGCCGCCACCGCTACAACTGAGATGATAGCAGCCCCTGTCTGAAGAAGGCAGCAGTGTGGCTCTGAAGTGAGCAGCCCACAGCTGTTGCTCCCCTCCTCAGCCCGGCTGGCTTGGAGTTCTTGAACAGGCCAGGCTGGGGAGGGGTTTGCTGGCTGACATCACAGCAGGCAAGCCTCTAAGTGGCTCGTGTGTGGTGATGTCATCCATCATTGCATGCAAGCCTCTGATTGGCTTACATGCGATGACTGATGGGTGACATCACTGTGCATAAACCAATCAGAGGCTTACATGCTGTGATGTCACTGAGCTACAGGGAAATCCTGTAGGGAATTTACATGTGGCTAGGATTCTGTCCCAAAACTGCGATTCACAGTAGCGCATTTCCCTCGGGGGCCTGCCCATAGTATGGAAATCTCTGAAGTAGGAGTTTCTGTACATGTATGAGGTTCTTTCCTTAGCAATCCATAGTCCACTGACTATGAATCCATAGACTGCCCAGGTACTTATTACTGGGTAAACTTGATAATCTTCAGGGCATTTGCTAATCATGGGTAAGTCTTGAACCCACTGTAACTATATCTGCTATCCTTGGTTTGGGACTTACTCCTGATCCAAGTCAGAATAGTTTACACAAGGTGACTGGCAAACTACACCAGGTATATTGGATATCATGTATATTTATTTAAAATTTTCCCCTGCCCTTCTCGCCAAAGGCATCTCATTTGTTATCACAAAATAAATGGAGATACCCCAAGATAATTGTCTTGTGTAAACAAGTCCCCATTTGTTTATTTCCATGCCCAGATAAACAGCTAAGAATCCCAGACAAAAGCACAATTGAAAGACTCCCCCAAGAAGCTGCATTGTGCTCACTCTTGTGTGTTTCAGCTGGAACCGGAGATGTGAGGGTGTGTGGAGTGGAAGAAAACAAACTTTAAGAAAAAAGTTTTAAAACATTTTTTCCTGAAGCCAGGGAAGGAAAAAACTAGAAGTCTGCGGGAAATTTCCAGGGTTTTTTCCCCCTTAACAGACATTGGGGATGGGATCGGGGACAAAAAAAATTCCACACTTTTTCTGAAATTTTCTACTTGATTGTACCCCAAGACCTTCACATCTGAAAACCCAAATTGCCTTAATGGCTAGTTAGCAGGGACTGTGCACTTTGAATACATGGAAACTTGATTATAGAACTAAATGATATGTGGAAAGAGAGACATGGAACATTAGGGCTTGCCTTCTGCA
The DNA here is from genome assembly GCA_003113815.1 of Sphenodon punctatus. Classification (NCBI taxonomy): domain Eukaryota; kingdom Metazoa; phylum Chordata; class Lepidosauria; order Sphenodontia; family Sphenodontidae; genus Sphenodon; species Sphenodon punctatus. Next base: position 2,074,978 of record QEPC01009656.1, read on the forward strand.
CCTTTTGCCTTTTGTGCCAGTGTTCAGGCATCTTGCATTGAATTCTTCACAGAGGAAACTTACCAAATGGTGTTTTCAAGCCTTTGACCTATTGCAGTAAAATAATATTCTGAATACATATGCAGTTAACACCAAGAGATTTGTTCAATTTTTTTCCTCTTTATTAGAATGTAAAAACAAAAAACCAACCTTTGCTTGTCTGTTTTGCTTCAGGTGAATAGTCAGGACTTTAGAGGCATTGTTCGAGAGGATGCTGTTCTCTACCTGTTAGAAATCCCCAAAGGTGACACTGTGACCATTCTGGCGCAGAGCAAATATGATGGTAGGCACTTGGCACCCACCATTTGAAAATGTTTGTTTTTGTGCACTATTTCAGCTACTGAGGATGACAATGGTAGGCCCTTTAACTTCCTACTGTGTTTCACTGGTGACATCTGTTTACATTTCAAAACTCAGCCACTTACATTTTAAAGTATGGTAGAAGACTTTCTGGTTTTCTGTACAGCTGACTCTCCTTCTGGAGAGGAGATAATGTGGGCTGGCTGCTGTACTGTTCAGTAGGTCAAGAGAACTCTGATTCCCTCTACTCCAATCCTTGTTGCCTTCTGCCTTTTCGTGTTTTTACCCCATTGTGCCCAGCGTCGTTTTTCCCCCCAGCAGTCAAGGTGCTGCCTACACACATTATCCTGCCGTTTTCACACAGAACTCGGGGCAGCTCATAGAAAGTAAAAACACGATATCAAAATACCCAAATCCCACACCTAGCCACCTTCAAAATGCATTACAATTAAAAACTACAGTTTAAAAACCAAACTAAAACTTACCCTTCCTACCCCATGCTCATGCTTACCCCTATGAGAGATGAAGGGGATTTTGCTCTCTAATGTCCACAGTTGGACAGCAAGGCTTCTATTCCTTGGGACATGAACAAATAAAATGTTGTTGATTCCCCCCCACCCCCCAATCCTACAGAATGGGAGTTAGGAAGAAGCAAGAGTTCATACCTACCTACCTACCTAAAACTCTTAGAGCTATAGGATCAAGCCCAAAACAGTAGAGCACTTCTACTGATATTCCAAATACTTTGAAGGAAGCTAAGATGGCTGAAGGGATTAGAGTTCAGCTTTCTGTGGCAGCAGACACTTGGAACATTGTAGTGGCAGAGCATGAGGTGGGGCAAAACCATTCTGTGTTGGTTTGTATTCCAGTGCACCCCCAGACTCTTTGGAGGTTTTAAATACTATGCAGGCAGTTCCACCAATAACCAGATCTGAGGGCCTGCGTAGAAGGGAAATAAAATGTAAGACCAGGGGATACACCCAAGAGACATGTTGTGGCTTGTCTCTAGTACCTGGAGTTTGGGAAAAGTATTTGTGGTTATGAATAGTAGTTTGAGCTCTGATTTGACTGACCTTCCTGATAACATGACTCACCTGGACTTCATACCTAGTATCCAGTTTTAGAAAAAGGTTTCGTAAGAGAATATGCAGGATATCTGTGTCAAAAGTTGAGACAAATTGCTAGTGTTCAAATTTTAAAAAGGTGTGTTCTCTTCTTTCAGTGTACAGAGATATAATGGCCTGTGGCAGGGGGGATTCATTCTTCATAAGGAGCCACTTTGAATGCGAGAAGGAGGGTCCACAGAGCTTGGCATTCACCAGAGGGGAGATCTTCAGAGTAGTTGATACACTGTACGATGGCAAGCTGGGCAGCTGGTTGGCTGTGAGAATTGGAAATGAACTGGAAAAGGGCATCATTCCAAATAAAAGCAGGTATGTTCATTCTCCCCCACCTACTGCCCACATGTACATTATCTTATCCTGCTGCCTGCACACCATCTTTACATTTATTTGGGAGAGGTACGGGATGAAACGAAACACCCATCTGATTCATAACCATAATGCACGGAAAGCTTACGGAATTTATGAATAAACAGTGAGAGAGGCTCGTCTTGTAGCTGTGAGAACTGGACTGAGACTTGGGGAATCTGAATTTTTGTTCCCAGCTCTGCCACAAACTTCCTGTGCAGCCTTATAATGACTTTGTTGACAAACAAGATGATAGCCTGCTGGAGTCAGAGTTTGGTCCATGCAACCCCCACTCACATGTTTACCGTGTAGAGTCTAATAGATGAGCAGGTGTTCTTCCCTGCCATGCTCCACCCACCAACTCCCCCTTCCCAGTATCCTGCCCTGTCATGAGGCTCAGTCACACTGAATCATGAGAAGAAGCCGCTCCAGCTGTTCTTTTCTTCCGGACTTTATACCTGCCATCACCTGGCAGCTAGAAATAACTTTTTGTTATGCACAGAATGTTGATTGAGCAATTCACATACTTGATTGAGCACCTATAGTAAAAATTGAAAGCAAAACCAATCAGTCTTTGCATGTTGTCAACTCAGTTTCTCGCATCCACGGCTCAAAGCACTATTTGGGCAGGTAGCGATGCACAGTTCTGTTGGGGTCTCACCTGCTGTGGCACTGGAAATCCCTCCTGGTTTGCATAAAACCCAGAGTCAAACATGTGCCTCTTGTAACCCCTGTTACAAGGGGATAGTGACGGACGAGAGTGACTGCGGGCGGCGGGACCTTGGCCGAAGCCGTTGCCAGCTTATTTCGGGTCTTGGGTTCCTGGATGTCCAAGGGGGAATGACCAGGCATGGCGTGGGACGGGACGGGACAGCACAGACCCAGCGGCTAACAAGATACAGGTGTCAGGCAATCTACATGGACTTACCGGGAAGCCCTGCCCACCACCACAAATCTCAGGACATTTAGGCACATTCGGTGCCTGTATGCAAGGGGGATAGTGGCAGAGGAGAGCGACTGCAGGCAACGGGACCTTGGCTGAAGCCATTGCCAGCTTATTTCTGGTCTTGGGTTCCTGGATGTCCAAGGGGCAATGACCAGGTGTGGCGTGACGGGACAGTTCAGACCCAGCGGCTAACAAGACACAGGTGTCCGGCAATCTACGTGGACTTACCGGGAAGCCCCACCCACCACCACTGATCTCAGAGCATTTAGGCACATTTGGTGCCTGCGGCTGTGCCGCAGGCGTGCGCCAAAGGGCGTTGCACACAAGGGCACGCCCTTGTGCGCACAGCCTTAGGCATCGGACTAGCGAGGGTAGCCAGATATTCTGCCCTGTATGGACACCACCCAGGATAAGGGGTTCCCTGGGTGGTAGTGAAGTGGAAGTGTTTTCAGCTTGGTTTCTTTTTATTAACCCTGTGATTTCTAGGTTTATTAACTTTGTGAAGCTGTTTTATATTGGTTTGACTATTGTACACAAAGTGTGTGTGTGAGAGAGAGAGAATTAATTTGTGTTGAGTTTTCCCTACCCTACCTCTTTTAATAAGATGGCAACAAAATACAAACGCTCATGTTCAATGGCCTTGGTGCCCTCTCCTCCCTCGAAGCAAAGAAAGATAGATACTGTTTTTGCTGCTAAGGGAGAAAATGAGGGACAAATTCAGACATGTAATAGATATGCCATATTGGAGGCATTAGGAGATGAAAATGGAGAGCAGGGAGATGAGCCCTTGCATCAGGATATACAAGATAAAACAGGCACCCCCTGAAGATAGTACTGGGAGAGCAGGACCCTTGTTGGGGCAGTATAGGGGTACGAGATCGGAGGAGAATCCAAATCAGTTGCTTGCCGAACATGTGTCGCTGACAGCAACTACTGTGAAGTATTTTCTTTTGCAAATTAATGAATTGGCTGTTAAGATTGATACTATAATGGATCATGTAGTGAAACTAGAGAGGCCATGAGCCCTTAGGTCCTATTATGGGAAGTGTTAATAATGGAAGGAAACAAGCTACTAAGGAATCCTTTTTTACTTTACTGTCAAGTAAGGGGATACTTGAATCAAATGAGGAATATATGGAATATACTCCGCATAATGATGCCTTGGTTTTGAATATCTACCCACTGCCCAGAGGGAAGATGACACTATGGGGCACGGCACTCGAGGTAGCAGAGCATCTTAGGGTAATACTAGGCATCCCTATCATGCAAAGGGACATGCATAGAGTAGACCATCCATATTTCTCTAGATTAAAAAGTGGGATGCGTTCTGAGTTTTTCTCCTTCTTCTGTTAACACAATTTGGGATAGAAGGGAATTGTTGGCGCAACAAGCAGTATATGTGGAACAAAGTTTTAAGGGTATCCAAAGAGAGGGAGATAGGGCGGAGATAAATATGCAGAGTGTTAATGTGATGCGGCAGCCAGGAGAGGTAAATAGTAGGGAATTAGCTAATATTTCTCCAAACATCGGTGTGACGATGTGTAGAGATACTAATGATACTATAGTCGATATGGAATGTCAAGATATGGTGCAAAGGAATAAGTTAAGGAAATCTCTATTAGAAGAGAATAAGCTTCTACCAGAGAAACAGCAGCCGTAGGGGCTTATAACAACCTTCCATGGGAAGCCCAAAATAATATCCTCAATAGAATGGCCAACTTGCATAGGCATCTGATGTCGCTTACCATCAGACGGGCGGAAAGCAATGTAAATATCTTAACAGATGTAAAGATGGTTACTCAAAGGAGAATGGAGGGAATTGAGAATAAGTGCTCATTGCAGGGAGACCCCCAATTGTTAGCATTTGGAGCCCAGGGGGAGATAAGGGATGATCAAGTAATCATTAAAGGGTTTGATTTCCTGCATAAAGCTTCCTTAGTGGAAGAGGGACTGTTAAAAACGGAAATACCACAACCTGTGGAGAACTCTGGAGTAGTAAAAGCCTGTGATTGTTCAGAGGTGAGATGTGAGGGTCTAGAATCAAATGTGCCCTGTAGACAAGAGGATTTGTTGGGGTTTGAGGGCACGGAGTTAAGTGTGCCTAGCAGACAAGAGGTTTTAGCACCCTTGGAGAGAGGTCTCTCTCCCCGGGGGTGCTATGAGTAGAGAAGAGAAGGAAGTGATGTTGAGTAGGAGTCAAGTACAGATCCATCAGTACTCAGATCTGTTGGAACTGCGAAGTTCGGACCCCATCTGAAACTATGCCTTGGAGGTTGGAGAGGTTGGTAAAGGAGAGAATGAGATAAGAATTGTTCTGAGCAGCCTCTTCCTCCGGTAGTGCAGGAATCAGCACGACCTTCGATAGGGATGGGTAGTAAAGGGACATTTATCTCTCAAAATAATCTAAATTTAGTAGCTTGGAATATTGCGGGTTGGAAAAGTAAGGAAGTTGATAGGGAGTTTCTTGCCTCCTTGCAGTTATACAATATAGTGCTACTACAGGAAACCTGGTTAATAGATGAGGAAGTGGAAGGATATAAGATATGGACAAGGGACGCAGTTAAGGTGAAAAGAGTGGGTAGACCCCGGGGGGTGGGGGTGGTTAGCAATGATGATCTCTACGGACCTGGAGATGTCTTGTTCACTTATTTTGAATGATAGTAAAGATTGTTTGCTTTTGAGATGTACATTACTGCCATCTTGGAAGTCATTTATAGTATTTAATGTTTATATTCCGCCAGGTAAAAGGGATAGAGTTAGATGGCTGGAATGGGAAAGGATAATAAGGGGAGTTTTTGAAGACTTCCCAAGGGATGAGATCATCATGATGGGCGATTTTAATGCGAGAATTGGGTAAGATGATCTCTCCATCCAGGTAGCTATGAATCAAGAGAGTTACCTGTGTGGGCATGTGATGGTGCCCGGTTTGGTGAGAGACATTCACAAGATCAGAAGATCACAGTAGCAGGGAAGGTCCTTTTTGGTGTAGTCCAGACACTCCCCTTAAAGATTCTTAATGGTATGGCTATGGGAGCTAAAGAGGGGCATTTGACATGCATAAAAGGGAATGGAGGTAGTGTGGTGGATTACTGCTTGGTCTCTTTAAAATTATGGGACTATGTGAGGTTTTTTAGGGTTGCCAGCCAAGTAGGTAGTGATTATTTCCCAATAATGTTATGTCTTAGTATGGTAGATGTGCTGAGACGGCAGGTACAAAACGTGCCCTGTGGGGATATGGATCTGGTTGGGCAGTGTAGGTTGAAGTAATCAGCAAGGATATGGAATTAGTTGTTATCCTTCTATAGAGGTGAAGCAGATCTGTAGGATATACTGCAAGAGACAACCGAAATAGTGCAGACCTTAGAAACGGCTGAATCAATTTCATCTACCTTTCAGTTACCTAACATATACACCTTTAAGATCGTCGGAAGTAATTACTAGAGAAATAAAATGGTGGGACACAGAACGCCAAGTACTAAAAAAGGATCTGTGAAGAGCTGCAAGAAATCTTAAGACTTTTAGAAGTGAAGTTTCAATAACAATGTACAAGGCTCTCTATGTACACTATAGGACCCTCAAAAAAGAAAAAGCTAGCATTTAATCATAAGTAGTGGGAGGCAATGCATGTGGCAATTCAATCTAAAGATGACCAACGATTTTGACAATTGGTTAAGGGAATAAAGGGGTCTGCATCTTATAAGGAACCAAAAATTCAGCATATGGAATGGGTAAACTATTTTTCACAACTGTATCAGGAAGGATGGCAGGAGATACAGGTAGAGGGATTAGGGGAGAAAGATCTACCTGCCTGGCCTCCGGTGACCTTAAAGGAAGTTAAGGAGGCAATTCAATCTCTTAAAATTGGAAAAGCACCAGGTCCAGATTTTTTGCTGCCAGACTTGTTTAAGGCTAACCTGGATTTGTGGGCTTCTCCCCTGGTGAAACTTTTCACCTTGATTAAGAATACTGGAGAACTACCAAAAGTGTGGAAAATGGCAGTAGTGGTTCCAATATATAAGAAAGGCGATTGGAGTGTGCCTGCAAATTATAGGCCAATTTCCCTCCGTAGTGTTGTGGGGAAGTTATATGCAAAACTACTGTTAGATAAGTTACAACTTTGGTTAGAGGATCAGCATACCCTTGCGGATGAACAGGCAGGATTTCGTGTAACTCAATCCACGGTTAGTCACTGCTTTGTTTTAAATCATTTGATAGAGAAGTTTAAGTATAAGAAACAGAAGTTTTTAATTAAAGCCTTGTATACAGATTCCCTCATGAAGGTGCGTGTTAATAATAAAGGGGTACTCTCAGACAACATTAGAGTATCCAGGGGGGTAAGACAAGATTGCCTCCTTGCCCCTTCTTTGTTTAATTTATATGTGAACGATCTTATAATAAGGTTAAGGGATGAGGGGAGGTATATGGCTCCAAAAGTAGGGGGTAAGAGGGTATCCTCTCTGTTTTATGCCGATGACGCTGTGTTATTATCAACATCTAGATTAGGTCTTAAAAGCCTTCTGGATGATTTTAATTCTTTTAGTCTTACAGAAAGTCTAATTGTTAACTATGATAAATCAAAGATTATGGTATTTGCCCCAACATATAAGGCCTATCGCTGGTATATGGGAGGGAAGGCCCTTCAACAGGTGAAATATTTTAGATATTAGGGATTGATATATTCCTTTAATGGGTCTTGGAAAATGCATGTAATGTCCCTGAAAAAAGCAGTGGCCCCTGCAGTTCTGATGCTGTCTAGATTTTATTATACGTCGGGATGACAACAGGTGGTGCCTGCCTTGAAAGTGTTTGTAGTGAGGATAATTAATAAGATGATGTATGGAGTACCCTATATGGGGGGTGGGGGGGATGGTTGTAATATGAAATTGCTGGCTGCAGTGCAAAATGGATTTGAAAAGAAATTGCAAGGAGTACCATGTTCCGCTTCCTCTGCAATGGTTAGTCTGAAGGCTGACTTGGAACTGCTTGAAACAAGGTGATATAGATTGATTTTTACTTTTTGGTTAACACCCTGAGTCTTTGGTGAGGTTATGTTTGGAGGAGTGTTATGCTTGTGTATATATAATTCTAAAAGTCCTGACGCAAATGGTTTTGTAACCTTATGGTGGAAGAATGTGCAAAGGAAGATCAACGAGCAAGATTTTTCAATTGATTTCTTCTCTTCGGTCTCTTTTACGCAAGGTTTAAAGCTCTTGCGGGATAGGATTAGGGACACTGGCTTGCAACAATGTAGGATGAAAGTAGCGGCCTCATATCCCAAGCAACCACAGCACCCAAATCATTTGGATTTCCCCGGCAAACAACCCATAGCGATAGCTTTCTATTGTGTTATGACCCCTTATGCTCGTTACAAGCAAAAGTTGTTACTTTAAGAAAATATACATGTAGCTTTTAACCAATGGGCAGCTCTGCTCCCAAGTACATTCCAAATGCAGTGACTTTCACGGCCTCACAAATCCCCCCTACCTGCCCATTTTTTAACATTCAGTGGTTCCCACCAGCCCAATTAAAAATTCCATGCTTCTGTGGTGCTAATAAAGGGTACATTTTTAGATGAGTTGGCCTGTGCATTGATGTCCTTGTGACAGAAATGTCAATGCAGTTTAATAGCCACCTGGATTGACAGTGCCAGTGCAGCAACACACATGCATCCAGATAAGCTTTGCAAAAATAATACTGCGCGCAACCTAATTGACAGGACATGGATATGTGGGCTCACATTAGCCCATATTTGCCTGCGCTGTGGGCTTCGCATGCTCTGTGGCCCTGCCATGAGTGGGGGCTGCATTGCCAGCAGGGGGTGGCCACGTAGCCTGTGGGGGCGAACACCTAATAATAGACACCTAATAACCCACCAGGTGTGGGCTATTGTCTCATTTGTTAACACCCTCTATCTCCCATCTCTCTGTGCCTAGTTTCCTCATCTGTAAAATCTGGATGATACAATTTTCCTACCCAGCGGGGAGGGGGCAGGAGCTCTGCTTCATCAAAGCATGAGGTGTTTATATAAAAGGTGATGTGTGCCCTCTTTAGAGTTATTATAGGACCAGCATTAGGAAGAATATCTTGCTAGCTCTTTCCAAATTTTAATATCCTAGCAAGTGTTGGGTTATATTTTGTCTCTTAAAAAAACAAGAAAAACTGGATTTTTACATAAGTTGCACTTCTTAACAAAATTAAGTTAATTGTGAGACATGCAAAGAATTTTTAACAGCTTTTGTTATGCGCACAAAACCAAGCTTACTGGATTTTTTAACTAAAACTTTCAGAAAGTAGCAAACTTGTGTCTAAAGTAGTAGTAGCTGTTGATCATGATCCCACTTTTATTTAAGAAAAAAAAGTCCAAGTTGGGCAGCATATGGAACTCGGGTACTTTTACAGTCGGCTTTGTAAAAGTACCCAAGTTCCATATGCTGCCCGACTTGGGTTTTTCTTTCTTTTATGCTGCTCCTTAAACATGTAAATATTGCCAGTACCTGACCATACTGTTCTGAACAAGAGGACCTTTGCCTCTTGGATATAGTGATCTCCGTTAATGTAACTGAGGAAGAAGGGAAGAGAATAAAGAAAAAGATGAGCTGCTCTTTCTTGTAACCACTACCTTTTCTTTGTGTGGCTACACATATTATTCTAGTTATCTCCTTTAGCAGTCAATGATGGTGGATGTGGCTTGCATTGTGGCTAGTAACAGCATCACTCTGACACGAAGGTTGTTTTTACATGGACTACCACCGCTCGGTGTTCGGACGGATGTGCAGCGGGGGGGGGGGGGGGGGGGGGGGGGGGGGGGGGGGGGGGAGGCAGTCCATGTATACAGCCGCCAATGGGTGGGGGGGTGTGCACCCATGTAAACACCACAGACGACGGGTGCTTGTGTGTGTGTGCTCCCGCCGCACACCCACCTCCACCCACGGAGCCCTCTGATGGAACGGAGGATGCTCCATGGGTGGAGGTAGGTGTGTATCCATGTAAACACGCACACACACCCCTACACCCGCTGTGCCAAAACACCCACCCCTGTCCATGCATTAACGGCCAAACACTTGCTTCAGGGAGAGAGTCCCTGTATCGCCTACTGTCATCATTTGCCTACTTTGATTTTGTCTACTTAGTATTGTTGGACTTTAAAGCTATACTAGCATATTCTGGATTCTGCTAGAATCTAGTGTGTATTTCTCCATCCTTTTGGCTAGTTTACAAATGGACTCCATGCTGTCTCTTTCAGAGCTGACCAGATGGCCAGTGTTCAGAATGCCCAGAGAGATGGCTCCAGTGACAGGGCAGATTTCTGGAGATTACGTGGTCAGCGATCTGCAGTGAAAAAGAATTTAAAGAAGAGTCGTGAAGATCTGACAGCTATTGCATCTGTTGGCACAAAATTCCCAGCCTATGAGCGCATTTTGCTGCGTGAGGGTGAGTGAGTGAGAGCTTACAGAATACACCGATTTCCTTTATTTTACAGCTATTTGTTACTGTCGCTCTTCTGGAAGTCAAATAAGTCTTGACAATCAGCATAGTCTCTAGGCTCTATGGTAAAACGTTCCAATCCTGTTCACAGCAGTACCTTTAGAGTACGACTATACTCTTAACTTTAGAGAACTCTCTCCCGGCACAGGCCTCAGACCTCCCCTCCTTTTGGAAACAATGCAAGACCTGGCTGTTCTGCCAGGCTTTTGGTGAGGGTGTGTGTGTCTGGGTAGGGCGGGTTGTGGGTTATTTCTTTTGGCAGCCTCTATTATATTTTGTTTTATGATATGTTGTTTATTTTAGATGTGTATTTTTTACTATTGTATTTTGTTGTGTTTTGTGAATGTAAGCTGGCCCGAGTTGCTTCAGCAGGAGGGGCGGGGTACAAATTTATTTAAATAAAATGTGAGTCTAGATTTATTTTTTTTAGTGGGGTTGCATATTTGAATATTGTTCATTTCCAGATCAAATTGCTCACTTCGTAAGTAAAGTGGCCACTGTTGGAGGGGATTGTTGGGCTTGATGGACCATTGGTCTGACTCAGTATGGCACTACTTATGTTCTTAAATGGGTGTGTTTTCCCAATGAAAAAATGTAACCTGGAACTTGGAATCTGGAAGTCCAGTCAACTTACTTGTAGAAACCAGTAATGTAGATTCCTATGGGCAAATATCTCGCATTCTTATTCTTGTGCAACCCCATTGCCTTCAGTAGCGTTGTCCTTATGTAAGAATTTTGTGGCTGCAGATGGGATTTGCTGTTCTTCTGATGTTGCTTGTCAGGATGGTGTCCAGCTCATTCTCCCATAGAGAGTGGTGGTTGTACTGTTTTAACTGGTACCTACCTTCACAATATCCTTTCCACACTGACCTACAAGAGCCTGATGACACTTGCATTGGCATTTGTGTAATCTTGCAGTTCCTTTCAAAAGTAAGTTTCTAACCTAGAAATATTTTTCTAGGAAAAGACTTTGTGCAAATATTTGCCTAAGGTTGCCATCACCTGAAGCACAAATGCTCAGATCCACACTAATGGCAGTATTAGGATTCTCCTGAGTAATAGCGTAGTAGATACGATGGTGTGTCGCTCGCTGTGAGGCTGATTAGTGAAGTTCTGCTGGAAATGTTACCTGAGGTCTGTGTACTCATATCCTCACCACATGGACCAGCCAGCCATCATTCTCGATGTAACCAAGCCAAGCATGTGCACCTGAGACCTCACAACTTCGTGAATGTTATACCCCTTGTGTCTCCCTCTGTTTCCTTTCCTTCGTCTCCCCCCTCTCTCCCTCCCCCCCCAGATTGTAAGCTCTAGGGCAGGGACCGTGTCTATTCCATTACTTAGTAAAGCGCCAGGTACATTGCTGGAGCTATATAAATGCTGGCTAATAATAATAATAAAAAATGTTCAGAAGGCAAAACCATTTCATTTAGTTGTGGATCTAAGACATGTGAAGGACCACCTACACTTCTTTCCTTTTAAAACTTTAAAAAAAGAAATAAATGCTGCTTTTCACCAGTGGGTAAATCCTGTAGAAAGCCTCTTCATTAGAAATGATCTTTATTTGAGTCTGTGAGAACTCACGGATATACTGCATATGTAAATGTTTTTTTCAATGAACATTTTTAACCAGAAAACAGGTTTGTGACCTTTCGTGGCAAAATTCCTTTCCGCTTCCACCCTACTGCCTTGTACTGCATGGGGCTGTGGATGGGATTGATTGCATTGCAGCCATAGGGAAAGAACACTCTTGGGTATTTCAGGAAGAGGGAAGGAATGCTCCTTCCCTCACCTGTGGTGCAAGCCCAGGGCTTGCATTGCAGGCGGCAGGGGACAGAGTGCTTCCCGGTCCTTGCTGGTTCAGTGGAGAACTGTGATCTCTCCTACTTGAAGACTTTTTAAAAAGAAATCACAAAATCCTATTTTCATACGTGCCAGCCCATTTTAATGGATTTTGCACCTTCTTTTAATTCTCCAAAATATTTGCATATAGGGATATTCAGTGCCTCCTGCACTTTGCTTTAATTATTAGTGACTTTTAGAAGTAAGAATTCTTATCTGTAATTCTTCTTCCCTTCAGCTGGCTTTAAGAGACCCGTGGTGATATTTGGTCCCATTGCGGATATAGCGATGTAGAAGTTGTCAAACGAGTTGCCTGATCTGTATCAAACTGCCAGTAAGTCATTGTTACTTTTGATTAACCTAGGCTGCAAACCACTTACCCCAGAGTTAGCCCCACTGAAGCCAGTCTCTGCAAGAGTAGGGCTTCAGTGGGCCTGCTCCAGAATAAGCCGTTTGTGGATCATAGCCCTAGCTGCTTTATCACTGAATGTTGGGGGAGAGCAGTAACCTGATTATTAATTACACAGTTGACAAAAAAAAAAAATTACTCTTGCAGAGACAGAACCAAAAGATGCAGGTTCAGAGAACTCCACTGGCGTAGTACGTTTGAATACTGTGAGGCAAATTATTGAGAAGGTAAAGTATTTCTGCTTTTGAAATGTTTGTTGATAAAAGCATGGGGTTTAATTTTGTTGCTGCAAACTTTGGATGGAGATCCTGACGTTAACATGCAGGAAACGAAATTTTGAGATGTCCCTCTGAAATGGAGTCCAAGCTTAGTTCTTTTGTCAGTCATTTCCTGGTGAACTTCAGAGGCAAAATTAGAGCTGACCCATCTTTTATATCAGGAGTGATTATATTATCATATTAATATAAATTAATTATTAATAAAATTAAAATGTTCTGATTTTAAATAAATAAGTAAATAAGCTATCTGTGAGCTACTCCCAAGTGTAAACCACACTTGGATCCAATGCTTTGCTAGGTCTTTCATATATCAGGCTGGCATCCCACTCCACTGTACCATTTGTAAATATGAGCCATCCTAACTTTCGTCTTGGGTTCCAGATACAGTGGCTATTATTTTAAAGATAGCATTTAACATATCACCATATGGTGATAGCTGTTTTATAGCAATTTTTACTACACCTAGGACATAAAATACTGGTGATAAATATGTAGTAGATGTTGGCAAATGTTGACTTTTTAAAGGTCAGCCTTTTTAAAGGTCAGTGAAATTCATCAGCAGGATTGGCAAGCAGGGAATCTGAGAACATCTGTAGGCCCTGAAGGTGAAAAGCTCTCGGGCAGGGACCGTGTCTATCTTATTCTCTGTAAAGCGCCAGGTACATCGCTGGCGCTATATAAATGCTTCTTATAATAATAATAATACCAGGAGTGTTGTCCCAGAGTTTGGTTTGCATGGAATGAGACCAGTGGAGCATATTTATTTAAAGTTCCAGTCTTCCTTGGCATTATAGGAAGCGAGGGAAGAGGCTGATGCAGCAGAAAAATGTGAGCCTTATGTTCTGGCTACCCCTCAGCATTAATCATAGCCTACATGTACCACCCAAAAACAGGGATAACTACTGTGGCTAAGAGAAATAGACTGGGAAGACTGAGAAAGAGAAGGGAAAAGTATATAAATAGGCAAAAGGAAGAGAATAGAAACAAAATGAAGAGGTTGGGATTGAGAAAGGGGCATAAATGGAAAAGTTGCATAAGAAGGGTGTCCACGCCTTGAGTGTATTTGCATCCAAGTCTTGTGCCTGTGCTGTTTTTATAGAAATGGCGGGAAAGCTATAGCTCAGGGAAGGTCAGATTTACCAGGTGCAGGATTTACTGTCCCTGGGCAACAACCTAGTGTGGTGGTCTACTCAGGCCAGGCTCCCCTACCCCAGTACGCACAGTCACGGACACAGGGAAACCCATACAGATAGCTTGGGGGGAGAGATTTTGTAATCTAATGCGACTATGGGGGGAGATTTTGGTAGACCCCTTTTAGAAAGGAAGTGTCCCCACCCCTTTGTTTTCCAACTTGAGTGTTGAGTATGGATGCAGCCACATGAGACAAGGTTGGGAGGCTACCACTCTTTGGGTAGCCGTACCCCTCCCTGAGCATTGAGCCATGTGCTGCAGTGACTTGTGTGTCCAGGACCTGCCAGATGTTTGCACTGCCCTGTGGCGGAGCAGGCAGCCAGCTGCTCTGCAGTGTGTCAGAAAAATCATAGAGCAGCCTTACTATGGATGGGCAAACAGAACACGATTCGGTTGTTCGGTTCGAAAACCAAGTTCAGGTTTGGTTCGGCCGAACATTCGAAAAAGTGCTATCGATTTTTTTTTCTGTATCAGTATCATTTGGCCCTGAGACCAGCCCTGGTCTCTACCCCTGGTGCCAGGAAGTCTGCTCCTCAGCTGCATCATCCCCCTTCCAGTCACGTTTTTCCTGCCCCGAACATGACCGAACTGTTCGGTCGTTTTCGAGTTCGGTGCGGACGTTCGGTTCGGTTGTCTGAACAGACCGAGTTTGGTCCGAACTGGCTCTCAGTTGGGCCAGGGGAGGGAATAAGGGCAGGGNCCCCCCCCCCCCCCTTGTGTGCCCAGCTCCCTGTGCTAGCTCTTCAGTGTGGTAGGGCCGATTGCCTGCCACAGGGCGGGCAGGGATCGGGTCCACCCCTGCTTATCTGGTTGCACCCTGTGTTTTGTCTTGTCCTTGTTGAATATGTCCTTTTGGACCAAGATTCAATGCCAGGAAATACTCTGACAATACTACTTTGCTAGTAATAGGGCACTTTCTGACATGCATGAAAGTGTACTTATGAGTCCAGGTGGCAGGAAATTAGGCATGGCTTTGGCAATACACTATTAAAGCTTTTTGGTGCACTGACAAATGCGCTGTACCAAGGTGCAAAATCCAGCTCAAACTTGTAAGTACACTTTTATGTACATTGGAAAGCACCCATAGTTTCTTACAATCTGCACCATCTCCCCTGCAGAAGTGCTTTTGCAGGAGTTGCCCCCCCACCCCCATTATTTTAATATCTTTTTCTTGTTTACAGGAGAAGCATGCTTTGTTGGATGTAACCCCTAAAGCTGTGGATCTGTTGAACTACACCCAATGGTTCCCAATTGTAATCTTCTTCAACCCAGACAGCAGACAAGGGGTAAAAACTATGAGACATAGGCTAAATCCCACATCCAACAAGAGCTCCCGGAAGCTTTATGATCAAGCAAATAAACTGAAGAAAACCTGCTCCCATCTTTTTACGGGTAAGTGAGAATTTGCCTCTAGTTCCTTTTCTAGAAGCATGGAGAACGTTAACCCAGGTCAGAACAAGTTTTACATGGGAGGGCAATCCGCTAAATGCTCCATCCCCAGACTGCTGCTGCTCTCTCCTCCCATTCTGCCTCTTGTGGCCAATCTCCTTTGTCTCAGCCAGCCCCACATTGACCTGAGGTTTCCCAGCCCTTCCCATGGCTGTGGGCCCTACTCTTGCACCTGGCTTCCAATGCCACTGGCTCCAACGCTGCTTTACCAGAGCTGGAGGAGTGGTGGGAAGGGGTTTTAATGGTAGCAGCTGTAACTTTGTTGTTCTCCCCACCCCAACCTGAGAAAATCCAGGGAGGATGATCCCACTCCCATATTCCCTCTTGTCCCCTGTCATGGTGCCATGGGTGTTAACCCATGAGAAATCCAGTTATTAATGTACAGAGAAATAGATCATTTTACACTGTAGTCTGTGGATTTCTGATTGCATTTGCTAATGGTCATGTGAAAACCTTTCTTTCCTACACTCAGAAATTGTGTCTTGCCTCTCCCTATAAAAGGAACTTTTCAGTTCAGGTGTCTGGCAGATAACATGTCCACTAGCAGTTAGTAGTATGCACACTATCCCCATTCTCTTAAATGGGAGTTGCATGCTAGTATTTTTATCTTGCATATCCCGTACTATTTGTAAAAACTAATGAGTAAAAGTATTCGGCCCCAACAAAAATGCAAATGTCACTTATATTTATTTATTTATTTAAATGTATGTGCTGCCCTTCCCTTTATCAAGGAAGGGCTGTAACTTCCTCACCTTTCACCAAAACCTTTTACAGATAGGAAAAATTGGATAAATTTTTGTGGTACTGTGAAGTTTCTGGGTTATGTGAAAGCAGTAATCATCATGCACTTTTAAAATCTCTGCAGCTACCATCAATTTGAATTCAGCCAATGACAGCTGGTATGGCAGTTTAAAAGATTCAGTTCAGCAACAGCAGGGTGAAGCAGTATGGGTATCGGAAGGAAAGGTATGTGATCAGAGAGTTAACTTTGTGTATGCAAAGTTGTGTTTATATTCCGCAGTTGTTCTTCAGCACTATTGACTGGGGGGTCCAAGGAGGAGGGGCATCCCTCTAGGCCCCCATTTACAATGGCTCAGAAGGATGCCCTGTCTCCTGCTGAGATGGCCCTCTCAAGTTTGTCCCACAGAGTTTGGCGATGGATCTGCCGTTTTTTCCTCAGGACTGCCCTATACTTAGTTCGTGCAGCAACATACTTGATTCATTGAATCACAGTTCCTTGCTCGATAGCACCTCTGGCCAGATTCCTACATTGGGTCCTCAGGTACCTACATTCGCTGTCAAACCAGCTGTACGGGTTCTCCTGGCGAAGAGATCTAATAGGCGAGGCAAGAGTATCCCTCACAAACTTCACCAGGCTCTGGAACTGAGGACTCGGAATGCCTAGGAGTACTCCTATTGTACTGTTGAGGGCCGAATGTGGAATTGATCCCCTTGGGGATAAGATTAGGATGGCCCAACTGGGTTATTGGCTTAAGATCCAGGATATGCCAGCTGACCGCCTCCCCAGTCTCTGCCTGAGGGAACAAGAGAACTGTTTGGACTCTTATAGATGGCACAATTCCATCGTCCAGAGTCTGACAGGCCTGGGCGTTTCTAGATCATATTTTGCATATACCACTTTAGCTCAGGCCAAACCCCAAATCTCCACTCGAATTAGGGATGTTAGTCACCAAAGGGAAAGTGCGGGAATGCGTGACCAACGTATTGCTCCCTGGTACCCCCTACTAAAGACAGAAAGGGGATGTGAGAAATACCTGTTGGGAATAAAAAATTTCAAAGTTAGAAGGGCTTTGACCCTCGTACGTTTAAATATGATGCCAACCTCAGTGAGTGAGGGCAGAGTTAAAGGCATCCCGCTGGAGCTGAGACTATGTCACTGTGAACAGGCGGAAGTAGAAGATCTCCCATGCTATTTACTGCGCTGCCCCAAGACAAGAGGGATCTGGGATAGATTTTTTGCCTCCTGGTTGAGGGGAGAGATCACTGGGACCAGCAAAGACAGATACAATATATCCTAGCCAATTGAAATATGACACTAGTACGACGAGCTGCAGCGGGGGTTTTTCAACTGGTGATATTCAGGGAAAAACTGACGGAAGCCCTGACCGGACTGGTGGAGATATTGAGACACTGCAAGTGCAGTGTGACTCGGAAGGTCCCTAGGGTGGTGAATCTGGTCGTTGCTTCTGGCCCGAATCAGTCTCAATCTACGGCAATCCGCCTTGTGCACTGTTGCTGGATTTGGTGCCGGAGGGTTCAGATCCAGGGGACAATTGTGCCACCACAAACCCCGAGAAGGGGAAGGCAATAATGCTATTTGGCCATATATCTGGCTATGGCCATCGACTAACGATACCAGCATGGGGAAGCAGAGAGCTACTAGATGTAGTGTGATGGCTTTTATATATTATCATATTATTATATTATATTTTAATCCTTTTATTGTGTTATAACTTTTGTGATGTATTTTTGATTGTTATATCTATTTTTGTTATGGCCTATGGGCTAAACAAATAAACTATTTATCAGTTGTTCTTCAGCAGTAGTCATGTGTACATGTGTATGCATTGAAAGGTAATACTCCTTTGAAATCTTGACAGTGGGGCATGAATGGATGATGCTCATCCATTTCCATGTTGTGCCCAACAATAAAACTACCCAGCTGCTGTTAGAGCGCATATACTTATTAGGGATGGATGTATGGATTTGGATTCATCCATAACTGTCTGAAAAATGGCCATTACGGATTAATCTGGAATTACAGTGCCGTTATGGAGTATGATGCTGATCTTGTGATTTTGGCTGCCAGACTCATTAATAAATTCTGCTATGTTCAGGATGGACACAGGTAGTAGCAGAATTTATTTTAATGAGTCTGACTGCCAAAATCATGAGATCAGCGCAGAAATCATGAGATTGGTTTTTTAAAATGTACGTTTGACATAGCAGAATTTATTAATTAATAAAAACTGCATATTGTGTTAGATGCTAACAGCTGCTCTTTTCCCAAGTCTTCACTAATAGAGCCCTTTACCTTTGTATAAAAGGGGAGATACTAATTCTTGTGTGCTGAAAGATATCAGAGCAGGAAAAGGGTTAATCTAAAATATTTCTTCCCTCCTACCATACCAAAGATGCACATAATCCATACCCCCATACCCAGGTTTACAAAAACAATGAGTCTGACTGCCAAAATCATGGAATTAGCGTAAATATTGAGACTGGTTTTTTTTCTCAATTAAAAATGTAAGTTTGTGAATTTTTGTTTGTCAACTCATGACTCCCAAGAGCCAGTGCAGCTGGCGATCCAGCTCCAGGTGCATCTAGATGGCATCAGTTTCCTGGACCCGTTTCAATCTGGGTTCCGCCCCAGCTATGGCACCGAGACGGCGTTGGTGGCCTTGGTCGACTATCTCCACCAGGAGATGGATGCAGGATGTTCAACATTTCTCATCCTGCTTGATTTCTTGGCTGCTTTTGACACCGTGGAGCATGGGCTGCTGTTGAGACGGCTGCGTGACCTGGGGGGTCTGGACGGGACTGTTCTTGAATGGTTCTGGTCATTCCTCTTGGGGAGAAGCCAACGGGTGGTGTTGGGGGCTGAGACATCTTGCCCCCGCGCCTTATCCTGCGGCATTCCGCAGGGTTCCATTATGTCTCCATTGTTATTCAATGTATATATGCAGCCCTTGGGGGAGGTCGTGAGGGGGTTCGGGGTGCGGTCACCAATATGCTGACAATACTCAGCTGTACCTCTCTTTTTCAACGGACCCATACCCTGCTGTCTCGTTGCTATCCCAGTGTTTGGAGGCCATGGCGGATTGGATGTGGCAGAGCAGACTGAAGCTCAACCCTGATAAGAAGGAGGTGATGGTGGTGGGGAGAGCGAGGGAGGTGTCGGCCCCCCTGATTGGGGGGGTTCGCCCTCCTATAGCTCAGCAGGTTCGGAGTCTGGGGGTGGTATTGGACGTGGACCTCCGCCTGGAGCAGCAGGTGGAGGTAGTTGTGAGGGCTGCCTTTCGCCATCTGTGTCTGGTGAGGAGGCTGCGCCCGTATGTCTCCGGCCCAGACCTGGCCTCCCTCAT
>QEPC01009656.1:2159295-2177738 GCA_003113815.1 Sphenodon punctatus
TTTACATAGGGTGAAAACAGACATGACGCTAACCCTGTCTCTTATACACATCTAGATGTGTATAAGAGACAGGGTATGTTTATTTTAAATGTAATTTGTGTATGTCATCTCTTTATCTTCGGCAATGACCTTGTGTTACGCCATAAATAAACAATTATAATTAAGTGACTGTGAGTGAACAGCTCTCTTACATACAGAAGGTTGACCAAGCAATCCGCTTGAGGCTGGGGTCAAGCCCTTATCTTGCAAAGTTCAGTTTGGCACATGGCTTGATCCTGTTCCTTTAGAAGCCAATATATGAACTCTTATGGACTTCAGTGAGAGCAAAATTGGCCTCTTTGTCTGAGATCGTGTAGGCTGGCCCCCTTAATGTCTTAATTTCTAGAAAATAACGTGTTTAATACTTAATACATATTAATTTACAGTGAGTTTAATTCATATTATACTACAACAATTCTTCTCTCAGCTGCTTATAATCCACACACATCTACAGTGGTTAAACAGTTAAGGACGGGGGCCCAAACTGAACATGGACCTGTTATATTTTGAAGCCTTATAGAAGAAAGGGAGCGCAGGCAGGGAAGCTGTTTAAAACCCAGCCACCTGGCATGGCTACTTTATTCTGAAAAATAATAGGAACAGGTATAGAGCTCTGCCTGAGATGAATGCAGGATTACTAAACTTTTTCTTTTTTTTAAGGATCTCGTTTTTAGTTTAAAAACTGACCTCTGCAGTTAAAACTTTGGGTAAAGCCACATGAGATGGGGCCAGACAGATCCCCCTACCCCCGGGGAGTGCGAACACAGTCTCCACGTTTTGAGCCAGTGTGGAGATCCGTCCAAATGAAACGATCTGCCCCCCACAGGGAAACTGGGCGTGCATGCTGCCATCACAAGTCACACCACGCCCCAGGGTGGGCCAAGGAGCCACTCACATGGGCGGGTGACTGGCCCCACCCACAATCCCACCCCCTGCCATGACATGGAACAGCAATGGTGAACTACGCCCACCTCTCTATGGTGCTGATGGACCATGCCACATGGTGGGGCTGCAGAGGACCAGCAAGACGAGAGGCGGCACGTTACCTCATGTTGGCCCGGGTGGGGCAACAGGAGCCCGTAATGCGTCACCAGCCTTCTACAGCAGACACCTTACATAGCAGCCAGCTGCCTGCCCCAGGACAGAAGTGGATGAATAGCTGACAGCGCCGGATTGATGATCCGCTGTGTTGTGAGCTAATGTGGGGTAAGGATACCCAGTGTGGGATAACGTCTTGTGTGTCCTTGCCCATAGTCCCCATGTATTTTGACTCCTGAAATAGCTTGTTTATCTTTGGCAGTGACTTGTGTGAGTTGTCTGTGGGCTGGAACCTTCTTTTTAGAATCTGATCTGAAGTCCATTGAAATGAACAGAAATACTTCCATTGACTAAAATGAGATTATTGCAATAGAAAATTTATTATGTAGATTTATACTCTGCCCTTCCCCTATGTAATGTTACTACTTGGCTTTAATAATAGTTGACAAAGGCCCTTTTTACACAGGGCTCTCCCAACTCATAAACACACAGAAATCTACGTGTTCATGAATGGGAGAGGCCCATGTGAAGGATGTGGCACGCGTGGTGAGTGGGGGATACATGCGCTCTCCCACCTAATACGCATCCCCATGCACCCCGCACTCATCCCCATGCACGGAGCAACCAGGGAAAACGGCAGTTGCTGTGTGTGTGTGTGTGTGTGTGTGTTGGGGTGGGTGGGAGGGAATGTGTGCGCACCCATATGCATGCCCCGCCCACCCACTGTGCACGTATCAGCGCACCCACGGACCCCCCCCCATTCTGCGGGGGCCGTGTAAAAATGGCCAAAATCTTAGAGCAGGGGCTTTAAATTTCTACAGAAGGGTAGACTGGGCTCTGAATAAGGATGGTGTGTGTGTTTGCTATCCCAAGGATAGCTTTAGTAAGCACTGTGACACCTCTGAGTTGCAGCTCTGCCCTGGCTTCTTCCTTGCTCCAGGGGGCAGAGAGAGGCATTGTCTGATGATGTATAATTAGTGGCCACTCACCCCACTTGCAAAAAAGGCTAATGCAGTTTTAGGCAGCATTAACAGAAGCCTTATTTTCCAGTCAGTGAAAGTGACAGTTCCACTCTATTCAGCGCTGGTCAGATTTCACCTGGAGTATTAAGTAACTTAATATTTGGGCACCTCATTTCAAGAAGGGCATCTACAAATTGGAGCAGGTTCAGAGGAGGGCAGCAAAGATGATAAAGGGTCTTGAAAGCAAGTCTTATGAGGAAAGATTGAAGAAACTGTGTGTTTAACTTAGCAAAGAGGAGATTTAAGGGGAGACATGATAGCAGTCTTCAACTATCTAAAGGGCTGCCACCAAGGAGACGGCAAGGAAGGAACTGATCTGCGTTGCCACAGAGGGCAGGACTAGGAATAATGGACTCAAGTCAGAGGAAGGTAGATTGTGGTTGGGTATCAGGAAAACTTCCTTTCAGCAAGAGCTGTGCGGCAATGGGAGGCTGTCGGCTCTCTACCCTCGCAGGCTTTCAGAGAGAGGCTGGACAGTCATTGTTGGAAAGTTGTAGCTGTAGTCATCCTGCATCCAAATGGGGGCTGGACTAGATTATCTTCAAGGTTCCTTCCAACTCTAAGATTCTATACTCTTGTGGCCTATGACCCCAAATCCAGGGAGTTAGTTAAAGGGATAAATGTAGGGAGAGTTTCATCTTTCTACCTTGTATGGAGCGAAATTCAAACTGAACTCTAAACTTGAGCAGTTTTAGTTTGTATTGCTTGGAAATCCTTTGGTGCTGGTTGCATTTTTTTAAAACTTGCTCCAGCACACCTTTATTTTAGTAGATCTAACAAAGTCCGATCATGTACTAAGCCAAGAAACAATTTATATAAAAAATCAGGAATTATCTTAATTAACTTAATGTTTATGGTACTACAGGCTCTGCCAGTGAAACTGATTAGTCTGAAGGATGAATCCAGCAGGATCATGGGAACTGACTTTTGTAGGGGTATTTTTCTATTGTCATTTCATCGTTTGACTAGTATTAAAAATAATGGCCACATTTTGAAGTGAGGGGGGGCTGGTTGGTCCAACCAACCTCCGCCTGGAACTTGAGTTTTCCAGTGCCTGCTGTGACATGTTTGTTGATTACTTTGTAGATAAAATCGCTCGGATTCACCATGACTTTGACGCTTACTACAGTTGGAGAACCAGAGGTTATGGAAGCCCTGCCTTGTCTGGTTTCATGGGATCAGTTTCAGGAGATGTCACCAGCTGATGTGGAGGATGTTCTTGGGGTGGTCAGAGCCACCTTTTGTGAACTGGACCTGTGCCCAACCTGGCCAGTTAGGCCAGCCGAGAGATGTTGGGGCCACTGCTAGTGGGGGTGGCCAATGCCTCGCTTTGGGGGGGGGGGGCAGAGCGCTGAGCTGCCTCAAAGAGGTGGTGGTGCGGCCTCTGCTCAAAAAAACATCACTTGACATTGACTCCCCTGCCGGCTATCGGCCAGCCTCTAACCTTCCCTTTTTAGGGAGGGTTTTTGAACGGGTAGTGGCTCGGCAGCTGCACCAACTCAGTTTTCTGGATCCCTCGCAGTCAGGCTTTCGCCTGGGTTATAGCACTGAGACTGCGCTTGTTGTGGCTTTGGTTGATGATGATCGCTGTGAATTAGATCAGGGTCGCGCGACCCTGCTGATTTTATTAGATCTGTCGGCTGCCTTTGATACTGTTGATTATGAGATGTTGGTGACTCGCCTGCGGGACTGAGACGGGGTGAACGGGATTTTTCTTGAATGGTTTCATACATTCTTGGCCAGAAGAACTCACCAGGTGGTACTTGGGGATTGTTTTTCTTCTCCCTGGAACCTCTCATGGGGAGTGCCGTAGGGTTCCATTCTGTCCCCTCTCCTGTTCAACGTGTATATGCAGCCGCTGAGTGAGGTCGTGAGACGGTATGGTGTGTAATGTCATCAATATGCTGATGACACCTAACTGTACCTCTCTTTTTCATCTGACCAGACCCGGCAGTCTCAGTGCTTACTAGTGTCTGGCGGCTGGATGAGGGCAAGCCGACTGAGGCTGAATCGCACAAGGCAGAGGTGGTGATGATGGGCAAGGCGGTAGGTGTGGCATCCCCTGTCATTGATGGGGTTCATTCCCCTCTGGTCCCCTAGGTTTGTAGTCTGGGAGTGCTCCTTGATTCCCAGCTCTGCATGGATCTCCAGGTGGGGGCTGTGGCGAGGAGCACATTCTGCCACTTACATCTTGTGCAGCAGCTTCAGCCATATGTCTCAGACTCCAGCCTGGCTACCACCATCCATGCTTTCATCACCGCAAGACTGGACAATTGTAACACGCTCTACGTGAGGCTACCGATGATAGCAGTTCAGAAGCTGCAGCTGGTACAAAATGTGGTGGCCCGTGTCCTTATGGGGATAGGTCACCGAGTGCAAATTACACCAGTGCTCTGAGCTCTGCACTGGCTGCCAATAGTCTTCAGGGCCCGCTTCAAGGTGTTGGTGCTTACCTATAAAGCCCTACATGGTCTCGGCCCTACCTACCTGCGGGACCGCCTCACTCCCCGCTCGCTGGATCAGCTCCATAAGGTCCTCCGGGAGCATCCTTCTCAAAGTCTCCCAAGTTGCTCAGGGGGCAACTATGAAGAGGACGTTCTCGGTCGCTGCACCGAGGCTGCGGAACTCCCTTCCAGCAGAAGCCCGGGTGGCCCCGGACCTCCTTTTCTTTTGACAAATGTGTAAGACCTGGCTGTTCACCAGGCTTTTGGTGAGGGGGTGGGTTGGGGGGGTGTTCTGCTTTTTGTTCTACTTCCCCCATTATTTACTGTATTTATATTTGTGTTGATTTTAGCTGTTTTTATATGTTTTATACTGTTGTTTTACTCTATAATGTTAGCTGCCCCAAGCAGCCTGAGGCAAAAATGGTTAAAATAAATAAATCAAATATTTCAGGTCCTAAATTACTGTAAACTTCTATTTAGAGTTTTTTAATGCCTGGTAACTGAATGGAGCATTACAGGGAATGATATACGCAAAGGCCCCGATCCAAGGTTTGCGTGTGCTACACATAAGTGGTGCGTGTACACTCAGAGTGTACACATTGCATGTACTGGATGTGAATTGTGTGCGTACACATGGTGCATGGTGAACACACCCAGTGCATGGACCTTGGATCGAGAACCCAGTTATACAGGGGAAATGATCCTTTTTGGGATCAATACTGATTTAAATTGTTACAGTAAAAACAAATCTTTAGCCTATCCCTTCTAATATGAATTCTTTCTTATTCCAGACATTATCTTATACCCCTCACAGTTCTCAGACATATAATGCATTAATATTACAGCGGAACCCTCCTGCTTATCTGGACACCTTTTTTTTATCCAAACAGAAAGCATGTCTCCTGTTGTGTCCAGATAAGGAGGTTTCTATTGCTTTTCTGAATGTAGGCAGCTGTGATAGCAATATCATTGCTGTGTTTACTCAACCATTGTCTTCGGAGGAATGGATTGCACTCGTAGTGAATGTGGTGTTCTTGGAGTAACTCCGTCCTCTCTTGAGGCTCCTGAAGATAAGTTCTGTAGTTATAAGAAGATCTGAGATACGCAACAGCATACAGCTGGACTTCTCTTTATAAATTTGGACGTTAAAAGTAAATAATTATGTAATTATAATTAAGATTTCTTAACTACTATTACGATGTCAGCCATTTTTCCTTCTGAGCCTGGTGGAAAACAACAGTTCTATAGAGAAGTAAAGGGTTAATTTTAGCTGACGAAGGTCCTTGTCACACGAGTCGCCCCATCCCATCTCCCTGCAGTTTCGCTGTGTGGGATGGGTGGAGGCGCCCATGTGAATGTGGCGGGGGATGGGTGGGGGAGTGTGCATGCTCCTGCGCTACACCTACCTCCACCCATCACCCACGCATGGAGCAATGGGCTCCAATGCCTGATGCTCCATGGGTAGAGGTGGGTGTGTGCCCATAGGAACAGGTGCACTCCCACCAGGGCTGCACACGCATCCCCCCACCCGCCGCACTCAGTTTAAAAACATCCCAAGATATGATGGCTCAGCATATTGCTGAGAAACACTGGTATTCCATATAGGTCACATGACTGTGTATTAACGTATCCTTGGCATTGTCTGCCTGAAAATTAAAGTCTCCGAGGTCAGTGAATCAGGAATTCCAACACTGTTTTGAACAGCAAGTTCATTACTTTCTTCAGGAAGTCGGCAGGCATGCTTCTCAGCTGAGATTTGTAGGCCACTTGGTGTCTCAGATATTTTATGTCTTTTGCCTCGCGGATTATGTGGATAAACCTGAATGCTTTCATTTCTGGATTAGAGCGTCTTTGTTGGATCTTGCAAGTAGAAAAAATGCTACTGCCTCTCAATTTTTCTACTTTCCAACTCTTTCTGGGTGCTTTGTCCTTGAGTCAGTAACTTAACTCTACATTTCTGTTTCTCTGTCTACTAAAAGGAAATAATCCAGATATTCATAATTTGTAAAGTTAACATATATAAAGTGTTCTGAGATGGATAACTTTTACTTAAAGAAATAGTTTACTTTAGCATAGATTTGAATTTGGAATCTTTTTTCCCTTTAAAATGTATGTCTTTCTGTTTCTTTTCTTTTCTTTTCTTTTTTTTACATAGGGTGAAAACAGACATGACGCTAACCACCCTTGGTGGTTATTTATGCATGTTGCAGGGCTGCATAGGGCACCAATACAGCCCTGCAACATGGATAAATAACCACCAAGGGTGGTTAAAGGGTGGTTAGTGTCATGTCTGTTTTCACCCATAGCTAATTGATTCACAGCACCCTGTCTCTGGATCAACACATTTCAAAGATTAAAGTGGCACAGTGAAATTTTAGAACAATAAATTAAAAAATACATATCTGCCTAAACTATTTTTTTCTCAACTATGTTTAAAAGTCCCCCTCAGTAACTGAAAGAGATTGAGAATGATTGGCATTTTTTGTTTGAATTCATTTACTGTTTGTATTTGACAACACTTTGTAGTATTTCACTATTTTCTCTGTGTATTAAGATTTTTTTTTTCACTGAGCGGGGTTTACACTTTGCAACAGGATAGAGGAAAATATATTTTAAACTAGGAATGTGAAATGATAAAATCACAAAAAATGTCATTGCTACTGAAGGGGGAATACATTCTTAATTAATTAAAAAAAAATTAGGTATCAAGATGATGGAAGGTTGAAAGCATGTTTTTTATGAGAGATGCATGTTTTGTACAAGCTGCTCTGTGAGCAGGAGGGTGCGGGGTAGAAAAATAGTGAAATAAATAAATGCAGGTTTTGTGTTCCATTTGCTTATTTCTGAGTATTGAGTTAACATGAGTAACACAGATTAAAGTATAAGTGCACATATTGATTTAACATCACTCTTAGCAGTGAAATGTTTAAATCAATTCACAGTTTGGATGGAAAACAAAAACATGTTTGTTTTTAATGGACTAGCAACAGTCACATCTATTACTATTATTACTGGTTTTATAAATATTTAAAGATGTAAGATGAAACATTTTGAAAATGTTGTAACTTCTAAAGTTTACTCTTTTGAGTAAGCTCTGCATAATGTGGCTCCTGTGCAGAAATGTAGTACTAATATAGAAAAGCTTTGCTAGCTATTACTAGTCAGTTATTGTAAGATTGAAGAAAAAGAGCAGGAAAATGGTGGTTTACTACCAGTTACTCAGAATAACCACCTTCTAGACTTCAGAAGTCAGTTATAATGCATTTTGTTTTATAAGAGCCATGGTGTCTTATCTACCTGGATGATCATGTGGATTAGGCAAGTTCTTCTTCAATGAAGGCCCATAGCCAGACTCTGACATAAGGGGTGGGGAAAGATCCTGGAGAGGCAAAGTTATGTGAAACCTGTTACAGTAATGCAACAGGTAAAACACTGTGTACAGTGAAGTGATAATTCTGCCGCCTCTGCTGCCTAGGCCTGGCCGGGTTCCGCTTCCATCGGCTGCTCCCAGCCAAGATGACGACGGTCTCGGTGCTGCGGGCCCCGCGCGGCGGCTTCGGCTTCCACAACTGCGTCCGGAATGCAGCGCTCGAAGCAGACTCTGTTAAGAAGGGTCTCCGGATCCCCATGGCCCGGAAGACGGGCACCACCATTGCTGGGATTGTCTACAAGGATGGTATAATCCTTGGTGCAGATCCAAGAGCAACTGAAGGGATGGTGGTTGCTGACAAGAACTGTTCGAAGATACACTTCATTACTCCAAACATCTATTGCTGTGGAGCGGGGACAGCTGCAGACACAGAAATGACCACTCAACTGATCTCTTCCAACCTGGAACTCCACTCCCTGTCTACTGGACGGCTTCCGAGAGTTGTCACTGCCAATCGAATACTCAAACAGATGCTCTTTAGGTATCAAGGCTACATTGGCGCTTCCCTGGTGTTAGGTGGCGTGGATGTCAATGGGCCACCCCTCTACAGCATCTATCCTCCTGGGTCAACTGACAAGTTGCCCTAGCTTACTATGGGTTCTGGGTCCTTGGCAGCCATGGCTGTATTTGAAGATAACTTCAAGCCAGAGATGGAGGAAGAGGAAGCCAAGCAGCTGGTTAGAGATGCCATCGCTGCCGGCATATTCAACGACCTGGGCTCTGGCAGCAACATCGATCTCTGTGTTATGCGAGCCGAAGGGCCGCGGCCAAAGGGTGTGGCCCTTTGGGGCCCTTCAGGGCACGGAGGGGGCAGAGGGGGGAAGATATGTTGGGAAGGAGAGATAGGGCGAGGAGAGAGGGGTGAGAATAAGGGGAAAGTATGCCCAGGGGTTGGGTGTTTTGTGGGAGGGGGGGGAAAGGAGGGAAGGAGGAGAAAGGGCAGGGGGAGTTGTGTGTGGGTGGTGGTTCTTGGGTAGGGTTGGTAAAGGAGAGGGGAGAGTGGGAGCAGTTAGATGAGTTAAAGAGGATTGCTGATGTTTGTTTGGTGGGGCCACCTCCCCTCCGGTGAGAGAGGGGTGGAGGTGGCCAGATTTCCCCTGGTGGCAGCAGGGGAAGAGTTGTTGGTGGTTGGGACCTATCCCGTGTTTGTGGGGGAGGTCATAGAGTGGGACGTCAGCTGAAGGATGGGAAAGAGGTTGTGAAATATTGTGCTGTCTTTTGTTGTTTTTATTATAGTAGAAATGTTAAATTGTATATCATGTTAGCTGAAATGTTTTCTGGGTTCCCTGTGTGGAAAATCCCCCAGAATTATTGTTATATGGTTGTAAGCCGCCTCGAGTCCTATGGGAGAGAGTGTGGGGTATCAAATAAATATGGAATATGGAATGGAATAATTAAGGGGGTTAACTGAATGACTGTACATTATGGGCTGGCGTCTTACCTTTTCCCTATACCACCAATTTAATTTCTGTTCTATGATCAAGCAATAAAGGAGCATCATCTATAGCGTGCGTTGTCTGTGAGTACATTAAATTTTTTTGTACCTAAAGAGGGGCTTCTAACTAATACGCTTTCTCACTAAAGGTAAATTCAGATGTGATAGGCCTTTCACCCCGCCACACTGAACCCTGGTCTGGGATCCGTCTCGGATCCCGGTCCGTGATCAGACTGGCCGTCCTTTGGACATGCTGGCCTGATTGCGGAGGGGAACCGGGGAGGGGGTGGGGCTGCGCAAAGTGCAGCCGCTCAGCCCCGCGGTCCACTGGCCGCCTGTCCTTGGGGAGACGGGCGGGTGCAG
This sequence comes from Sphenodon punctatus, assembly GCA_003113815.1. Lineage (NCBI taxonomy): Eukaryota > Metazoa > Chordata > Lepidosauria > Sphenodontia > Sphenodontidae > Sphenodon > Sphenodon punctatus. Next base: position 2,169,067 of record QEPC01009656.1, read on the forward strand.
CGGCCAATCAGGCTGCTGCACCCAATCCCGTACCGCGGTCTGGACCATGGTCAGGAACGGAGTGAGGTAACAAACGTTACTTTTGCCCCATTCCTGATCATGGTTCAGCTAACCACGATTCTGGAGGTGAAGCCAACCTCGCCTCCAGAATCGTGGTTAGCTTTGAACCCCGCCAGGCATTCGCTGTGGTGAACATCTGGCGGGGCTCAAACAGACGTTCACGCAATCACAGCCACCACTCTGAATCTACTGTGATTCAGGGTGGTTGACTGTGATTCCGTAACGTCTGAAATTACCCCCAAGATATCAATGTATTTAGTAAATTTTAATATAAACTATGATGTCCTGGTGCCTACGTGCATGCTGTCTGCCTACCCTGCTTTAACAGCAGGTTAGTACAGCAAATCAGGATTTCACTTGCCTTATTGGGCTTGGATGTTGGCAGCCAATAAATCTGGAGTCAGTTGGCTCTGCACTAAAGCACATGCTGTGCACTTGAGGGGCAGCATTATTCATGTCTCTATACATTCCTTGTTATCTTCTTTGTTGTAGACAACTTACGAATAGCTCCTTAGCAGGCTGCAGTGGGGGAAGGAGCAAGGGTGTGGTAGGCTTAACTATGTCTTCCCTTCGGTCCCCCTTTGTCTACAGATTTGTTTCAGTGAACGTTTATGATCCAGTCAGCCTCTCGGATACCAAAGCATTGAACTTTCTGGGAATTATACTGATATATCTAATGGCAGAATTCATTCTGCTCCATTTACCTAATCATTCCATGGGTCTTCTGTCCCTATTATGCCATGTAAAGTGTATTTTAGAGTCTGATCCTAGAAAGGGCTCCTACTTCAGGCAGCTCATGAGGTCTGTGTTGAGGCCCTACTGAAATAAGTGTGACTTTGCATAATTGTATGGCTCATATTGCATGAGAAGGCTGAGATCTTTGTAAGCTGCCCTGAGCCATTTGGGAAGGGCAGGGTAAAAATTAAAATAAATAATTTTTTTAAAATCACATTTTGGATTTGGTCGCCGTTGTCCATACCTTCATAATCTCAGTGCTAGACTACTGCAGTACACTGTACGTTGGGGCTGCCCTTGATGACTGTTCAGAAGCTGCAGCTGGTGCAGAATGCAGCAGCCTCTGTTCTATTGTGGTGTCCTGGCCAGTCATTCTGGACACTGGGGAGCGATCTCCAGCATGACCACTAGGAGGCAGCATCTTATAAAATTTTGCTAGCGTGCATGCTCCAGGACCTCATGACCCCAGAACTTCAGTTTGATCTCGGCCTCAAATACAGGAGGAGCATTGAGTGCTCAGGGTACACCAGCTAAGAGTTTTTTGTTTTGTTTTTTAAAATAGAAATTTCCCTAGAGAGTGTAGCTTAGGTTCTTCTACCTCCATATATTTTATTTTGACCCGGTAGTTTTTTCAGTCACGACCGGACTTGGGGTCTCCCGGCTCCGGGTTTGGGTTTACAATTTTATTTCGGGATAATAGCCCTAATAAGGTTCTTTATATATTGTACAGCCCCTAAAACTAAGGTCTTGCTTACATCGGTGGTGGGTTCGTCCGCCCAGCAGGGGATTCCACAGCCTGGGGGTGCGAGGCCGCGATACAGCCCAACGGCTTTTTCTCTTCCTGCTCTAGACACTGGGCCTGCTTTGTGAAGCCGCAACCTGAGGCACCCAGCCCAACCACTTCCCAAAATGTGGTTTGGAGTGACACTAAAGTATTTGGCTCTCTAACGCCTATCCAACCGTTCCCTATCAGGGCGGTTTGAGGCTCAGACTCTGGTGGCAAGGATAATTCATTGCCTATCCCAACCGTTCCTTCAGTTTGAGGCAAGAAAAAAAAATGTCCTCAAAGAGACCTAGAATTGAGGCGCAGGGTGAAGGCCCAGATCAAGCAGTAGCTCCTGGCCAAGAAATTGTTCAGGAGGAGACTTCAGCAGGCTTGTCTCTTCTACAGAAGCTGCAGTTGGAATCTTTTAGTAAAATGATTGCTTCCCTGGATAGAATAGAGAGCAGGCAGGTGAAACCTAGAGCACACTCGATCAAGCAGCACCCTCAGGTAAAGGGGAGGTCAAGGCTGACTGGTAAGGGCAAAGCAGGTGCTCTTCAGGGGCAAAAAATGGTTCAAAAGCAGAACAAGAAACCCCCTATTTCTTTACGGGATTTGTTTGGGACATCCTCTGAGGATGAGGATGGTATCCTCCAGGTTGAGGAATCCCCCTCTGCGGAGGATAATTTTTCAGATCCAGACCTTGAATCTGGCTTAATCCACTCAGGCCTTTTTGCTTCAGGCCCAGTGTTAGACAGTGGTCCATCTCATTCTGACAGTAGCAGAGAGGGAAGTAAATTGGAGGGAGGACAGTGCTTTACCAGATAGACATCCCTAATTTTTACAACAAGGTCCCATAGTGTATCCAAATACAGAATTTCTAAAGTTAACTGCATGGTCCTTGAACGCTGGGCTTTAGGAAAATTGGGAAATTCTACGCAGTATTAAATACTCTGATGTCTGCTAAAAAGTCTTCAACAAGTAGAATTTATCAGAGTACATGGAGGCTATTCCATTGATGGTGTACTGGGCACGGAATATCAATCTTAAATTGAAAAGTAAAAGACGTTTTTGTTTTTTTAAAAAAACAACACAAACGTTTGAGCCTTTGCAGGTGGTCTCCTCTTATTTTTTTGTTTTTGAAGTTATTATTTTTAGTAGCAATAGCTTCTGCTAGATGCGTTTCAGAACTAGGAGCCTTATCTATTGACCCTCATTTGTGCATTTTCAAAAGAGAGTCAGTTCATTTACGGCTGGACCCTGCCAGGGCCGGCCTTAGGATCTCCGGGGCCCAGGGCGGGGGAGAAACACAGGGGGGGTGAGGGGGCGCTACCCGGGCCTGGAATCAGGGGTGGGCAGAGGGGCACTCCCCTTCGCTCAGCCCCAAGCCCAGCCATTTCGGGGGCACTTACCTTCCCCATCCATCACTGTGGCATTGCCCCTTGCCATCCTGGGCCCCGCCAGGACAGCAACAATAGAAAAGCAATTCACCAAGGTAAGTGGCCCAAATTGCTCTTTCTGTTAGGGATGAGCTGCCGGGAGCACATTACATCTGTGCTACAAAGTCTGCATTGGCTGCCAGTAGTTTTCTGGGCACAATTCAAGGTGCTGGTTTTGACCTATAAAGCCTTAATGGCTTGGGCCCCAGGTATAGGAAAAACCATCTCTTCCCTCATGTTCCATCATGGACTCAGAGGTCAGCCGGGAGTGCCCTCTTGCAGGTACCATCTGCCCGTGAGATTTCCATAACAAGGGCATGCAGAGAGGTGTTTTTGGTGGCTGCCCCACAATTACAGAACTCCCAATGTTTGATCCATCTAAGCCCAAGCCTGCTCATCTTCTGGAAGTGATTCAAGACCTTTTTGTTTCACCAGGAATGGGGTTAGGGAAGGGATTGAGGGAACTGGGAATTATTTTTTTTAAAAGCTATTTTTATATGTTGTAAGCTGCCCTAAGCCTTAATGGAAAGGGCAGGGTAAACAAATGGAATAAAATATCACTTTGCAAGTTCCATAGCTTAGATTTTGAGCTTCTCGGGGCAGGAAGGTGTTGTGCAGAGTTATGGCACTAAATGTATGTGTTAAAGTGCACAGGATGTTGTATCCTAAACTGGAATGGGCATACCACTGAGTTTTGGAGCAGTAAAAGATTGTGTAATATATTTTAATTCTAATTTTATTGAATAATTTATCATCTCATTCACAGAGAATATTGACGGCATATCACAATAGCAGGACTTCTATTATTTTACTTAGCATTTCTGCTTGCTTTGTTTCAATGGGTTGCTTCTACCACTGCGAGAATCTTACACTGTTACAAAGCAAGAGAAATGCCTGTTGTTCTATTTTTGGTAGTAAAGGAGGAAGTGAAATATTGTAATTTAAATCCTTCCAAAGTGTATATATTCCTGCTTTGCAATGTTCATGTTTAGAAGTATTTACACTGTAAAAGGATTTTGTTAACTGCCTGTGTTCAAGAAGTGTGGCTTCAAGGTGTGGCTTCAATCCTCCTCAGATTTTGTAGTAATTGGAGTGCACCAACAAACTGATAGAAAATGGAGATTAGGGACTCATCCCTGTTTGTACTTGGAGGAACATCTTTCAGCAAGTTAGAATGCTGGCCCTACATAGCTGTTACTCTGTTAGTAGGATCAGTCTAACATCTCCACCAGTAGAAAAATACCCTTTTGAAAGCTCATTAAGCTTTAAACTGCAAAGACGACCACCAAAGTAACTTAGCACACCTAAGAGAATAAATATTCTGCCTATAGGTATCTGTGTTTTGAAATGCAGTGAATACAGTCTACAGCTGCACAGACTGAGGAGCCAGAGGAGGGGGAAAGACCAGGTCTTACACAGTGTTAACAACATCCAGGGTAATTGACATGGGGGCTGATCCTAAATCCCTGCCCGCATGGCTTGTGTGCCATGTTCATGTACACGCATGATTTATGTGCAGTTCATGTGCGCATAATAGTCCCGATAGCAAGGGTGCGCTAGAGGTGCACATGTGCTGTTGGCACGGCACGCACACAAGCAGGGGTTAGGATCAGCCCCATGGTTAGCACTTATTGGTGAGGCATGTGATTTGTTCTGTATTAACTTTTATATACAGACATTGGGTATTTACAGACGTTACGAGATCACGCTCAACCACAGTGGATCCCCACATGGTGATCGTGATCCCGTAATGTTTGATGGGGGGGGAACGGAAGTTTCCCCCCCAGATGTTCATCCCGTGAATCACGGGGGGAATCACATTCACCACACAATCGGAGGTCCTGCCCGGACCATCCCCTATTACGTGGTGAATGCGACTTTTTCCCCCACCCGCGAGCAAGGGGATCGTCACGTCTGTCCCGCTGCCACGGCATTGGCTGCAGCGCCCGCTCGTCTCCCAGGAGGGCAGGTGGCGAGGGAGCGTGGGGGGGGGGCGCGGCTGCACGTTGTGCTGCGCGGCCCCGTTCCCTCCCTGATTCCCCGCCGGGATCAGCCGGCACGTCTATTGGACGTGTCGGTTTGATCCTGGCGGGGGATCAAAGGGTGATTCCGTGACGGGGCCAATACAGGCCCCGTCACGTCTGAAAATACCCATTGAATTCATTTAAACTATTCTATTTTCATTGTTGTTTCAGGTAAACCTGTTTGTGTTGCTGTCTGTTGTCTGTGTGCTCTTGAACCTGGCTGGATTCATCCTGGGATGCCAAGGTGCTCAGTTTGTGTCCAGCGTACCTAGATGTGATCTGGTGAGCAGATATTTTACCTGACAAGTAAAGCCGCTGGTAGTGCCTTCTTGAAGTGTGCTAATATATTTTAAATGTGTTTTTTATATTGTATTTTATACCAAAAAAAATATTGTAAGCTGCCCTGAACCTTTGGGAAAGGGCAGGATATAAATAAATTAAATAAAATAATATATAGCTTACCAGATGCAAGTCAAGGGGCTGTGAAATGTAACTGGAGTATATCAAAGCTAAAAAAAATCAAACCAAATACAGATGTAAGCCTCAATCCTAATGGAAGTACATACTACAAATATATTTTTTAAATGATATGTTTTATATGTGAGGAAAAGGATCTACAGTAAAGATAATTGTTATAATTTATAATAAAAGGCAAATATTCAGATACTAGTGAATAAACACATAGTGTAATTGATAAAGACTAAAATCTTAAAAGATAGAATGTATAATGTGATATTTATATAATGGATAAATAACTGGAATAGCGAGCCATTCAGATTTGATTTTATATACATAAAATTAGTTATTTGCTTCACTGTATTTAATAGCTAGGTATGCTGTCAAATAACTCTGTAGCTTATTTAATGTGAATTATGAATTTATTAAACTTCATAACTGAATGGTGAAATTAACTCAATTACTGTAAATTCACACTGTTCCTCCTTGTTAAAGGTGGATGTGGGTGAAAGTAAGATTTGTTTCTGTTGTGAAGAATTCCAACCAGCAAAATGCACAGAGAAAGAAAACATATTGAAGTTGTACCCAGTCCAGTCATGCAGTGCTGTTCATCTTCTACTCAAGGTATCAAGAAACAACCCTAAAAGTTACTACTTTTGACAATAAATACACCACTTTAAGAAAATATAATATTTTATTATATTGCTCGTTATGACACTGACTTTAAGCCCACTTACTTGTTCAAGAGCTGCTTTCAGCTTCACCTGCAGTTGATTCCTGATCTCCAGCCTAAATTGTAGACAAGCGCTAGCTGCTGGTCCTTGGCTTAAGAGGAGGGAAGGTATCCAATAGTGAGGAAAATATGTAAGTTATTATTATTATAAACATTTATATAGCGCCGGTCATGTACCTGGCACTGTACAGAACATAGAAATAGATGCGGTCCCTGCCTGTGGCTTACAATCTAAAAGACAAGGAGAGGGGACAGTGGGAGAGACAGGGGAGAAGACAAACAAACATTCAGGCAGATGCGAAGTCTCAGGTGTGTGTGCTTGGCTTGGTTACAATCAGGTTGGCTGCAGCAGTCTGTAGAGGAGGGCAGACAGTAAGTATATGGGGAACGACTAGCAGGCATTGGGAAAGGCGGCGAGGAAAAAGTGGGTCTTGAGGAGGGATTTGAAGGAGCGGAGGGAGGAGGCAAGGCGGATGTGGGTAGGGAGGGAGTTCCAGGCATGGGGGGCAGCGAGGGAGAAGGGTCGAAGGCGATTAGGTGAGCAGGAGAAACGAGGGAGAGTGAGGGAGGGGACAGAGGAGGAGCAGAGAGCACGTGCAGGAGTGCGTAGGGAGATTAGGTCCGAGAGGTAAGGGGGAGCTTGGCCGTGGAGTGTTTTGAACGTGAATACCAGGAGTTTAAACAGGATACGTTCAGGAAGGGGGAGCCAGTGAAGGGAGAGGAGGAGAGGCTGCACATGGTCGAAGTGACGGGCAGAGTGAATGACCTTAGCAGCAGAGTTTTGGATTGCGATAAAGGGACAGGTGAGAGCGAGGGAGGCCAGCAAGGAAGAGGTTGCAGTAATCGAGGTGAGAGATAACCATGGCATGAACAAGGGTTTTGACCGAGGAGGTAGAGAGAAAGTGGCGGATCTGAGCAATGTTATGGAGGGCGAATCGCAGGATTTGGCAACAGAGTCAATGTAAGGTTTAAAAGAGAGGTGTGTATCAAAGATGAAGCCCAAGCTATGGGCTTGGAGAACAGGATGAATGGTGACTCCATCGATGCAGATGGGAAAGTTAGAGGGAGAGGAAGGGGAGGTAGGAAAAATGAGGAGTTCCTGGCCAAGGAATGAGGGAGAGTTTCCCACTAGATTACAGTGAGGCAGATCATCACTCCTGGTTCTGAGCTGCTTCTGAGCAGCCTGTAACCCTCTTTGATCCCCCAATTATTTATTACTCTTATGATTTATTTGTATTGCTGTAGTGTCTAGGAATCCAAATTGTATATTAGCACCAACTGTGGTAGGCCCAGACCTAAGAATTTTATAATTGAAGTTTCTGACAGTAGACAAGAGAGATGTACAGAAGGTGGGGGAAATGCAATGAAGCAATGAAACAATACTGTTCAGTACAACAAACTATATATGGGTAAAAACAGACCTATGGCTGGCGGGACAGCTCCCCAGACTGCCCCATGGTGAAAAATCATGGGCAACACAGCTCAGGCCATGTCAAGGCACCGGTCACGTCAGAGAGCCATACCGTTGCCCTGCACCCAGAGCCCCTCCCCACCGCCATGACAGACAGCTATGGTGGCCAATGACAGGCAGACATGGTGTCCCCTGGGCCAGGTATGGTGGGGCCACACAGATGTGCTAGTCCACGTTGCCCTGTATGGGTGGCCCTTAGCCCAGGCTGTGACCTTGGAGATTTTCCAAGGACACAGCCCAGGCTAGCTGTCTACCAGGGCAGAAGCGGGCCAACATCTGGCAGCGCCACAACAGATGTGCTGGTGGCTCCTGGGCCTAAGCTGGCCACTGACATGTCCACTTTTACCCTGTGGTAGAGATTTTTGCAGACTTCACAGTAGATGAATAATTCTAAGAATCTCACAGTGTTTTTTCAGATATACTAAAACAAACTATGGACAGCAGCCAACGATAAGCAGGGGTGTGGGGGCAGGGATGATTTATAGTGTGCTTGTTGTGACTTTTTAGTTGTTGTATCATATGGTTAAGAGATTGTACGTAAGTGAGAAAGTTGCCAGGGAAGTTTTTCAAAAGACTTTTTCACCACTGTACAATCAGTTTATCACGTGGTGCAGCAGTCAATGTCACAACAACCACATTATAAACACCCAGTTCCCACCCCCACTGGTTGAATGTCAGCTGCTGTCCACAGGTTTTTTTGATGTCTGAAAATGCCCTCATTCTATAGCCTTCGGTCCGTTTATTCGGACCTAGGGAGCGTTCTCCCTCTTGACCACTAGGAGGCAGCACAGACTTTCGACTGGGCATGCGTAGGGAGAGCGCGCCCTCGCTTCCCCAGTCGAAAGTCTGCCTCTGAACTGTTAGGTAGTGCAGCGCGGGGGCTCTGCACCCCCAACGGACTTTCGTGCCTCCCTTGCTCTCCTTCGGGGACGGGGGGGCTAGTAATAGAATTAGCCTAGCCTGCACTCGCAGCAGGAACGGGACTCCTCAC
>QEPC01009656.1:2180881-2191813 GCA_003113815.1 Sphenodon punctatus
TATTTCAGCTCCAGTTCTTCGGCTGGGGTACTCCTGGGGAAGCGAGGGCGCGCTCTCCCTACGCATGCCCAGTCGAAAGTCTGTGCTGCCTCCTAGTGGTCAAGAGGGAGAACGCTCCCTAGGTCCGAATAAACTCCCTAGAAGGCTACAGAAGGGCAATTCACAGGTAAGAATCCCAATTGCCCTGTCTGTGCTCTTCGGTGGCTTCCCCAATATGTTGTTTGGAATTTGCCAGTTTCCCGGATTCCTCAACCACAGAGTTTCCTAAGCATCAACATATCGGGGGGAAATCTGCTATAGTTTTTGATTATTTTAAGTAGAGCATGGTTAAAATACTGTATGCTAGCTCTGCTTGCCTACCATTGCATTTTGATACCTGTGGAAGAAAATTGTTTGAGTGTTGCTGTAAAACCTCTGAAATGGTAGCTGTTATCATTTTTATTCTTGGATTGTTGCCGATTGTTAGTTTACAACTTCTCTCATCTTTTTGCCCCCTCAGAAAGTTCTGTTTGCTCTCTGTGCCTTGAATGCATTGACCACCACAGTGTGCTTGGTAGCAGCTGCCTTACGTTACCTGCAGATATTTGCAACAAGAAGACCCTGCATAGTAAGTGAGTGGAAGGCGTTGTCTAATTAAAAAAAGAGAATCCCAGAACCTGTAGCCAGGTTTTTTGTATCCTCTAGAAATGCTTTATTTGTACACTGTGCAGGTGTATAGAATTTTGTGTGTTAACAGACATTGTCTGAATAGGATGAGTCCCAGGTTTCTGCAGAGGAAGTTGAAGAGCAGGTCCACATATCGGATTCCGAAGATTTTGTGCCACCTGTACCGCCTCCATCCTATTTTGCTACGTTTTACTCATGCACACCCAGAATGAATCGCAGGTAAACCACTAAAACTCTCTTCTCTGTGTCTATTCTGGGTCAATGTATCCCTGGCGTATCAATGACATTTATTGCTATAATCATGGCTAAGTACTGCCGCTTTCTGTGAAGAGATGGTGATTTAGAGGGCAATATAGCTGCCATAATTCCAGTTTGACTAGAGAGTATAATTTTGTGGTTTTCACCTAAAATCCTATGGGAATGTGACTCTCAGTAAGAAAAAACACTATAATTTGTGATGATTAGGGGCTTCTGTGATGCTGAAAGGATGTTTCGTTCAGCCAGACCAGACTGTTGACCAGGTTTTGTCAACCCCAATTGCTCTGGGTCACTCTTTCAGCACCAAGCAGCCCTTAAAGACGAGCTGAGACAACCTGTTTGGGATTTCCTTCATCCTGAAGAAGCAGCATAGCCACTCTCGTGCCATCCTCTCTCACAGCTCCCTCCAGCAGAGAGGATGCGATCAGGGAATGGGGACGGGTGCATTATACTCTGAAGAGTGTCTGTTACCCAGCATGGCCCCTTGGGGGCTGTTGTAACTGGCCCCAGTAACAATGATCAGCAACCCAAAGGGAAATGCCTCGGCAAACCAAGATGCAGCCAGCCACCCCCATACAGCTCTCCAAATGCTCCAGATCTGCCCTAGGGCACTCAGCTCAGCCAGAGTCTGAGAGCCTAGGGATCAGAGAATCACAAAGGTGGCTGCTTCTAAGTAGCTTCCCCCAAACTACTGCAAACACCAGCTGACCAGGGCAGAGTATCTGGCTCTCAGTTCCCTGGTTCTAAACACAGAGATTCTTAATCACTTCAGCAAAGAGCTGCCTGCCTCATCTCAAAAGAGAGAATTTCAGTTTTCAGTGCTTTCAGACTCGAATAAAGAGACCATACCCATCTGGGAGTGCTTGTCGTCTAAAAGACGCAAGTGGAGAAATTGTCAGGGATATGGATGTAACTAGCACACAGGCAAATGAACACAATGGGGGAGTGCTATGACTTTGTTTTCTTGTTGGGCTTCTTTGTTTGGCTTTAGAGGTAGTCTGAGGGGGAATGACAGGAGTAAGCAACTTCTCATACAAGCACAGGAAAAGGGAAATGGATAAGGGACAGACAGAGCTCATAACTTTACTAGACATATTTAACTGACACTGTTTGAAGGTATCATGGCAAAGAGAGTTTGAGGAGGATTAGGATAAGGTTCTGGCCGCACGGCTTTTGTTGGGGAGTTTTTCCCATGAGAAGATCTGGTGAGGGGGAGAAATGGGAATGTGTTCTTTAATAAACAGAACATAAAAGCATAAGTTGCATTTTATTTAAAGGGGGTGTTAACAAATCACGTGGTAAATCCCATTAACTTTACTGGTGGAAGATTGGCCTGTGTGTGTGTCGTAGTGATATTCTGTCATGATTTCCCTGCACAACTAGGAACCTTACTGAAATGCATAACTTAACTGCAGTAATTGTGCACCTGATAATGTCTTGGTTAGTTGCTGCTGCTGTGGACCCAGCGAGAGCTCGCACCCCATTTACTGTTCTTATTTAAGCCTCCAAAATTATTAGGTGTGTCTTTCTGTGGGTTGGTGAATTTTCAAGCAACTACGGGGACAGTGTAATATAATTTACAACGTAGAATCAATATAGATTTGAGAGTCTTCCTGAATGAAGTTCATTGCAGGAATGGGGCCTTGTTTTGCTCCACTGAATTGTAAAGATGGTTGCCTCCTTTTTGATTTATAATAAAAATGATTAATAATTGATTAATTACATTTGGAGAAGAAATTCTCTTCACACAGGCAGAATGTAAGATGCTATTGTGAAACTATGAATGCGTTTTTATATTTGTGTTCTACAGTAACGGCTTTCAATAAGTAAGTGAATATTGTATTTACTTTATTAGTGAAGTTTCAGCAATACCTTGGTGGTAGCACAAGGGGAAGACGTTATTTCAGGCCCTGCCAATTAAAAGTGCTGCAAAAAGAGAGTGATTTTTTCTGGTGTGCTGAGGGCTATGTTGGTTGGCTACAGCTTAGTTTTCATGGTGCAGTGAGCACAAGAGTAGAAAGTGACATACAGATTTAATTTCCTCTCTCGACAGATTGGGAAATGTGACTCACACTAGATCGGATCCACAGCTTCCAGCAGTGTGTGATTTAATCCTGACAAGACCTTTTGTTGTCCTCCTTCTTCTCTAGCCTGCCCTTTCTTCAAGTATGCGTAGCAGATGCCAAAGACTGGTAGCGGTCAGCTTTGATACTGGAACTACAGTGGGTTCAGCTCCCAAACCCAGATCAGCCTGTTGCAAAAATGAATAGACCAGGCGCTACACCCAGGCGATAGAAGCACCATCTGTAAAACACATTTGAGGGGCTTCCAAAACAGATACACCCCTAGCAGAAAGAAAACACTACAGTGAGCATGTTGCATGCCAAGGACCCATTTGGAGTGGACACACATCCTCCTCCACCCTTTAAATTGCAGAGCCAAATCTGTCCCTTTGGCAACCAATAGAGTTTTCTGTTTATTCATTCACGGGATGTGCTGTCTCTGAAACCACTTTAGTTTGTTTTATGCTGTGTCAGGCATGCACGACAAACCAGCTTTACAGATGCTGTACATTTAACTCCGACCTGCAATCTTGTTGTCTTTACAAGTAAGGAAAATAGTAATTAAGTAATTGTTTGTAATTAAAATAAGAGCATTAAGTGTTATAGTTTACATGGCAGCTTCAATGAGAAGAATACGGTAGAAAAGAAACTATCAGATGGTATTTTTCTGTGTGTATTTTTGGAGGAGGAGATCGATAGGCTCCTGGAGATCAAATGGAGTCCTCATTCTCCTGGTTAGGGGTGTGAAGGAGTACATTCCATTGTTGTTTTGAAATTTTATTTAGGGGTTTGGAGGATTTGGTATTGCCAGCCTGAGATGGTCTGAACTCATGAGTCAAACCATAAAAATGTAATTTTTAAAATACACATTTGGGGTTATTTTATATGCCTTCTGATTTTTCTAGCATTTACAGTGTGCACTTGAATTGCATTTTCCTTGCTTTTGCTAGAAACTCACTTTGAAAAGTGAAGTTTTCCCACATAAATGTAACTCCAGCAGCTGGAACTTTAAGAAAACCCCTCATTTTCCTGAATCTCATGATAAAGCCACAAGATTGGTGATCCTGGGCATTTTCTCAAATTAAAACCTTGTTGTTCAAATAATAGTACTGCAAACTCACGATCACGTTTTCCAAACCTGGGTCATAAACTTCAAATTGATGTAGTTTTATGGTTCCTGTGCATTCTGTGGCTATCCTAAAAAGAGGTTCCGGGAGGTTTAATTCTGGAAATGTTGACACCATCTTCTTCTATAACTTTGGCCCTTTTCAAACAGGTGCGGGTGCATTGGGGGATGGGTGGGGCGGGGCGGTGGGGGGGCGGTGCATGGGGGTGCGTTCCCGCCACACATGGAGTATCTGCTGTTGGCACCCATTGTTCCATGTGTGGGAGGTGGGTGGAGTGCGGGAGCGTGCATGCACCCCCAGCCACAGTGTTCAAACGGATGCCTCCCCATCTCCCCTGCACCTGCCATGGCAGTCGCATGGATGCCCCCCCACCTGCACACGTGGGCAGGGGGGGAGGGCGTCCATGCAAAAAGGCCCTTTATAGTACCTGCCGCCTGAATCTTGGTCCATCACAAGAGAGGCAATGTTCCTCTTTTAATACAGAACTAGGTGGCTATGGCGCAAGCTAAATGCCTAAATAAACTAACTAACTAATACAGAACTAGGCCACAGCCTAGTCTGAAAGAAGGAATCTATCCGCTTTGTTGACTACAGAGTTCTCAAGTTCCACATTCTGATGAAGCCATTCTTATTTTCTGCCTTTAAAAAACAAACAAAAAACAAACTATTCCCCACCTTGACTGCAATCCACAAACCAGTTACTCCAGAGAAATCTCATTGAAGTGGTCCTTATAATTTAGTCTGAGATTATACTTCAGGCACCCTAATTTATGCAGTTTTTTCACTTTTGTTGCCCTGTGTAAGACTGTTTTTCAAAATTCTCTGGGCCAACACTGTGACTGGGCCTTTGCGAAGTGATACAGTGGCTGATTCTGCCACACAAAAAGGGAAATGGAAATGTTCCCAACTGAGGGAGAAGGAATGAAGGCCCCACAATAAGAGGAGAAATAAAGTCTGCTCATTCCTATGTCTTTATTTAGTGCGGCAATGACTCATGGAATGTCAATCAGTTCGATTCCCCTCCCTACCCTAAAAATAGGAAGTAGAAGCAAAAGATTATGAACAAACTAAAAGGAACCAGTGATGTTCATGGGAACTCTTTAAAAGACCAAAAGAGGGCCACTCCTTTTATTAATCCCTTTCTAGTTCTACACTGTTGCCCCCAACCTCCCATAAAATGAGACACAATATAGATTTTGGGATATAACATTAATTGGTAATGTGGTGGTAGACGAGAACAGCATTATCGCCAACATTGGCCCTTTTGAAATGGGCCGCTGGTGCGAGGGGGATTGGTAAGCACGTGGAGCGGGTGGGCAGTGTAAATGGGCACACACCGATCTCCCCATGCATCCCCACTCACAGAGCAATCGCCATTTTGGCCAATTGCTCCGTGATGGGTGGAGGTGGGTGTGCATGCGTGTTTTGCAGGAGTGTGCACGCACCACCCCCACCACCCCCGCTGCATGGGTGGCATCCGCTCATGCCCATGCAGCGGATCTGCGTGGACATGAGTGGGCCCATCTCGTGTAAAAAGGGCCATAAAGAAAATTAAATGGCTCAGAGTACTTTCTGCCATGATGTGCTTGGACATGGGACACAAGTTCAGCTGTCAAGGGTGATATTGATACATATTTACCCAGACTCAGTAGACATATCCAGTACCTCAGCCTTATACAGTAATAATGTAAAGCCAGCTGTGTGGTACATATCTCCACCAGGAATGGGAGTGTACTTCCCAACCCTTGAACTTGGAATGGAGAGATAACACACTTTGAAATGAGATGAATCATTTGCATGTGTTGATTTGTGTAAATTTATGCAAACATAAAGAGCTCATTACCTAACTGTAAGGCTTGGCTAATTTTTTTTTAATAAAGCAGTTTTAAAAATGAAAGCAATCGCACACACACTATCCTCTCATGTAAACCAGACTTGAACTTTTGCCCAATCTTTTCAAAGCATTTCCCCAATTGCTTTGTCCACATTCCCCTCCCAAGTGAACACTACCACTCAAACAGTCCCTCCCTCTCACAGTAAAATGTTTCCCTCTCTCCAGGCAGTTCTCCTGTGTGGATTCTCTGATACATAATATTCTGTGTGGATTCTCTCATAATCCAGTGTTAGAAAAATAACTTATTGCCTAACAATGAGACTGGGCTGAATTTTTTATTTTTTTATTTTTTTAAAACCGACTTTAAAATGGAAAGAAATCACAATGCTGCTGCCTGACATAAGTTGCCTTGGCCTACCAATTCTCTTTTGAAAGCTCTGCTAAAGGAGGCAGTGCAGGTCACTTATTCAGTTCAGCAGTTAGAGAAGAATGCTACATATTACATGCAAAGGAAATGGCTGTTGGGTAGGCTGCTGCAACAACAGCACTGGCAGTGTAGTTGGGTAGCTAAACAAAGAGTCGTGGGTTCTACTTTTCACTGTTCACATATGTTTCCTGTCTGTTAGCTTCTTTAGAAAACTGAAAAAGCATCAGCTCAATGGCCTATTTCTTCATAATACTTTCATATAACCATCACCACTGCCTTAATCCAGGACCCAGTGGTCCCGAACAAACCCCTGGCACTCAAGGAGAAATGAGTTGAACATAGAAAGCATTTCTCTGCAGTTATCTCAATAGAGGGGAGTTGGGTTTAGATGCCAGTTCAGTTCCTGAATTCGACACAGTGTAGATCTAGTTTGGTATCATGTGAAAGGTGCCTGTAGGATAGCAGATTTGAATGATATTGAACTCTCATTTCCCAGTCTGGAAATGGAAAAGGTTGACGGCAATTGTAAGTTAGTTAGTACAAGGGTTTCAGGAGAGACTTTAAAACCCAGTGGCTGCAGTTCCAAGTTCCTCTTCATTGCTTTGTGGGAAACCCTTATTTTGAATGTCAGTCACTTTTTTGTTTATTCAGATGTTAAATATGGTAGGATAATTACATGCAATCAAAACTGACATTTACAACAGACTCTGCAGACATTAGAAATGGAGCTGCAGTTTTTTATCATGGTTTGCATATGGCTAATAGATGTAAACTGCAAGAACTGCTCAGGTTGTTTGGAGTTCTTTACATCAAACACTCATCAGTGGAGATTGAATTAACTCCCACAGTCAGTTTTTCTAAAAGTGGGTTATGCATGTATATGTTTGCACTTAAATGTACACCCAGAGTATGATACTGGTGAATATATCTAATGCTAGTGGAAATCAATCCTATTTCAACACACCATAGGAGCTTTTTTTTTTAATGTCCAGTCTGAGAGGGTTAACTTTGAATATTTAGAATCCAGGCTCCCATCCCAGCAAACCCAGAACTCAGTTTCTTTTTTGATCAGATTCTCTTTTGAAGCTTTTGGGGGAAACAGGGCATGGGGGGAGAGGGGTGCTATCCACAGAACATTAGTTTCCCATTGCATAGTGGAAACTCTCTTGTTCTGTTCATTCAATTCACTTTTTCCAACTGATTCTTAATAGGAAAGCTAAGGAGCTTCTTTAGCTGGTGGATCTTTCTGTACGTGGCAAGCTGCCTAGAGGAGGATAGTGACATGCAATTCTTTTTCCTAGGATGCTTGGTCCAGATGTTATTCCAATGCCGCATATTTATGGTGCTAGAATTAAAGGAGTTGAGGTGTTTTGTCCTCTGGATCCACCTCCTCCATACGAAGCTGTGGTGAGCCAGACCAGTCATGAGCAGGTACTGTCCACCCTACATTGTTTTACAGCAGTGCTAAGGCTGCACTCAAAGTCTGAATGTTTAGTTCACATGCCTCATGTATTTTCTTGCTTAAGAACAAGCCTAATATGCTTGAGTTACAACCTTAGGTGTCGTGGTAAACTTTGCCACCTACATTCTGCCAGATTCTCTCTGCAAATAATGGGAAATTCAGCAAAGCAGGACTTCATTGTATTCTAATTGAGATCCTTGGAAGCTTCAGTGTGTTGTGTTTTTAGAAATGAAATACTGAAGCTGGATTCATTTTCTCAAATGGATCAGTCATAAATACTAGTGCATTAGTATTTTGCATCTCATTGCTAATTTTTCTTAGCATGTTTGCCAGCTACCTCATCTCTTTTTCCTAGAGCAGGGTTGCTGCTTATGAGAAGCTGTGCACTATCCTTTTTGGTGGGGGTCCTGCCAGTCTCTGGGGAGGCCTTGTTGGGAGCAAATGTGACACCACAACCTTTGCAGGGGAAGGCAGAGGCTGGTTGGGAGCCTTGGGAGGGCTGCCAATTAGGAAGACCCGCACCAAGACCCATCATTGGGACATGAATTCAAGTGCTTCACAGCCTTACCCTGCCACAGCACAGCTGTATTATAGAGTATTGCTGGGAGGTGCTAAGATGCCATGTCTGCCAAAGAGGTGGATGCAATCATTCTTGTGCATAAATGTTGGCAACAGGTAAAGTAGGGAACCTTTCAAAGGAAAGATTACCTTTATTAGTAATTGTAGACTTAATAAGCCTTTTGTTAATTTTGTGTGCCAGGGAGGTGCATTCCAAACTCCAGGTGTGGCAGAAGCTGCAGTTGATGCACCAGACCCAAATGATGTCCAGGTATCCCAAGGTAAATGGAGACCAGAGTCTCTTAGAGCTTTCAAAGGTAATTAATATACCAAACCAGAAAGTTAACACCCACTATTTTAACTTGGCAGCAGCAATATTTTGTTTTCTATTGATTGCTTGAGGACTAACAAAGGATCAAAAGTGCAAAAATATACAGAAGTGTAGGATTTTTTTGTTTGTTTTTTAAAGGAGAGTTTTCTGGTATCTGCTGAGTAGGTGGTGTGACAGAATTGGTAGCTGGATGACAGATGCAAAAGGAGGGAAAACATTTTCCTTGTGTTAAACTTTCCATCCCCAGAGTTCCTGCTTTGTGTAATGGCTAGTGTTGGACACTGCTGCGGTATTTATGGCTGACCACAGCACAGAATTATTATCTGTTTCCCTTAAACCGACTTCCTCTCTTTCCTTTCTCTACACTAGAGATTTGACCTCGACAGGAGGTACAGTCACAATAGCGCTAAACGGGAATTTAGCTACAAATGGAGTCCAGGCCAAACCCTTTCAGCACACTTTAGGAATCCATGGTTGAGACTTCCTTTGAGCAGGTTTTAGCCTTACTGTTCTGTGGCAACGCTGAACATGATTTGTGGATTTCATAGAATCCTCGATTCTTGCTTACATATTGAGCAACACAGGAAAACTACAGAAGAGGCCATTGTTATCGAGAAAATGAAAGTTTTATGAATAACTTTCATGTGTTTTGTCTGGAAAGCCTCCAAAAAAAAAAGCTATCATCAACATCTTGCTAACATTTCCTATTCATTTTTGTAAGCCTTTGTACATCCGCAGTCACACGCACATGGTATAAAACACACTGTTCAGTGATGGGGAAAGTGCCATTTAAATTTCAGAACTGCATAGCAACTCTAACTTCAGCTAGTTCCAAAAACCAATGTGCTTTGGTAAAGAAATACGATACTTTCACTTATGCATGCCCGAGTTTATTAGGCAGTGTATTTTTTTAAAATATTGTAAATATTTTCCTCCTTTATTGTTACACAGGCAGAAGATGTGTGCTGGGGAGGTTTACTCGATATGTTACAGAATCTTGATGAGTCTTTCAGATTCAGTGCCATTAGACAGAGAACTAATAGACCTGGATGATAAGGCCGGACTTAGGCCTGACTTGCACTGGCTAACGCAACCAGAAGAGTGGGTGGCAGAGAAAAGGGCATAGTCAGGCCAGCTGAGGATATGCTGATTGAATGCATTCCTACTAGTAACAGTCACAAGCCATATTGATCCCCCAGCTATCAAGTCCCTGGGGGATATTAAAGTTACCCTGCCCTGGCAGAATTTGTAAAGGAGGACATCAGTGGATCTTCAGGGGAGAATTTTTAGAGTACGTCAGCCCCTCCTGTGCCAGCTAGGGTGCATTTGGTTAATTGACCTGATTCTACTGCTGTGACAATATCTGGCATTCATTATTCACTGCAGTCGTAATGATTGCCCTTTTTTTTTTTTTACAGCTGTTGCTATTAGCAGTCATCCTACATTAAAACAGATTTTGATATCCCAGAAACAAATATACTTTTCCTGCTATCCTTCATTTTGTTACTGCTGTGTTTAATATCCAGTATTCAGGATAATAAAACAGAGGTGAAGGTTTTAAGGCACTGGACCAAATATATCCCTGCTCATAGTATTTAGTTTAGTTTTATATGCTAAGGAATATAGAACAACAAACTGCCTAACTGAGGCAGACCAATGGTCCATTTTTGCCCACTATTGTCACAACCTGACACGGCAGCAGGGGTTTCAAATTCGGGTCCAAATCCATACTGCCATATAATGGCAGTAAGACTGTTGCAGATCCAAGGACCTTCACTTATCATACCTTAATGGTGGTGTAGCTCCACTGATGGATTTGACTTTTTAAACCTGCCCCATTCCCTGATACCTTTTCTGCTGTGATTTGTTGTCCTCTTTTTTTAAATTTTATTTATTTATTTATTTTAAATTTATATCCCGCCCCTCCTGCCCACAGGGCAGCCTGGGGCGGCGAACAACATTCATTAAAATATTAAAGCAATCTAAAATTTTAAAACAATTTGCAATTATAATTTTAAAATACCCCAATATGTGGGGAAAGCCCCCGCCCCCACCCCTACCCCTCGCCAAAAGCCTGACGGAACAGCCAGGTCTTACGTATACGCCGAAACAGCAGGAGAGTGGGAGCCAACCGAGCTTCCTCTGGGAGTGAATTCCACAGCACAGGGGCAGCCACCGAAAAAGATCTAACATCGGTGGCCACCCG
>QEPC01009656.1:2200390-2248458 GCA_003113815.1 Sphenodon punctatus
GAGGTGGATGACCCTGGCAGCAGAGTTTTGGACAGAGATAAGGGGAGAAAGGATTTGGCAACAGAGACAATGTAGGGTTTTAAAGAAAGGGGTGAGTCAAAGATGAAGCCTAAGCTATGGGCTTGCGGGACGGGAAGGATGGTGACCCCATTGATGAGGATCGACAGGGAAGAGGGAGAGGAAGGATGAGGGGGGAAGATAAGGAGTTCAGTTTTAGCCATGTTGAGTTTGAGTTTACATTGAGACATCCAGGTAGCGATGTCAGAGAGACAGCTGTTGAGGCGAGCTTGAATAGATGGAGAGAGAGAATTGAGTGTCATCAGCGTAGAGGTGATATTGGAAGCCATGGGAAGACAATGAGTTTGCTTAGGGACATGGTGTAGACAGAAAAGAGGAGAGGGCCAAGGACAGAGCCGTGGGGAACACCAACCGAGAGTGGAAGGGAGGAGGAGGTGGAGTTGGCAAGAGACACATTGAAGGAGCAGTCAGAGAGGTAGGAAGAGAACCAGTCGAGGATGGAGCCACGGAAGCCAAAGGAGTTGAAGTGAATCCAGCAAGAGTGAGTGGTCAACAGTATCGAAGACAGCAGAGAGGTCAAGGAGGACAAGAATGGAGTAGAGGCATTAGATTTAGCCACAAGAAGATTGTTGGTGATCTTAGCGAGAGCAGTTTCGGTAGAGTGAAGAGGACGAAAGTCAGATTGGAGGGGGTCAAGGGAGGAGTTGGCGGAGAGGAAGTAGAGGCAGCGGGAGTAGACTACACGTTCAAGAAGCTTGGAAGCAAAAGGAAGGCGTGAGACAGAACAGTAGCTAGAAGAGTCAGAGGGATCAAGAGTGGACTTTTTGAGGAAGTGGTGTGCTTGAAGGCAGATGGGAAGGAGCCAGTAGAGAGGGAGAGGCTGATGATGTGCAGGAGGAAAGGGCCACTGGGAACAATGGAGGTCAAGAGGCGGGAGGGAATGGGGTCAAGGGGGCAAGTGGAAGGGTCGGAGGAGGAGATTTTCTCAAGGGAGGCGGGAGGGAAGTAAGTAAGTTCTTACCTATTAATAGCATATGGGAGAATGGGGCATAGAAGGGACTGTGCTGTACCCAGCATCCATCCATCACCATCTTTTAGCCATTTTG
Organism: Sphenodon punctatus; assembly: GCA_003113815.1. Taxonomy (NCBI): domain Eukaryota; kingdom Metazoa; phylum Chordata; class Lepidosauria; order Sphenodontia; family Sphenodontidae; genus Sphenodon; species Sphenodon punctatus. The sequence goes on from QEPC01009656.1 coordinate 2,201,515, forward strand.
GCTTCCTAATGGCCTTGCTCTGTTTGTAATTGAGATTAGTTCTACACAGAGTAAACTTGGACCTGAAAGGAAAATGCCCAACTACTGCAGAGATGGAATTTGGCTGATATAACAAAGGAAGTCATTCCCATTTAGCCTGATCTCCCTTGATGAGAGTTGAGGACCAAAGTTTGTCTTTGAAGTACCATCAGCCTTGCTATGATTCCCACATGGCAATTCCATCTTATTTACCTGCAGCTGGTTTTATATTGTTTGTTGTTGTTGTTAAGTGCTTGCAATTTTTATTTTGATGGCATGTCTCGTTATAGATTCCGCATTCCTCCCGCGCCCCCCCCCCCCGGCTTGGTTTTCCCAAGATAACTTGTAATGGGATTTCACTATAATAAAAAGTAGAGGCTGTGTATTCACTAACATCTAGCTTTTATGTCTGAACGCTTCCTAACAAATCCTCTTGCTTACTCATAGGGTGTTCTCAAATGTGATGGTGGCCCACTTTACCACACTTTGACCTGGTTTAACCTACGGGCCTCCATCGCATTAGTTCCTGGCCACTAGATGCTGGCTTGGGATAGATTCCGACCGTGGTAGTGGTTAGCGTGGGCTGTGACTTGGGAAAGTCTCTGAGTCATAGCATAAATCCTGTCGCTTCGCTCTGTACAATATTGCTAAAATCTGGCCCTGCCTTACTGTTGCCACTACAAAAACCCTAGTCCATGTTTCAGTCATCTCTTGCCTTGACTACTGCAGCTTCCTCCTTACTGGCCTCCCTTGCTCTGATCTGGCCCCCCTCATCTCCATTCAACCCTCCGTAGCCAAAATCATCCACCTTGCCTGTCGCTTTTACTATGTTCATGGGAGGAAAGCGCAAGCGACCCAAAGTCTTTGCCTATGAGGTTGGCTTTCTGAAAAGGTCAGAGGGCAGTAAAATGGCATCTTCATAAAATGTAAGATCTTTTAAAATCCCTAACGCATGATAAGCCTATTTAGCTTAACTGTCAGGGGCGGTGTGCATTGCAGGGCACCAGGGGCATAGCTCCTCCTGGCCTGATCCCTCTCCACACACTCTTCATGCTTTTAAAAAGAAAGGAAAAAAAACCCTCAGTTGAGTTCCAAAGGCACCGTGTGTGTGTGTGTGTGTGTGTGTGTGTGTGTGATGGGGGAGCCAGCAACCTGCTCCGGACTTGCTCTGAGTCCTCCAGTTTAACAATCGGCTGAGTGCTCAGTGTTGTTGTTGTTGTGCCTCTCTGGACACATGTGCAGGCAGGAGCTGAGGTGCTGGGGGCCAGTGCCTCCTGCTGAGCCTGCTCTAAGGAGTAAGGGACAAAACTTTACAAAAAGCAATTTGGGCTATTGGGCTTAGAGCCCATGCTGCCTGACTGGGGAAAAGCACTTTGCTTTCCCCACCAGTGGGGGCAGTGTTCCACAGAGCCCTATGGGCTGCTTTGAAAGACTGTTTGGACTGGAGACTCAAACGCCCAGGCAGTGTGTGCCTGTGCACAGCTGGTGCTGTTGAGGGCTCAGGCTGCCTGCCTGTACCCCACACCCTAGGGTGGGGTTAAAAGAGAGCTCTCCTCATTTGGCATGCTGTAGATCTGAGCCATTCTGGTGGAGAGTGCTGGCTGGCCTGGCTTGTTTGTGGCTTTGTTACCCCACGCTGCTGCTGGACTTGCATCAGACACATCCCCATAGGTGAGTTAGTTATTTTGCTGGGAAACACTGGTGAAAAAGGGGCCTGGGGTGCTGCTGGTGGGGAGAGAATGGATGCTGCTTGGGGGGTGGGGGGGAGAATGGGTGCTGCTGGGAGGGAGAGAATGGGTGCTGCTTGTGGGCGGGGGAGAGAGAGTGGGGCTTCAACAGAGCTGTAACAGTGAAGCATGTTTTGGGGGACAAGTGGAATTCCTCGCTGCTGCTTTCGTGGTGTGCTAAGACTTCACATAATATGGTTCAGTTGGTTTAAGATCTGGTTTGCTTTTGCTTGTTCTGTGTTCGTGTTTGCATGTGCACTGCTAGTTTCCCCTGCTCCTCTCCCAAACCCCTCAAGCATGTGCAGAGGCTGTGACCATTTTCTGGTACCCCCACTGGCCATGGCTACTTTTGGTTAAAATCGGTCGGTCTCTTGACTTTATTTGACGTAAACTGTCTGCTTTCTGTTTTATGGGTGGGGGACCTAGGGGCTTAGATGGAAGGGTTTCCAATCTTTACTGGAATGTTCCTTGCATTTTAAAATGGCCCCGCCCTTTGCAGTTTGGTGGGATGTTGTGACAGGCTTTTTCACTAATGACTAGTCCTTGCATGAATGCTCCGTGTTTAGTTTCTGCAGAAACTACCTCTTACGTTGCAACAGAGCTGTGTAGCATGTTTTGGGGGACAAGTGGAAATCCCCGCTGCTGCTTTTATGGTGTGCTAAGGACTACACATAACATTGTTGCCTTAAGATGGTTTGCTTTGCTTGCTCTGTGTTTGCATGATGCATTGCTGCTTTCCTTCTCCCCTCCCAAGCATGAGTAGAGAGGCCATTTTGTAAATTTGTGGGTCTACTGGTCATGGCTACTCTTTTCTTAAAATGGTCCCTTCACTGTTTCACTGCTGCTCTCTGCTGGAAAGTAGTTTCTGGCCTCTCTGCTTGTGGCTGTGTGACTTTGAGCATCTTGCCTGGGGTTTTTGTTGAGAAACAGAAATGCATTGTTTAAATTTTGATGGGGCTGGTTTGGTGCCAACAGAGGCCTGTAACTGGCCAAACTTTTTTAAAAAGGCCTGTGTGCTTGGACAGGCATTTGGCTGTTGGTGATAGCATGTAGCTACTAGGGATACTGGTCTGGATAGGCCTGGTTTGGTGGCAATGCAGCCCTGAAACTTGCCAAACATCTTTAAAAAGGCCTTTGGCTGCTGGGCATAGTGTTGGTAATGGGGATGCTGGTTTGGATGGGGAGTATTTTGTTGCTATATAGGCCTGCAACTGCTCTCCTTGTGAGCAGAGGAGAAAGTAGGTAGGAACATGGCAGAAGAGAAGGCTGCAGACAACAGGAGACCCCTTTCCCCTGTCCCCCACTGAACCCATCTCTTCCCCTTACTCTTCTCGTGCACCACAACCAAACCCTTTCCCTCCTACTCTCCTCTGTTGTCCTTCTCTTCCCTTTCATTCTCTTCTGAGAAGAGAATGAAAAGGATGCCATGAAAATCGAGGGTTCAGGATAAAGGTAGGTGATGGTAATGTAATTGATTTTTGTAACCTCCTGTGGTTAATTTGGACCCAGTGGGGGAGAGTGGATATGACTCCAGTAAAAGGACTCTCTATCCCCCAGTGGGAGTGCTTCACACAGCAGCAAGGAATTCCCAGAGTTAACTAATGTAATGTCCATCCATTGTTAACCCTGGGAACTCCTTGCTGCTGGGTTAAGCCACGCCACTGGCCTACCACTGCCCCTGGCTCCACCTACCACTGTCCCTGGCTCCGGCCCACCGGCGGCAAAGCCACCGGCAGAAAGTTCAACCCAACCACTGCCCCACCAGCTGCAAAAACCACCAGCTGCCACTGTTAACTGTGTTAGGATTTCTGGTTAGGACAGGAGCTAAGGCCTTCTCTCCCTTCTGAAACACTCCCATCCAGAGGATGCAGAGGGAAAGTCTACTGATCATATAAGAGAATGGAGTTTAAGTATCTTCAAGTAATAGAGACATTCTCTGGAACAGGACATTGGGATAGGTGCAATGCATCCCTGAACTGTGCCCCACACCATGGTCAGGTGGATACATTTTTTTCTGCTCTCCAGTGCACACCCTAACTCATGAAAGCAAAATCTTCCAAAACACAAGTAAGTATTGTGGATGGGGAAGGTAAAGGGTTAATACCAAGCTGATTGTGCCAGCAGGACAGTAGCTAAGTTTCGCTTAATAACAGCAACATTGCATTTATGTAGTAATTCAGTGCTGAGATTTTACTGTGGCTGTTTTTACACGGATGGGGCTGGGTGGGGGGATAGGGGTGCTCACGTGGGGGTGGACGTGGGTGTATGTCCTTTCACACGGACGCACACCCATCTCCACCCACGGAGCCTCCTCCGGTTTTCTGGATGGCTCCGTGGGTGGAGATAGGTGGGTGATGGGTGTTGCGCGGAAGTGTGCACGTACAAACAGCCACTGCCTGTGCTGTTTACACGGATGCCCCCGCCTATCAAACACCCGCCCAAACACCCAGTGGTGGCTGGGGGGGTGTCTGTGTAAAAACGGCCTATGAAATCATGCTTTCACTATACATTCTCTTTCTGCTCTCCAGATACGATAACAATCATCCTCTTGATTATTGTGTTTTATTTTTGCCTTCAGGTCCGGTGCTAAGTTGTGAAGCTGCTACTCAAACAGAATTAAAGGCTGAACTGGCAACAGTCATTTTGCGAAAGAGTTTGAGAGCAAGATCTTTGCGATCAAGACCCCGGTCTTTGATAGACTACAAAACCTACATAGACACTAAGCTGCTGGTGGCCAGGTTCCTAGAACAGTCCTCCTGCAGAATGACCCCTGACATACATGAACTGGTGGAAAATATCAAATCCGTTTTAAAGTCTGATGAAGAACACATGGAGGAAGCAATTACCAGTGCCAACTTCCTTGAGCAGGTAGTTTATTATTGCAGTCTGGATGAACTGGAGACTTAAATGTTTCCCCTCACTTTAATTGCCTTCTCTGGCCTACAGGATATTGGTTCAGCTTGCAGCTGTACTCTTAAAATAGCCCTCGAGTTCAAAGTTTGTCCTTCAGCAGAGTTTGCTGCTATGTCAGCTTGGTTCTGAGAATGAAAGGCCACGCAGCAATGTCTGTAATACTGTGGAGCTGTATTAAAGCATAGAGGGCTTGGTCCTTCAGTTCCAAAGGAGAACAAGATATGTTGTAGGAGGAACTTTAAGGGAGGCTAGGTCATTTGCTATTTCTCCGCTTGAGAAAACAGTAGATTTTTCTGAAAAAGTAGAGAATGAACTAAGGAGGTGGAATAGGGAACCATTTTTCACATAACCTGAACCCTCTGCATAGTTACTGTTTGGAAGAAGACAAAAATGTCAGGCACATTCTCCCAAAACAGCAAAATCACACGTGAAAGAAAGAAGCATATACTAAAAATGAGAGACTTCTATTTTGCACGGAAAAAGTATGTTTGCCATAAAGCACTGAAGATTATAAAAGTTAATAAAATTTGAATTCATCCCTCTCTGCAAAACAGTTAAAAAGGAGGACAGTGGTGTGTGTGTTTGAAGTTTCAGGTGATGTATAAATATGATTGCTGCCACCATAAAGTATACCCTAACTCTAAAATATCTCTGCTCCTACTTGTTTCACAAGTTACTATAAAATAGATAAATGGCTTGCTTTGCTCTGATTAATTGTTCTAGTGTATATCTCTCCTGAGATACCTAAAAACTTTAGTGCTAATGCTGAAGCCAGTTATCCAACTTCAGGTTGCCCATATTGACTTTGGGGGTATTTTATAACTTAGCTGTAAATCATATTAGGCAAAAAATAAATCTGCATTATAAAAACAGATTCAGAATTAAAAACTTAGCAGCCTTGGGAAATTAGCCTCCTACATTCATTTAAAAAGAAAATTGACGACTACAAAAGCTTTAAGGAGAACATACTAAATGACTAACATCTAGCTCAGGAGTGGCCAAGAGATAGAGCATGAGCTAGTCTCCAGTCGATCACAGTGTGAGGAGGGGGACCAGCTCCTTCAAGATCACCTGGGGAGAAGAGCAGGGCCAGTGCCCCAGGGATTGTTTCCAGGAAGGCTGAGAAGGTAGGAGAATGCCATCAGTGCAGCCGGGTATGATGTCTCTGAGCGCACAGAGTGCTCCTAGCCACTCTTTGAGACCGGTCGCTGAGGTGCCCTAGTGCTGGGAGCCTGCAGAGGAGTCCCAGCCTGGGTACCAGAGCCAAAAGGAGGGGAGGTCCTGATAGATTGTCTGAGGTAGACAGTCTGGCTGATGATTTTTTTATTTCTTTAAGAAAAACAAGATGCTAGATCGACTGTGGTTAATTTTTTATGCTAGTATTGGCTAGTCTGTCTCCTCCTAAGATAGTAAGAATCAAAATCCTATCTCCCTGAGGTCAGTGGGTGAACTGGTCAATAGCATTATAGTTTCAGCTGTGTTTTTAGAGCAAAGGTGTGAAAGAGTGCCTGAAGGCTGGATCCTAGTTTGCTCCGTGGATTGATTGATTGATGTGACTGACTTGCGTTGTGCAGAATCTAAACGTACATTTTAAAACAGCGAGGTTGCAAACAAGGCCTTCCAAACATGAAGAGAGAGAACTTGAAATGACACAAGGAGGTGTGAATGTCTCTGTCCCACAAGTGAGCCTTCTGGTGGTGTCAATTTTAACAACCAAATAATTGGAACTGTCTAACTGCTGATTGTTTTAGCGGATGCAGTAGGAGTGAAGCCCACAATGAGGCGAGTCCTGGGAGCTACTGCTGAAAGGGAATGGTCAGAGGCGAATCACAGAAATAGGATAAAAGAGCAAAACCGAGACAGGAGAATGTTCAGAACATAAGAACTGTGGTACTGGGCCAGACCAGTATTCTATCTCTGGCAGCGGCCAGTACTAGATGCTGCTGAGGGAGTGCACAAATAAAGTCCATATATGGAGTTACCCATTTCTTGTACATTCCCTGCTTGCAGCAGTTAGAGGTCTCACGCCCGACCAACATGGCTGATGGAGACCTCAGTCCTCCATGACTTGCCCAAGCCTTTTTTGAATCCATTTGTCCTATTGGCCTTCACAGCATCCCATGGCAATGAGTTCCATAGGTTAATTGTGCCTTGTGCAAAGGAAGTACTTCCTTTTTGATTGTCAGCTCTATTGCCTCTTAATTCATCAAGTGTCCCTTGGTGCTTCACCACCCTTCCCCTAAGGCTCATGCTTAACAAAAAGCATAACAGCTCCCTGTAATTAACAGTTCCTTATTTATTTTCTCTGCACCATTAAAATAACTGATATTTTATTATTAAAATAATAAAAACTCTGATATTAAAAAACTCTGCCTTTTATCATAGGAATGTCAAAACGCTGAGTAAGCATTTCCTCATGCCCCTATTTCAGTGGTGCACAGCCCATGTATCTTCATTAGGCTAATGGCTAAACACACACCTTCCGCACACTTTAGTTTCAAAAGACCATGTAGAAAAGGCCCAAAGAAGGTAAGATTTATCTAAGGTCACACAAGTTATCTGTGGCAGAAAAAGGCATGCACCATGTCTCCTGATTCTCATTCATGTGTCACAAGGGCCATCTTTCTTCCTGTCCATATTTTGTTCACATAGAGGTAGCAGTGTATTCACTCACAGCAGTAAGTTGTGGCTAGACAATGAAAACAAGCTTTAACAGAAGTGGCATAATTAATGTGGGAATCTTGTAATAAGCCCAAAGACCAGTAACCCAGAGAACAGCTGGTAGTATGGAACTCATCCTTATATTACCTCAAATATTCTTCCCACATAATGCAGTACAATCATCTTCTTGAGTCTTGTGTATCACCTCTACATACAAAATAGTGGGGTGGATGAATTGGAATGCAGGACAAGTGGTTCTTTATTCAAGTGGGAAACTTCCATGAATTTAGTTCACACACAGTTTGTGCAAACTCTTCTACAGTTTTGGTTTGCATCATGACATCTAACCTCAAGAATGTAGCTTTCCATTTCACATTCAAAAGAACTCAGTGTGAGACTGCCCTAGTTTCATGCTGAAGCCATCAGTTCTGTATGTATGGTGTCACCTGGAGTCATAATTCAGCCCAAGTTGAATAGGAAGTTTGGGAAAATCAGCACAACTGGCCCAGATTTGAAACCAGGTGGTTTCTTTACAAAAGTCTCTCTCCCAGTTTTAATCTTGACAAGCTCTGAGGAGATCAGTCTGGTTTGAAAGATCTTTGCTTTTATAAGGTATAATAGTCATGAGAAGTGCTAGCATTTGTACAGAAAGCTAGAGAGGGTAAAAACCTATGGGGCATTAGTCTCTGTTACACAGCCTAGGCAAGTTACCCAGAGGCTTCTCTACACTTAAAAAGTGGGAGCCCAGGAGTGAAACCACATTGCAGGGAAGATATCAAACTAGTAGTCAAAGGTAGAGAAATGTGCTTTCTTCCCAAGCTCTTCTGTGATTGTCCCCTTCTTTCTCAATCTGCTGCAGCATCCTGTTATAGCCAAATGAACTGTAAACAAATACAGTGCAATTAAAAATACAGTAGTAGATAGAGATTGCTTCTTCCCATCCAGGAGTAGGTAAGGCTAGAGGAGAGTTCAGTCCCAAGAAGGTATTTTTAAAATAACAGTGAAGTAGCAAAAGAACTGTAGTTTGACTGTTTCCTTTCTCATGAAGGTTATGACGCCTGCTCAGACGTCTCCATCAAGGGCACATACGCTGCCATTTAGAAGGTACCCAGGACTGCTGCATCTGGAGAGCTGTGGCGATTTGAGCACTTTCACTACAGCAGCCAGCCAGGTAGCAGAGAGGAGACCCCAGAGACCAGAGCATGAACGGCCTCACAGCCTCATTGGAGTTGTACGAGAGACTGTGCTCTGAGCTGGTCGGGCTTTGTTCCTTATTCCATAGTGCCTCCATTAGACCCAATGAGCAGGGAAGGCAGATCGTCTCTCGAATGGCAAGTTGATGGGAATGCTCCCCATGTATCTTTTTTTATACTTGCCCTGCTGCTGCTTTTGGAACCATCACTGGAGACTCTCTGAGAAGGTTGACTGTAAAACCTCTCTGTTGATCCGATTCAAAGCTGGCTTTAAAACAAGGATTTCAGGTGCATTTAGTATATTTGAGGAGTGTTGTTTTGGGTTTTATGGTATATTGCTTCTACTTCAATCAATTCTTGGAATTCTTACTAAGGTAAGAATTATACAAGTGCTCTTTGCAGCAGTTTCTGTAGTTTAACATGACAAGGAGTCAGGGCAAAGAATACATTGATTCGCTTGTCTCCTTGTGTGTGTGAACAACTCTTGCTCACATTTGTATAAAGCTGGGCTAAAACTATTGCTGTTCAATAAAGCTATGCTGATTGTCACCCCCTGAAATAAATCTACCAGACCAGTTCTCCAAATTGGAGTTGGGCAAATGCAACAGAAAAGCATATATTTCTCTCACGTATCCATGGTGCAAGCATTAGTGTGGTGGCCATCTTGAAAATTGTGTGGGCTTGGGTGACATTCTGAGAGAGCCAAACAATTCCATGTGATGAACTGCAACTTAGGAATAATAAGCAAAATAGTCCAGCTAATGGATTTTTCATAAAATATTTACTGTGACTATTTGTTGAATGACTTTGAATAATATACAAATTTATAAAAACCTAAGTCTAGCTAGAGACCTTTTCCGAGAAGAAAAGGTGCTAAATTTGTGCAGCTTTACTCTGCAATTTCAGTGGTAAGAAAGGGCACGAGCCTCTACCATTAAATTCAATGGGAGCTGAGCCATTGACTTTAATGGATGGAGGAGTGTGCCTTAAGCATTCTTTCAGACAATATAATTTAAAATTATAGATACCACATGGTGATTCACCACAGATTTATTTTGTAATGTGTAGCTGCTTCTACCACATTGTACAGCCATGATGACCCATGAAAGAGGTTCCCTGGAAAATATTAGTCATGATGTGGTAGAAGTGGTTGCATGTCACAAATAAGCTACAGGATAATTCACCATAATTTTTCTACAGCTTTTTGGCAGCTTTTACAACGTGAAATCATGATGATGGAAAGTATCTTAAAGGTCTTTACAGACCTACAGAAAGTACCTCAATGTAGCCCAGAACAGCACCTGAAAAGCTCCCCCAAATCCCAAGGGAATCTGCCCCTATTTCTGTTTTAGAGGGCTACAGGACTTCATTAACTCCAATAACTGTATATTCGGTTCCTACTTTGCATGATCGGGACTATTCGTAGTGGCCTATAGTCTCTTTCAACTTAGTGAGATATGAGTCATCCTGTAAACAAGATGATTGAATATTCCTGCTGTTACCGAAGTGATAAAGCATCACCCAGGGTAATTACTAAATCACTTTCCTGGGGAAAACCAAAAAGCTTTAAACTGTGGGTTTTAATTAAGCCTGTTTAGGAGGAAGTGTTGCTTCATGCTTGACTGCAGAAGAAGAGTTAAGAATAAAAATCTTTAATTCTACCCCCAGAATCTATGTTGTTGTTTTGTTTACACAGTTCCCTTGTGCCTAACATTGATCCCCAGAGAGAAGATGCTGTTTCTGGAAGGCAAAGGCCCCAAACCAGCAATTAGCAACTGCACACAAGTAGGCTTTTTCTAGTAGGGATAATTATCAATTGGGGAGGGGAAGGAAGGGAAATAGCTTTTCCCAGCAGCTAATCAGGTATGGGCATTTTGGGAACAATTGTCTAGTGTCCATTCACAGGGTGAACTCACACATAACTCTGCTAAACCATCTCCAGGGCCCCAAAAGCTGTATAATCAGTCCCGGATGACCCCCTATCCTTGTTGCGTGTGAGTGAGGCACTCCAATTTCCAGCCCCACTTCTATTCGGATCTGACGAATAGATCCGATGTAAACGTCACATCTGAGTTTGAGTGGGCCTGGCAATCAGCATGCCTCACATGCAACAGCCATCTGGGGATCATCCAGGGCTGCTTATACAGCTTTCGAGGTCTTGCGGAGATTGGGGAGATCATACATAACTCTGCTAAAGTCTCAATTGTCAGTTCATTCCTCACTTCTTGTTCCTCGCCAAATCCCCATGTCTGTTCACTAGCAAAATTATCACTCTCTGTGATAGATTAGATAGATAATATAGGTGCAGGTATTGAGGTAGTGGGACTCCAAGGGCAATTCATGAGTACCAAACGCATGCCTTCTAGGAGTAAGAGCTTGGAACTGAAGGTTGGGGTTTGTTTGTTTTTTGTTAAAACTGATTGTCAAGTGCAGTATTGCAGGATTATGTGATGACAAAACAGCCGCAGTTTGTCAGTAGCTAGTTCGCTGTGTATAACAGCAGCTCTGGGATGTGACAGAAGAGAATACATGACACTAGCTCACACAATAGACCAAGGGAAAATCCTACCCTCTTGCCTCTCAGGACGTGTCTTCATGAGGAGAGAAGTTTGCTTGTTAGTTAATACAGGTGAAAACCCTCCTCTAAACTGGCTGACAAGTTTAAACACTGAGCTAGTCAAGGCTAACCTTGTATGGGGATAGCTAAAATCTGGGGCGGGGAACCTCAGGCCCAGAGGCCAAATGCAGCCCTTGGCAAGTTTTTATGTGGCTCCTTTCCAGTCCCTGAATCTGGCACCTGGATCCATTCTCCATCCTTCATCACCGAAAAACTGAGTTCATGATAATGGAGCAGAGAGGCAGGCATGCATACGAGGGTAGGAGGCAGAGCCATGATCTGGGCCCTCCTTTTCCTGAATCAACCCATTAAGCACCCCATGTGGCCCTTGGAGCTCGTACTAATTTTCAACATGGCCACCAGGACGGAAAAGGTTCCCTACCCCTGGTCTAAAATGGAAGATTGTCTACAGAGAGTTTTGTGTTTTAAAAAGTGTTAAAATGTACCTTTTTCTCCCTATGTAGAAAGGCTTTCAGCGAGTAAGAAACGGGTTCCAAGAACTTCAGGCAGGAAATTGCTATCCCCTGCATATTGCTTAATGGGGCACAATTGCCAGGAGAGGAATGTGGGACAGGTTTTCACAAATGCCTCCCCCCACCCCCGCTACTTCCCAGCATGCACCCAGGAATGGCAATTGGAGGGGGAGCAGTGACTGAAGTACTAAGGGAGTAGTGGCTATGGTGTGCTTGCTGCCCTCAAAGATGTTTCTACTCCACTTCAATACAAAATAGCATTGCTGTGCTGAAACCATTTACTCACACTTGGCCTAAGGACCAGGATTTGGGCCTCTGCAAATGACATTTAAATTGTTGCTGCCTTGGATAGTGACTAACATGTTACAATAAAAAGCGTTAAGGAAGGTCAGGAATCCTTCAGTAGCTCTCTTCTCTCGCATTAAAACCAAAGTGTGTTTATTTCCCATTACATTTAAAAGTTTACTAGGGGGCCTTCTGGGAGAGCAAGGCACTTAGCAGTGTTTACATTGTATGTAACCAAGGCATCTGATATAGGTGTGGGCATAAATAATTGAGGACCAAGTTAGTTCCATTAAAGCAAGATTGTACCTTGCTGAGTTTTCATCAGCTCTTGGATTTAGACAAAAAAGTTAATCAGCTTGGAAGCGTTTAGACTAATGCTTATACCAGGTTTCTCCAAGCAATAAATCTGTACTGAAACACACCAGCCATTAAATTGAGACTCTAGTTTGAGAAGCCACCAGTATCGATTCAAGAGTTACCCTGGAGCTAAATTTCAATACAAAGTACCTTCATGTGCAGAGACTCCTAGCCATTTGGTCAGCAAGGGCGATAGAAGGGGGCCCCACCGAAACACTAAAAGCACATTTTGGGTGTGGGGAGCCCTGGAGGAGTAGGAGCCTGGATTGGCCCTGTACCCTGAAGTGGCTGTGTAAACCTTGGTGGGAAATAGGGGGCTTGCCCAGAAGGCTGAAATGCAGGGATGCCCTTGTGGATGTTGGAACCATTGTGTTTTGACACCTGAACGCCCTTGAGAGGTGGGGGCAGCAGGTTGTACCTTTAGGCCTACTGACTTGGCTGTATTAACTGTCTCAGCTCATGATTAGTAGAGGCAACAAAAAGACCCTCCTTAGCAAAGGACAGGTTTTCCACTACGTATTGGGCTTCAGTAGAAAGGCCTAAAGAACAGAGCCATGTATGCCTGTATACGGTAACCACTGCTACCATACCACAAGTCCCTGACACATGATGCAAGACCCAGGTGAAATGCTGGGATAATTCCAGCCCGTCACCTACGGTGGTACTCAACCGCTCCCTGATGCTTCCAGGGTAATACCTGCTGGACTGTGTCCCATAGGGTGTAATTAAAGTGGGCTGTAAGGGCAAGATAGTTTGCCTCGCCATATATCAAGTGAGGCAGCAGACTATAATCTGGGCCCTAAGGTGTCAATCCTTTTGCCCTCCCTATCAGGGGGCTGGGAAGGTACTCCCTCCTCCCCCCCCCCCCAACTGATCTGCCACAGTTGTGGCTATGGGCAAATTTGGGACAGGGTAAGAAATTAGGAACTCGTGCCCCATTTCCAGTAGGGGTGCAGATGTAGTGTGTCTTGGGTGGTACAGTGGCAGGTTGACGCCATATATCCTTGTCAACCAGCTCAATACCACCTGTAACAAGGGGAATGGTAATATATATGTTCCTATGCTAAACAGCCCATGTATCAAATAAATGATTATCAGGCCTCTTTAGAATTGCCTCTTTAGAATCAGGATTGCCTAGAGGTACCTCTGTAGTAGCCATACAGATCAGCAAGTCCTAAAAAAACTTGTTAGTCAGGGGCGACAAGATCAAGTGGCCCACCTCTTGAGCTGGTGAAGGCCTTTGGATCTGTAGGAGCTAGCCAGTTCTGCTCTAGCAAAGCATCCAGAGCACCCATTGATGCTGACCCAGTGCCAATACACTCTGACTCTGAATGTTCATCCAGGGCTCCTCGAGTCTGGGCTCATAACCCAGGAGTAGTACAGCATATAGCTACATAGAGTGGTGAAGGGGAGCTGAAGCCTTTGGTGCTGAAGGAGTTGGATCCAGTGGGATAGGATAACCCTGAACGAGCTCCAACATTGGCGCCAGAGCTGTCGGGCCCAAGGGAAGCCCCAGTGCTGAAGGTGGGACAGTTTCAGGTGCCTGTTCCAACAGAGTTGATGAGGGCAGCTGCCTCAGGACTCGAAACGTGGAGCACCTCATAAGGGGCATCAATAAATATTCCAACAGCTCCAAAGCCTCCTGAGTGTCATCCTCAGGCAGCATTTAACTTGGGGCAATATAGCTCAAGACCTTGAGGACATCAGTGCCAATTAAATCCTCCCTTGCTTGGGAGGCTCAGGGGAAAATTCCAGAGTAGGGGTATGTTTGCTCCTGTGTTTCTTCCCCTACATCTCTGGCTCTGGCAAATGCTCTTGGTGCAGAGGAGAGCAACCACAATGTGGATCCAGGCACCATGATAAGTGTATGACACCAAGTCTAAAAAGCAAAGGTGCTAGCTTTGAGCTTGTTGGCACCAAAGTACTCTTTGGAATGGACCCTGATGGAGCCTCCCCTGTCAAGGCACAGGCCAGGGCGGGTGAGGCTCAGGGGTGCTCTGAACAGATGCCTGAGTCCATTGGTACTGGGACTTGCTCCTGCATGGACATGGCCTGGATCATTAAGCATTCAGCAAGACAACAAATGCTATCCTTCCTGGTTCAGGGTTTAAACCCTCCCCAGATGCTACACGCCCAGTGTTATGCTTGGGCCCTAGGCAGAAGAGGCACCAAGCATGGGCATCGGAATCCACCATCTTCACCGCACAGACTGTGCAGTGCCTAAAGCCTTTAACCAAGGCCATCCAGTGCTAACAAATACTATACATTCAAGCCTACTGAAAGCAGGAAAAAAAGAAAAGAAAAGATGGTTTTGCTGGGGCCCAAGCCAGGGTAACAAAGAAAACATTTTCTTGTCATCTGAAGCCTGAGAGTTGGGTTATTTCCATCTTGTGTACCATCGCCAATAGTAAACGGTGCACAGGTCAAACTAAGGCGTCAGTGACACCTGTGTAACCATTGTTACCTTCAGTGGGTTTATACACAGGTGACCGATTGGACAGAACGCGTGAACAATTCTTTTTAGGAACATAAGATTTTAATCCAGCTCACTGTCAGCCCTATAGAAACAACAGTGGTTAAAGCAGACAGCAGAACTACACGCTCAAGGTAATGCTTTTTTAAACAAAAAAAACTAGCACAACTTTTCCTAGGTTGACAACTAATAAGAAGTAAAAGCAAACTTTCAAAAACTCTCTCACCACATCAATTTTTCTTCTACCTGGCAGGGCAATTTCTTCAGGGCAGGTGAGACGCACTGGTTTATGAAACCCATCAATCATATTAAACTGTGACTCACTAAGGAAACAGTACCGCTAATAACATGAACTATTGACCTAGCCAGTTATGCTCTGAGACACACAGAAAACAACAGTTTAGCAGCAGCAGCTGTTGCACAAACAGAAAATATCTATTTTGCTGTGAGACCCCATACCTGAAATCACTTCTGAACAATCCCATTGGTTACAGGATGAAATGCCATTAGGGCTGGTCAGTTTAAAATGCTCTATCAACTACAGCTTCATCAAACATATTAAAAACAAATGTTTTACAAGAAATTCTCTAAAGAAATTACAAGTGTCATTTCAAACAAAAAGCTTTGTACAAATTGCCTTTAAAAATTTTTCCAATTTATTTTGCCTACACTTTTAAAAAAAGTTCCTGCAATCTGAAAACCCAGTTTGCCAACCTAGAAAGTTGGAAGGGATCTCAATGATCATCTAGATGCAGGATAACTACATCTACAACATTCCCAACAAATAGCTGTCCAGCTTCTAAACCTGTCCTCGTTGAGTCTGTGTGAGCAAGGAACACGTTGTGAGTGTTGTTACTGAAATGCTATAGAAGAGCTAAAGTCCATTGTAATCCCACACTGCCCTAAGTAACTCATTTAAGGCCCCATCCTGCAAACGTACAGATAGGCACGACCTGTGTGCAAGTGTGTTCAGAGGCATGGCCTATATTCATAGGAACTGAATACCTTTAAAATTAAGGACAGAAATAAAGTGAACCGAATCTGGCCTGTACAAACAAGCAATAACATTTCTGGGAAGCTGTCTTTTGCAACCATTGACGAACAAGCCAACTCAAAACTCAGGCAGAATTAGAATTTGTCATTCTAGCACTACCTGTGTGTCCAATAGTCCTTTCAGCCAATGGTACTACTACAGAAAAAGGCAAGGCATGCATGGAATGCTGCCCCTTGTAGCCTATCCCTCCATTAGTACTTCTGTAAGCAGTATGAAGTTGCTGATTGCCATGAATGCTGTTGAGATTACTAATTGCATAGCTAAGGCCTCTCAGCATTTGACATTCCCATGGAGCGATGGGGTGCCACACATTGCCCATGGAACAAAGGTGTGAAACTAAGCACTACGTTAAGGCTATAGGGCAGTCCATGCTCACACTACTCTTAGCCACGCGTACTACATAGGCAACATATTGATGCCATGTGCAGAAGCTTCATTAGTTTTACGTGTCTTGGTCTACTTGTGAATTTATGTGGCAGGCCAGGATGCCCCATATTGACACCATTAATCACTGTCAAATGTTCAGCACTGAAAGCATGTGTTTATAAAATGCTGTACTGATCCATTTAGGCTTCAAATGGATTACTCCAGAGTTGGACTGTGGTCTTTATCTATATGGCTGATTCAAGAATACTAAAGGACATATTTTATGGCCAGTTAGACTTCAGGGTGCCTTTGATCACTCAGAAATCATATGCCTTCATCTAACTTGAAGCACCCAAGGTTGGCCCCACCATTTGGGAAGGAACTGTCCATGGTGCCAGAAGGAAGTTTCTGATGTCGCCATAGAATACTTTGAAAACAAGGCAGATCAACATATTATATGAGGAATTAGAAGCTAGAACACAGCAGCCTGCAACAGCCATGGACAATTTAATCTGCTCCCATATCCAGCTGTTTGCAGAGGTGTAGCTATAATAGCTGCAGTCACACCAGGCCCACGAGTGTAAAGGGCCTGCACACATGTAGCGTGCATGCGCACTGGAGTGGAGTGCCTCAACGGGGGGGGGGGGGGGAATTCATTTTCCGCTTTTAGACGAGCGCATGGTACGCTCGCGCTTGTTTTCAAAAATCCTGGGAGACAGGATTAGACGAGACGCTGCCGCGAGTCACGCACATGGGAGGGGGGACACGCATTCGTTTCCGGCTGCGATTTGCCCACCTCAATCTCCAACCCAGTCAAACTGCAACCAGCAAAGAATGTGCGTTCCCCTCCCGTGCGCGTGACTCGGGGCAGCGTCTCGTCTAATCCCGTCTCGTGGGATTTTTGAAAACAAGCGTGAGCGCACCGCACACTCATCTAAAAGCGGCCTTCATCTTCGGCACCAGGGGCCCATTCCCACCTAGCCACACCTCTGTATATCTGCATCACCTAAATCTAATCTCCCATGCACATGCCCATTATTAGAGTTTCTGAACTCTTGTATCTTGACTATAGGTCCACTTCAGCCTAGTTGGGCCAGCATCACAGCGGGCCCTTTGTGGCCTGTCAAATGTCGGCCCAGTTCCTACCCTGTCAGGAGATGTGGCCCTGGTACAAACCAGGCCCACAGTCCTCGCCCAGCTCCTGCTTGGCTGGGACAGAGTGGGTGAGCTGGGTGGGAACGTGTGTTCCTAGCCCAGCTCCCACTGGTGCCTGGAGGTTACCATGGCAGCAAACCATGACTGCCTGTAATAGGCAGCCATGGCTGTCCATTATGGTGGGGGTGGGGCGACACCGCGAACATGGCCAAGTGGCCACACGTTGCTCCTCACTCTTCATCCGCGGCTGGGGGAGGCTGCAGAAATGTTTGTTCCCATTGCCGGAATGTACCCAGCCGGGGGAAAACTCTCCTATCCACAGGGTGAGACACACATCCTTCAGCTGACACTCTTCGTTTGTGAAAACAGGCAGAGATGTGACGCAACAACCATCCTGGAGCAGCAGCAGCAGAGCGGGATGGCTAAAGCCAGGGCACCGGCCTGAAGTGGAGCAGCTGTCCATCTGCTCTGTGGACCAACACTGCAGCTTCACTTTCAGCCGGCCATTGCCCTGGGCAACGCCATAGAGTTTCAGGCACCAGACTAGAGTGTCCAGTGATTGCCCACAACTCTCTAGGGTAGGTTGGGAAATCTGTCAGGTCTGTCTGAAGCAGACCCAGGTGGGGCTGCAAGCAGGTGTATGTAGGGGTGCACCCCAGAACAGCTCCGGGGGCAGGCAGCCTCCGCGTCCATTTAAAAGCACCCAACGTAACAATATTTTCCCTTAGTAGCCGACTATCGATGCTACCCTATGCTGAAAGGTAGAAGCTTCAAGCGTGGTGTCCCACTAGAGCCTCTGCTGCACAATGCTAACTGCAAAAGTGCCTTGAAATCTTGATAATTTATGGCTAATCCCGTTTGTGTGGTTTGCATCCTAGTAAAATTCAGTCCTTTGGGGAGGTGAGTAGCATAATAAGAAACAGGTATATGAGGATTCAGGGAGGCCCGGGGTTATAAGGGAGGATTTAAATTCACCCCATAGTAGATAAGGAAGAAATAAGAACATAGAGAATAACTTTCATTCTTGCGAATAAATTAGCCAAACTAGCCCAAACCAGACATGGTACAGTTCACCAGGGTAATATACTGCAGTAGGTGGAGCAGACGGAGGGTTATGGCTCAGAATCTGAATTTGAAAAGTTCAACATTGTAAGTAGAATAGATTGAGTTTGAACTGAATTACTTGGAATATTTGTTAGCCCTAAGACTCGGCCGAATGAGACTGAGGATCAGTTCTCAGTGCTGGCCTGACCTTGAATAAACCATTCTCCTGCTCTCCAACTCAGTTTCCCCTCTGTACAAAAAAGCATGGATACAAGGGTGTCAAGCACACTATGGCCACAAACAACTGACTCTGAAGTATGCAGTGAGTGGTTCATGACTTATGAAAGAATCACAGAGTAGCAGCCCTGCCCATGGCATTTGGTATACCTTGCTGGATTGAATTGAAATGGGAGCATTTCTATTGTTAAAAATGAAACATTGAGAAATGCAGTGGATTTGCAGTATAACAGATGATTGGTTAGAAACCTCCTCAATAATAGCATGATACATGAAATGTAATCCGTATACATTGCCATATGTTGTATAGTTTGGAGACATTCAAAACAAGCTTTTGGAAACACCTCTGTTGGATTCCTTGGTCTCTTAGGATATATTGTGTGTTCCACACAAGTGTCAGTACATGGATCGGTGGATAATCTCATATATATATAATCCTATTTACTGATTATTATGCCTGCAGACCAGTCTTGTCAATAGACCAGGCAAAAAACAACTCATCTGACCTATTATGAGATTGGGTGGCAGCTGTATAGAGAGAGAACATAAGGATGTAAGTAGTGTCATACTGGGTCAGACCATGGTTCATCAAGCCCAGGACTTGTCTCTGACAGTGGCCAAGCTCAGGCGCTTGGAAGAAGTACTCAAAAGGTCACAATGGGGTGGATCCGTTCCCTGTTGTTCACTCCCTACTCCCAACAGTAAGAGGTTACATCCCTGAAAACCTACCTGGCTAGTAATGGACCTGTAAAGTCTCCTCTCTCCCCTTAGGTTGATGAAGTCTAATTCCACAGCACATCTAGTACACCAAAAAGAAAGAGAAACAGCCGCAGAAGCCAACACCTGTCCACAAGCAAGCCAAAGACCTGCACCCTTACTTGCTCACAATGAACAAAACAGAAAATGCAGTGTCTGTGAGACACATAAGAATAACACATTATTGTGACAGGATAGTGACATTCCAGAAGACTTACAAATGCTGGGAACTTTAGATTCATAGCGTAAAGAGTTGCCTTTACTTCTGGTGACATTGGTAGGTCTATTATTATAATTATTATCTGGCCAGCAATGCGCCTAATGCTAAACAGTTGTGATTAGAGACAGGTCCTGCCTTGTGGGGCTTACAATTTAGAAGGGAGAGGAGACAAAAGGAGGGGCGGGCACACAGGGAGCGTCAGGGATACACACATATAATGTCGAGAAGCTGCATGTTCTTACTTAGTTACAAAGGGAGGAGGGGGCTCCTGAAAGGTGAGAGAGTATTATGAGAAGCAGACGAGCCATTTATGAGAGTGAGGTGCTAGGGAAAGCCTGACGAAAGAGGTAAGTTTTTAGGAGGGATTTGAAGGGTGGGTGGGAGCATAATGTATGTGCTCGTAGAGGGCATTTGAGGCTTAGGGGGCAGGCCTGAATGAAGGACCAAAGTTCCTGAGTGATAACAGCAGAAAATGAGCAAAAAGATAGGGAGAAGCAAGGCCATGAAGAGCCTTGGAAGTGAAGATAAGGCATTTGTGCTGGATGCAAAAAAGACGGGAGCCTGGGGAGGAAAGAGAGGAGGAGCTGAACATGACCCAAGCAGCAGGCGAGGTGGATAATCTTGGCAATGGAAGGTTGAACTGAAATGAGAGGGTCAAGGTAAGAGCAGGGAAGGGCAGTAGGAAGGAAGCTGCAGTAGTCAAGGTGAGCTATGACTAGAGAATGGACTAGAGTTCTGGCACTGGAACAGGTGAGGAAGGGCAAAATTTTAGCAATGCTATGCAGGGAGGAGTAGCAGGCCTTTGCAAGAGACTGACTTTGAGGTGTAAAAGAGGAGTCTAAAGATGAATCCCAGACTCCGTGCCTGTAGGACAGGCTGGACAGGGACACTGTCAATGGAGACAGAGAGTGAAGAGGGAGGGGATGGTGCTTTAGGGAGAAAATGGAAGGGTTCTGCATTGGACATGTTAAGCTTGAGGCCCTGATGAGGCATCCCTGTGGAGATGTCAGAGAGGCAGTTGGTGATGTGAGAATGGATGGAAATGGAAAGGGAGAAAGTGGGGCTGGATGTTGTTAGCGTGCAGGTGATACTGAAAGCTCAGATTTAGTGAGTTTTCTCAGGGACGGTGTATGTAAAGGAAGAAGAG
This sequence comes from Sphenodon punctatus, assembly GCA_003113815.1. Taxonomy (NCBI): domain Eukaryota; kingdom Metazoa; phylum Chordata; class Lepidosauria; order Sphenodontia; family Sphenodontidae; genus Sphenodon; species Sphenodon punctatus. Next base: position 2,222,211 of record QEPC01009656.1, read on the forward strand.
AAGAGGGCCCGGAGCAAAGCCCTGGGGAACTCTGACAGAGGGAAAGGTGGGCAGAGGAGGCACTACAAGAGACAAAGAAGGAGCCGTCAGAGAGAGAGGTCAAGACTGAATCAGTTGAGAACTGAGCCCTAGTAGAAACCGAGTGAAGAGAATCAGTGAGAAGGGGCTGGCTGTCAGTGTTAAAGTCAGTAGAGAGGTCATTATTAATTATTATTATTAAGTATTTATATAGCACCAGCAATGTAGCTGGAGCTTTACAACTGTGAAGGCGAGAGATGGAATAGAGGCCCTTAGACTTAGCTATGCGGAGGTATCTGTTCACCAGCAAGAGATTCCTCCCTCCATCCTTCTAATGCCAGATCAAGGAAAGTTAGCAGTGGGAGGGAAGAGGGGACTTTCTGCTAGTTTAGGGCTTTTTGATAAACATCCATTAGAAAAATGAGTGTGTTGCTGTAATGAATTTTGGATGTTCAGGTAAACATAACATCCCTTTAAGGGTCTGGGGCCCCATGTATTGTTGGGTCAGTATGTTACACAAATGTTATTTCCACGTGTTGAGGGACACCTTCTGAATCAACATTAGCCCTCGATAGGTCAAGGTTTCCTATATTAGAGGCTCTGTGGGCCCATATTTTACCCCAGTACTTGCATTTCAAGTTTATTCATTGTCCCTATGTATTGGGAGGCCCTATAGGGTCTTCCAATCCATAGCACCCCATGCTGTCACATATCCTGCCCTACCTAGCAGATTTCTCCTGCCCTAAATGTCACGCACCCAAAAAAACCAATATCACATAAGAAGTGCCATACTCTATCAGACCAACGGTCCATTGAGCCCAGCATCCTGCCTCCGACAGTGGCCAGTCAAGGGGGCCTGGGAGAAGCACCCAACAGGTCACCATGCTATCCATTCCCTGTGGGTCATCCCCAGGCTCCCGACAGTAAAGGGTTTTGTTCTCCAATCCTATCTGGCTAATAGCTGCTAATGGAACTATCTTCCAGAAACTTGTCCAAACCTCTTTTAAACTCACAGCTATACTGCTGGCCCTGACCACCTGCCCTGGCAGTAAATTCCACAACCTAATTGTACGCTGAGTGAAAAAATACTTTGTTTTGTCTGTTTTTACTCTGCCACCTGTGAGTTTCATGGTGTCCCCTAGTTTTAGTACTAGTTGAGAGGGTAAATAACCGTTCCGTTTACAAGTTCCACACCACTCATGATTTTATAGACCTCTATCATATCTCCTCTCAGCTGTCACTTTTCCAAGCTGAAGAGCCCCAACCTATCAAGCCTCTCCTCATATGGGTGCTGTTCCATACCCTGGATCATTTTTGTTGCCCTTCTCTGTACCTTTTCTAGTTCTGCTATGTCTTTTTTGAGATGGGGCGATCAGAACTGCACACAGTATTCAAGGTGCGGTTGCACCATTGATTTGTATAGAGGCATTATGACATCCTCATTTTTATTCTCTATTCCCTTTTGAATAATTCCTAACATTCTATTTGCTTTTTTGACTGCTGCGGCACACTGGGCTGAGGATTTCAGTGTATTGTCCACAATCACTCCCAGATCTTTTTCCTGAGTGGTAACTCCTAGCTTAGTACCCAGCATTATGTACACCACATTTCCCCCTTCACAGATGAGCGTTTCAGTATGGGGAGATTTTATTATACGACATTTAACCAGCAGCCTTCATGCAGGCCTTAAATTAATACAGCAGGGGATCATCTGTGTTGAGATTGTTGCAGACTATTGGAATATCTGACATCAGGATGCAGCAAACTGGGAGGATAAATGAGGTAAAAGAGTGCATTCCTGACCTTAGATTTAAAGTGAGTGGGAGAAGGATTATCTGTGGTCCAAGTCAAAAAGGTATTGTGGTTCTACTTCTTATGCAAGGAAGGGTGCAGTTGGGTGGGGTTTATTAATAAGAAAGCAGGCTTTAAATTTAGAGCTTAGGAAGCGGAGTGTTAGGAGACTACGGTGCCCCAGATCAGGTGAAAGTTAGAGGAAGAGGCTACCTGTGGGGAGATAGGGTATTTACAAATGTGATGGGCTGGCTGTTCCCCCGGGATTCCCCTGGCTGGGTGCGCTCCTGCCACAGGAACAAATGTCCCTGTCGCCTGACCCGGCTGGAGAAGGGGGTGGAGAACAATGTGTGGCCACTCGGTCATGCCCCTCTGCTCCTGGCATCACCCCGCCCCCCACAATGGTGGGCAGCTATGGCTGCCATATCAAACCCCCATAGCAGGAAGAGCCGGAGCCGGGGAAAAATGTTCCTGCTCAGTTCTGCCCCAACTGGGCCATGGCTGGGTATAGACTGTTGGCCTGGGCCCACATTTCTAGCTCAGCCACCACCCCGGCGGAGTTTGTTCCAGGCCCACATCTGACGGGCCCAGAACAAACGTTCAGGCATCATGCTGGCCCAGTCAAGCCAAACTGGGTTGAACTGGGCAGCGTGATGTCTGTTAACACCCATAGACAGAATTAAGATTCATGTTATTCCTAGAGTTCCCAGGGTTTCACGCACACAACCTTATTTCAACAAGTAGGTTTGGGTGCCACATTGTAAATCGGTGATGCAAGTTCTATAGCTGTGGGGTCATTTTCTCTTCTGTGGTTTCTCTACAGCACCATTGCTTTTCTGTAGTCTGAGGCTCTCCACAGAACTTGTTACATGCCAGAGGGTCTGAGAAGACACCAATGCAGCAATACCCCATTTTGAGTCTTGTCAGATTTGTTCACTTTTTGTCAAGGTACAAAACCTAAGCAGATGATGGCCAAACCACTCCCACCAAAGAATGGTGAATCCTTCCTAAATCAACACTAGTAAACGCTTGGCCATGTCTAAATCTTTTTGTTTGTTTGTTTGTTTGTTTTTTATTGTTGCAAATGTTACAGACATTAGTGCTCTGTTAAATAAAGGAATGTAGCACAAGTAAACACATCACAACAAAACAGCTGGCAAAAAATAAAATAAAAATGGAAGTAAAAAAAAAAAAAAAGGAAAAAAATCAAACCACCGCAGCTGCGTTACAGATAAAAGGGCCAGAGACCTGTGACAAAAAAGTCAGAGGAATTACATTCAGTAGATGTGCAGTATCAACATTCCAGGCTCACATATATTTATATATATATTTATATTTATAGAGAGAGATCAAGTTTAGTGTTTACAAAGAACAATATTGTTACAAATACAATACTATACGCTTCCCAACGCTTTACAATAGTTTCTATTCAGCCTCTTTACAGAACAATAGTACAACTTCATAGTCTAGGTACTGTGCTAAGTATATACAAAAGATCTCGATGCCCACAGCTGCCATCTTCACACAATGATTTCATTAAAAAAAAAAAAAAAATGATAAAGAAACCCCAACATGCTGCAACATGGAAATCCAAAATCAATCTCCAATTTTAATGAGGTTCTAAACCCATGAAAGAGAAATGTGTTCATTTAATTAAAAAAGAAAAAAAAAGAGAGAGAGAGAGAGGCCATTTCATCCTTATTGTAAACACTGCAGAGTTCGTTATGGTGGAGCGTAGCGAAGGGTCTGCAGACCAGAAGCAATGTAAAATAGTGGGTTATTATTCCTGAAAACCCAGGGCAATTCTCACTCATCTAAACTAGTAATATAGTTTAGTTAACTATAGTTAAACTGCTGCTCTAACATCTTGTTTAAACATCAAATGAAAAGAAACTCAACACAATACACAAGTGTCAACTCTCCCTTTTGAGTTCACATTATTCTTGAAACACTCTTTCCCTTTCTAAGTCTAAAAGTGTGGGGTTTTGTACAAGACCTATTTTGGAGGGTTTATTCTAGGTTTCTGTCCCTACATGTAAATCTTGACATCCATTGCACTAGAGCAATGTGAGTTCTCAGCTAGGCCCTGATACAACAAATGTTTAGGCATGTGCTAGTCCAAAACCAATTAATGGGACTACTCAAGCAGTTACAGATAAGAACTCATGGAGGAGCACCCCTTAGCTTTTAAGAGTCAGGTTTTATTTCAGTCCTATATTCATTTGCATTGTAACACCCTGATCCAGACTCCTAACTGAGGCCAGACGGGGCCATGGGAGAAGCCAGTTAATTTCAGGGGTTATCACAGCTGGGAACCCGGAATGTGGCAACTGTGTCTTCAAGAGTAGCTTTGAACTCAGGCAACTATGGAAAGGCTGCACTGTATAGATCTAAATTATACATGGTCTATATCATATTTACATATATTACTATATATATGGGAAGTTACGAAAAAACGTTGTTCATATGATCATTGTAGACCAGATTCCTAAAACTATCAATGCTACTCACAAGTCGTTCACAATCTATGTGCATCAGTGTAATGGCAGAGGTAACTATTAACCTGGAATACCAATACCACTTGCCTTGGAAAATTTGTTATTCCAGAGTTGGGGATTAGATTATGTAACAAGAACTGCTGTTAAATCAAGTAATGGTACAGTATTCTTACACTAAAACATACTCACTCACTACAATAGCTTATTCTTCATTCCAATAGCTCCATTAAATATTTCCTGTGTATACTGCCTTTTGAAATGAACTGATTTTCTCTCTCCCCTCTCAAGCCCAGTGCTTCAGAAGGGAAAATTCAAATCCCCTACTTGTCCCTCACCACAGATGGTAGGTAATCAAGTGACCAAGCAAAGACAGGTTTCATGGCACTCTCTCTTAACAGAAAGGTGCTATTGCAAATTAGCTCTTTACATGAAACCTCTGGAAAGAATTCCACATCTCATCTCTAGTTTGTAACTCGTGCTCGTATTGCACAATTTGTCCCTCATTAAAGGAGAAACGGAGGATTAAAAGTGACACCTACAAAAGGATTTCTTATAGTCCTACTCCCCATTGTTTCATCCTCCTGCATCTGTGTCATAATACGATGGAGCAAAAGCTGGTGCTTTTGATAATCTGACTGTTGTAAATTTACCATTCCGCATGTAAACATCACTACCCAGCGCTAATGAAACACAACAAGGAGGAATAGAGTAAACTCTCCTTTTGAAGGAAGAAAAGTCCCTGCTTTTTGTTCTTTCATCTTCATCTTTCCCTCACACAGCTATTACACAGACCCACTCATGCCTTTGATTCCAAGCACCTTTACCAGAACATTTCTGAAGAGCCTTCTTCATTGCACAAGTACATACAGTACAGATACATACCCTTGTATTGTCCCATAGATGAAGAATCATGAAATAACTTTATATATATATATATATTTTACAAAATAAATTAATTTCTCTCCCTTCCACTGCTCCATTAATACTACCAGTACCATGACAAACAAAAGAAAAAATGAAACAGACTTTGGACCAAAGATATGCTAAAACTGGCTCAGAACAACAAAACTTCTTTGAACCATATGCCAACATTTACAAAAAAATAAAAAAATAAGTAGAGTTTAAAAATATAGATACCAAGCAACTAATCAAGCCACCCCCTACACACGAGCACGTGTGCGCACGCGCACACACACACACACACACACACACACACACACACACACACACAATGAGAAAGTCTGTATTTAATAGAAAGTATAGATTTTCAGCTCTCGCCCCCGAAATATCAATGTTGTTGGATATCTATAGGCCCAATTGAGAATTTTATCACTTCCTCTCTTACTGTTTGAAAAAGAGGGAGGAATATAAAAGCCATTTGTAAAAATCAAGCTACATTTAAAACAAATGACTTGGGGGGGGGGGGGGGGGAGCTAGGATCCCAGGGGACAAAATGGCAAAAATATATCTCCAGTATTACTTTGTGTGGACAACGCAATTCTCATACATTCCAGCAACTGACACACTGCCTTTGTGACAACACTCCCTTGAAGAACAAATGGTAAAGGAAAGTTAAATAGTGTGCATTTGAAAAGGTGGGTTGTATCACTCATTCAGTCTCTCACAGGCAATTACGGTCTTTCTTTAGGGCAAAAAATTGTCACCTTGGGTTTCTACCCTCTCTCCATAAATTGGTGCAGAACAATCTAAAAAGAGAGTCCGTATCCTTTCTGTGGGTCCAAGAGGAGAATTTTACCCTATTGTTTGATCTGTTTGGTAAAGAGAGCTTTCTGTCTCAGTAATATTTAATATACTGGTGCTGCCAGATTACAGGCAAAGAAGCACGACTGATGCTGCAGCCTGAAGTGCACTCAATGCTTTGTGGATCTTGCTGTGAATATTTGTTATTTTTCTATATTGTGAGGAATTACATAAAGCTTTGCTTGTAAGAAAGACACAACCTTAAAAAACAACAACAAAAAAACAAAGTTTCCTGGATAGTTCTGTCCTGTACACTGCAAAATGATGAAGAGAGGGAGGAGGGGGAAGAGAGAAAGAGAGATGTCTCTGCAGACACAGAAACGCAGCACTAGAAACACAACCACTAATGAGGAGAAACATCCTCCATGCATGTCGTGAAGGTGAAGTGTGGGCCTTAGATGTAAACTGGCTGCTCCTGTGCAGTCAACAGTCTGTACATGGCAGCTGGCATGGTCTTCATGTGAATCTGAGAGAGAAACAAACCAAGTCAATGCTCCTCATATACATGCACTTCAAAGCTTTTGAAATAAAAGCCTAGACAGAATATGCTTTCATGTTCAGAGTATATTCTAGAATCTTCCCTTGCCCATGAAAACTCACCTGCACCCTGTGGTGCTGTTGTCCCATAGCCAGACTGTCCGCTCCCCCTCCCTGGCTCCCTAAGGGGCATGGAGGAGCATCCATATCCTGTCCCTGCATGCAATGTCCTTGGAAAAGGGAGCACCACAGAGCAGCTCTGTGCTCTCAGTACAGGAGAAGTCACTGCTTCTGTCCTCTTGGGTCAGTTGGAGCTCAGAAATGATGTAAATGAAATTGAGGCTGGCTACAGGGAGCCAAGCCATGGGAAAAAACTATCCATGAAACATCATTTGAAAGACCATCAGAAAGTCTCATTCTGTGAGCAGAAAACATCAGGAATGGAGTGGCAGAGAACAAAGAGCTCTTGAGGGTCAGGGGAAAGGGAATGACCATGACCATGCTAAGTATTAAGGATGCTGAGAGGTATTAAGTACTCACAAACAAGACAGGTGTTGGGGGTGCTCAGCACATCTAATGAGGCCTTATATAAAAACTAGGGAAACCCATAATAGTAAAACAAGCTTTGCTCAGGGTGAGGCAAACATTTGTCACACTGACTAGGGCATTCTAGGCTTGAGAGACGCCAGCTCCTACCTCGCCAACAGCATTGGAGAGAATGTGCACAATCTTCTCATGGGGCGTTGCTACCACACTCTGTCCATTTATTTCAATTATTCGATGGCCCACTCGCACTCCTCCTCGCTCTGCTATCCCTCCTCGCATAAGGCTACAGATCTTGAAGGCAAAGAACAAAGTAATTATCTGCTACTGGGCCAGGATTCAAAATGGGGAAGAGAAAAAATGCTTTAGTTCACAAATGACAAATTCAATGATTACATAATATTAGTTTCTGAGAAAGTATAAAAGGCTCCATTGATGAGACATATCCAAGTTATCAGGGAGACAAACCGAATTCTCTTTTTATAGGGGAAAGAACAATAGATCAGGAGTTAATGAGCAGAGCCGAGAGAGCCCCAGGAGGAGTGAGATCCAGGCAGAGAGAGAAAGTTTGGCTACTGTAACGACAGGTAAGCCTGACTGACTTTTTCTTATTTATCATTGTCTATATATACTGTTACTTATATTTATTGCACTAGCTAGGGCTAGCTAACTTTGAATTAAAAGCCAGGGGTGAATTAAAAGTTTAAAAGTTCTCTAGAAGCCCAAGGGCCAACAAGGATATAAAGCTAACATAGCAATCCTCTAACAAATCTCCAGAAAATAATGTAACCATAGAGGGGATTCAGACGTGTCTTTAAATCGCACAGAAGCCTCGGCGGCATAGTGCGATTTAAAAAGCCCCGCACTTCCGGGCTGGTGTGAATGCACTGAGTGCGCACATTTCCACCTAGTCCGAATGTTTGGAGCGCGGTTTGAAAAGCTGCTCGGAGCAACTTTTCAATCCGCACTCCAAACATTCGGGCTAAATGGAAATGTGCGCACTCAGCGCATTCACACCAGCCCGGAAGTGCGGGGTTTTTTAAAGCACACGATGCCGCCGAGGCAGCTGTGCGATTTAAAGACACGTCTGAATCCGCCCATAGTGTAGGTCTCTAATACCAAACAAACAAACAAACAAACTAAAACCCTCAGGGAAAACATATAAGTAGGAAATAAAGTAAGCTAGTAAGTAAATAGGAACAGCATAGCTATCTGAAGCTAGGACTTTCCCACAAGATGTTCTTGAGAGGGATACTCTGCAGAAGCTCAGCTCACTATTGTGAGTGGCTGATTGCTTTAGCAGCTGTGTGAGTGCCCCACCTTAGATCAAAGGGCTTCACAGTGGTTACCTGATCCCTTTTAAACAATAGGCTGTAGGTGGGGCTGAGGCCTAGCCTGTAGTATAAATTGGGATCTCCCCTATTAGAACCCTTTCTCAGCAGAGTGAGAACCAGTCAGAGTGAACAGAGAGAGAGAGAGTATTTTCAGACATTACGAGATCACGGTGAATCCCCACATGGTGATCGTGGTCCTGTAACGTCTGTTGGGGGGGACGGAAGCTCCCCGCCAGATGTTCACCCCCGTGAATCACGGGGAGGGGGAGGAGGGAATCACATTCAACACACAAACGGAGGTCCTGGCCGGACCATCTCAGTTTGCGTGTTGAATGTGATTCCCCCCGTGATCAAGGGGACTGTCTCATCTGTCCCCTGACCAGGGCCCGGAATCAGCGGTGAGATTCCGGGATGTGGTCAATGCCCCGGGGGGGGGGGGGCGGCGGGCGCTGCAGCTGCATTGGCCATGGTGTCCGCCCATCTCCTGGAGGGCGGGCGGCTGGGGGAGCGTGGGGGGGCGGGGTTGTGCGGCCGCACGTTGAGCCGCGCGGCCCTGCCCCCTCCCCCGATTCCCTGCCGGGATCAGCCATTTTGAAAATACACAGAGAGTTCAGCTACTGTGAGAATTCGAGTACAGGGGGAGGAGGCACAGGAGGTTTTTATTAATTATTATTATTATTATTATTATTAATAATATATTTATTTATTTTATTGTTTTTTATGCCGCCCCCTCCTGCACAGCATCTTGAGGTGGCTAACAATAAATAATATCATAAAATTATTAGCACTAGGCTATATAGAACCCAAGTACACAACAACTTTGGAGTGCTAAATAACATTTTAAAAGGAAACAACATTTAAAAAGGAAACAAAGTTATAGTAATACAGTGCCCCTGACCTATATAAATCTAGAATTAATCCTAGTTAAAAGGAGAGTTAAATAGGGAGATGCAGGTAGAAGTCCAGCAGCAGGGTGGGGGCTATCCAGTGTTTTGCACCCAGTGCAACATGTACGATTTTCTTCCTCCTGAGGAGAGGTCATATGTACGCAGTTGGTGCAAAGAGCTCCTGACTCTCAGAATAAGAGAGCAGTCTCTGGAAGCTAGAGTGGCTGAGCTGGAGGAGCTGAGGCAGACTGAAATTTATAGAGGAGACCTTCAGGGACATAGTAGAGCGATCCCACCTCCACTCCTACAGCTTCTGTGCTGTTTTGGAGGATGAAGGTCTTGGGGAAGATGGGCATCAAACTGGTATGGTGGGAAATGAGCCCGTAACTGGGACCTGCCTTTCAGATGATGTCATAGTATCCTCTCACATGGAGGATACTTCTCCAGGGGAAGGAGCCCCAACTGACTGGAATAGTACGGCTATAGTAGTGGGCAGACAGTATTATGGAACAGACAAACAAATATTTCCATATTAAACAAAATATGCAATAATAAGAATTAGAATAAGAATAAAAATAATAAGTTTAAGTGTCTATATACAAATACTAGACGTCTAAAATGTAAGATGGGAGAATTAGAATGTTTGGCATTAAATTAATATATCAACATAATGGGAATTCTCAAGAGACCTGGTGGGGTGAGGATAACCAATGGAACACCGTAATAGCAGTGTACAAAATATATCTACATGACAGAGTAAATTTTATTTTTTTATTTATTTAGACATTTGTAACCCGCCCATCCTGCCACAGACAGCTCTGGGCGGTGCACAACATAAAACATTAACATTATAAGAACTTTTAAAATTAACAACAGGGAGGCATAAAAAAATCCCCAACCCCCCCCCCAACCATTCCCCCACCATCCTCCCCCCCCCNCCCCCCCCCGAAAGCCAGGCGAAACAGCCACATCTTTCCACAGCGTCGAAACAAGGGGAGATCTGGGGCCAAACGGGCCTCCATTGGCAGGGAGTTCCATAGCCGTGAGGCAGCCACCAAGAAGGCCCTCTCCATATGGCCACCCCGGCAGACTCGGAGGACCTCCAAGGAGAGCACCACCCAATGACTGCAAGGGCCGATCCAGAACCCGGGGGGTGAGGCGGTCCCGCAAATAGGTTGGGCCGAGGCCGTTTAGGGCTTTATAGGTAAGCACCAACACCTTGAATTGGGCCTGGAAGACTACAGGCAGCCAGTGCAGAGACCGAAGAACCGGTGTAATATGTTCCCAGCAGCCTAATCCCACCAGGAGACAGGGCGCCGCGTTCTGCACCAGCTGCAGTCTCTGTACCATCACCAAAGGTAGTCCCACATAGAGCGCATTACAGTAGTCAAGTCTGAAGGTGATGAAGGCGTGGATGACAGTGGCCAGGTCAGAGTCCGAAACATACAGCCGAAGCCGATGCACCAGATGTAATTGGCGAAAGGCACTCCTTGCCACAGCCTCCACCTGAGCATCCAAGCAGAGTTGCGAGTCAAGGAGCACCCCCAGACTCCGTACCTGGGGAACCAGCGTAGGGCAGACCCCATCAATGATGGGGGCTGTTACCCCCACTGCCTTACCCACCAACATCACCTCCGTCTTGTCGGGATTCAGCTTCAGTCGGTTTGCCCTCATCCAGTCCTCCACAGCTTCAAGGCACCCGTTAAGCACCGAGACTGCCGGGCCTGGGTCCGATGAAAAGGAGAGGTAGAGCTGGGTGTCCTCAGCATATTGATGACACCGCACGCCAAACCTCCTGATCACCTCGCCAAGCGGCTGCATATACACGTTGAACAGGAGAGGGGACAAAACAGAACCCTGTGGGACTCCACAAAAGAGGTCTTGGTGTAATAAAAAATAACGCTGAGTACCACTCGCTGAGTTCTTGTGGCCAGGAAGGAGCAGAACCAGTCAAGAACCATACCACCCACCCCTGCACCATCCTGCAGGCATATCACCAACTTCTCATGATCAACGGTATCAAACGCCACCGATAGATCTAATAGAATCAGCAGGGCCGAACGTCCCTGATCTAATTCTCGGCGAAGATCGTCAACCAACGCCACAACTGCAGTCTCGGTGCCATATCCCAAGCGAAACCCTGACTGCGAGGGATCAAGAAAACCGACACGATCCAGATGCTCCTGCAACTGCCGGGCCACTACTCACTTCCCTAAATATACCTTCCCTAAAAAGGGGAGGTTAGAGACCGGCTAATAGCTGGCAAGGGAGTCAGCGTCAAGCAATGGTTTCTTCAGCAGGGGTCATATCACCACCTCCTTAAGGCAGCCCAGAACCCTGCCCTCCCTAAGGGAGGCACTGACCACCCCCGCCAGCAACGGCCCCATCGTCTCCCAGCAGGCCTTAACCAACCAGGACGGGCAAGGGTCCAGTTCACAATAGGTGGCCCTGACAGTCCCAAGAACATCCTCCGCATCAGCAGGGGTCATCAACTGAAACTGATCCCACAAACAAAGACAAAGTGGGGCCTCTATAACCTCCAATTGCCCTACTGCAGAAAATGCAGCGTCAAAACAATGGTGAATCCGAGCGATTTTGTCCGCAAAATAATCCACAAACAAGTCACAGCGGGCACTAGATGACTCCACTCCAAGGCAGAGGGAGGCAGGACTGACCAGCCCCCGCACCACCCAGAACAGCTCCGCTGGATGAGATTTAGTGGATACTATAAGAGCAGCAAAGAACTCTTTCTTTGCTGTTCGCATAGCAATGGCATAGCCTCATAAACTCGTTCTATGCCGCAACCTGTCAGCTTCAGCACGTGAATGACACCACCGTTGCTCCGCCTTCCCTCCTGCTTCAGCATCCGCAGCCCCTCTGAAAACCAGGGAGGCCTGCGGTGCTGCCGCCTGGGGAGCGGATGCCTCAGAGCTATCTGATCAATGGCCTCAGTCAGCATGATGTTCCACAGCTCGAGGCCATCAATGGAACAGCTGTCCAGATCAGAGGGCATATCCCCCAAAGCGTCCCGGAACCGCTCCAGTTCCATCCGTCTATGGGGGTGGACCATTTGAATAGGTTCCATACCCCTCTGGGGAAAACGTGCGCAAGGAGAGAGGCCTGCAGGAGGTAATGGTCTGTTGAGCTGGTGGTGGAGTGGCACTATATCTTAGAGACAGCATTGAGTCAAGCAGGCTTAACATTTTACACAAAGTGAATTGTACTCTGGAATCTCTTTGGATAGACATTCTATGTGCAATGGGGAAGTGTGTAACAGTTGGACTATACTATCGACCCCCTGATCAGGATGGTGAAACTGACTGTAAAATGTTAATGGAGATTATACAGGCTACTAAAGTTGGAAACAGTAATAATGGGTGATTTCAATTACCCTAATATTGACATGGGGTATTTTCAGACGTTACGAGATCACGCTCAACCACGGTGAATTCCCCATGGGTGAGCATGATCCCGTAACGTCTGGTCAGTGTTACGCCAGATGTTCACCCCCGTGAATCACGGGGGGGAATCAGATTTACCATGCTTCCATCCCTCCTCCCCGGAGGAGGAACGGAAGTGTGGTGAATCTGATTCCGCCCTCCCGTGATTCACGGGGGTGACCACTCGGCGTAACACTGACCAGATGTGATGTTGACATGCTCAGCCACAGGGAATTCCCCGTGGCTGAGCGTGTCAACGTCATGTCTGGCCGCTGACCACGGCCCGGAATTGCCGGCTGTGCTCGCTGCCGATTCCGGGCCGTGGTCAATTTCCCGGGGACGGGCGGGCTGTGCTGCCGCACGTTCGGCCGTGCAGTCCCGCCCCTCCCCCCCCGATTCCCCGCCGGGATCGGCCATGACGTGTTGGCCCCAGCGGGGAATCTATAGGGTGTTTCTGTGACGGGGCGAATTGAGCCCCGGCACATCTGAAAATACCCATGGTGAATGTCTCCTCAGGGTGTTGATGCAGAGGTAAAATTTCTAGATGCTGTAAATGACTGCTTCTTGGAGCAGCTGGTTCTGGAACCTACTATGGATCTAGTCTTAAGTGGAGCACAGGATCTGGTGTCCCAGAGCACCGGGACCAGATGGTATTCATCCCAGAGTTCTAAAGGAACTCTAATAGGAGGTTGCAGACCTACTATTGGTAATCTGTAACCTATCACTAAAATCTGCCACTGTACCAAAATGGTGGTAGAGCTGCTTGGTAATAGTGATCATAATATAAGCAAATAGCTATAGCAGGGAGATTGGAAAAAACCCAACCACAGTAACATTTTACTTTAAAAAGGGACACTATGCAAACACAAGGAAACTAGTTAGAGGAAGGGGTAGTTGTGAGAGTTAAATGCATGCAAGAGACATGGAGATTATTTAAAAATACCATCTTGGAAGCGCAGATTAAATGTATTCCACAAATAAAGAAAGGTATCAAGAGGACCAAACATCTGCCATTGTAGCTAAACGGGGAGGTGAAGTCAAAAAAGGCATCCTTTAAAAAATGGAAAGCTAATCCTAATGAAGAAAATAGGAAAGAGCATAAGCATTGCCAAATTAGATATAAAACTTTTAATAAGACGGGCCAAGAGGGAATTTGAGGAGCAACTCACTAAAGACGCAAATAATAACAAAACCTTCTTCAAGTACATCAGAAGCAAGAAGCCTGCTAGAGAGTCGGTTGGGCCATTAAGTGAAAGGGGCACTCAGGGAAGATAAGGACATTGCAGAGAAGCTGAATGAATTCTTTGCTTCAGTCTTCATTGCCGAGGATGTTGTGGAGATACCGAGTGTCTTTGTAGGTGAAGAATCAGAATAATTGTCACAAATAAGTGTGACTCTAGAGGAGGTTCTAGAGAAAATTGACAAACTAAATAGTAACAAATCACTGGGACCAGATAGTATTCATCCCAGAGATCTGAAGGAACTCAAATAGGAAGTTGCAGACCTACTATCGGTAATCTGTAACCTATTGCTAAAATCCGCCACTGTACCAGAGGATTGGAGGGTAGCAAACGTAACGCCAATATTTTAAAAGAGCTCCAGATGCAATTCTGGAAACTACAGACTGGTGAGTCTGATGTCTGTGCCAGACAAACTGGTGGAAATGGTTGTTAAGAACAGAATTACTGATTATATTGATAAACATGGCTTAATGGGGAAGAGTCAACATGGATTTAGGAAAGGGAAGTCTTACCTCACTAATCTATTGGAATTTTTTCAGGTGAAAATAAGCATGTGGATAAGGGGGAGCCAATTGATATAGTGTATCTGAACTTTCAAAAGCTGTTTGATAAGGTCCCTCATGAAGAGACTCTTGAGGAAATAAGAGAGAGTCATGGGATAAGAGGCAGTGTCCTATTGTGGATCAGTAACTGGCTAAAATGTAAGAAGCAAAAAGTAGGACTGAGTGGTCAGTTTTCACAGTGGAGAGAAGTAATTAGAGGAGTGCCCCAGGGATCTGTACTGGGACCGGTCTTTAATATATTCTTTAATATGATCAAATTTACAGATTACATAAAGTTATTCAATGTAGTTAAAACCCAAGCAGAGAACGAACGATTGCAGGAGAATCTTGCAAGACTGGGTGACTGGGCATCTAAATGGCAGATAGCATTTAGTGTGCAGACGTGCAAAGTGATGCACCTATGGAAAAATAACCCAACTATATGTATACAATCAATGCTGGGTTCTAAATCAGGAGTTATCACTCAGGAAAGGGATCTTGGAGTCATTGTGAACAATATATTGAAATCCCCAGCTCTGTGTGCAGCAGCGGTCAAAAAAGAAATCAGAATGTTAGGAATCATCTGGAAAGGGATAGAGAATAAAACTGAAACTATCGTAATGCCTCTATATAGAACTATGGTACAACTGCACCTGGAATATTGTGTGCAGTTCTGGTCACCCTATCTCAAAAAAGACATTGTAGAACTGGAAAAAATACAGAGACGGACAACAAAAATGATCAAGGGTATGGAACGGCTCCCGTTGGGGTTCTTCAGCATGGAGAAGAGACAACTGAGAGGGGATATAATAGAAGTTTATAAAATCACGAGTAGTGTGGAACACATAAATAGGGAGCGGTTATTTACCCTCTCTAACAGTACTAGAACAAGGGGACACTCCACAAAATTGACTGGTAGCAAATTTAAAACAAATAAGAGAAATTATTTTTTCACTCAGCACACAATTAACTTAGGGAATTTACTGACAGGGGAAGTGGTCAAGACTGGTAGCGTAGCTAGTTTTAAAAGGGGACTGGATAAGTTCTTGGAAGATAGGTCCATTAATGGCTAATAGCCAAGTAGGTTTTGGGAATGTAACCTCTTACTGTTGGGAGCTGGAACAACAGGGAATGGATTTACCATTGTGACCTGTTGGGTACTTCTCCCAGGAGAAAAAGACTGGTCACTGCTGGAGACAGGATGCTGGGCTTGATGGACCATTGGTCTGACCCAGTACGACACTACCTATGTTCTTATGATCTTACTGAAGATTTCTGAGGATTTTATAAACCATTAATGAAACTCCCTACGGTGACTTGTCATAGTGTCTCGATGCCCATATAAAGGCACAGAGACAAGAAGAACTCACAATGATCTTCGAAGTCAATGGGATCTGCAGGAGCTCAGTTGCTCTCACGATCAGGCTCAAGTTCAGAACTCTTGAAAGTCCTGGAAGCAAAGAACTGTGAAAAACGATGACTATCTTGCAAGTTTGGGGCTGGACAGTCACTAAGGTGATGACGTCTGTGATGAACCAGGACCTAATCCCCAAAATGTAATTTGCCAGCTAGATCCCTGTATGAAGAATAATGAGCTACTAAGATACGGAGCTCTTTCTGACAAAAGTCTCTAGTACCGTCACCTTTCCCAAAATATACATAACGCATATATGGCTACCTTCCCTTTCCTGTCACAGACTCTGGGTAAAAACAGATGCGATTGTGGCCCACTTTGGCCCAGGACTCACTAGTATGTGTGTTTACGTGCTGCCAGATGTTGGCCAGGGACTAACCCAGGGTGGGTAGGTGCTAGCCTGGTCTGCATCCTTGGAAAATTTCTGAGGATGCAGTCCAGGTTACCGACCATCCCCGCTTTGGGGCAGGGGCCACCATGGCTGAGCGCCATGGGGCTGTCTGTCATGCAGGGGGTGGGGCACTGTTAGGGCTGGTCACTCGCACGTCTGTTGAGCTCCCCGCCCTACCCAGGGCGTGTGGGTGGAAGGACAGCTCTTCAACCATGGGCATGTTATTTCAGTACCCCTCTCTGGCTCAGGGAGCAATGGCCACTGTTTCCTGGCACAGACCAGGATGGAGAGGTGTTGCACCAACTACATGTCTTTTTTTACCCTGATCTCTTCTGGGATTGGAAAGACTGACACCAGGAATAAGGCAAATACAACTGAGTCTCCATACAGTAAACCCCAGGCACTGGGGCACTAGTTTAAATGATCTCTTTTGATTAATTATCATTTTAGCTACACATTGTGTCAAATTAGTGAACTCAAGAGATCAATATTAGGCTTTAAGAAATAAATTAACAAATAATTCCTGAAGTGTTTAATCAACAGAATTTAAGAGCGAAAGAAGCTACTACTGCTATACCTCAGAACACTGGGATTTTGAATATTTAGGAGATTGTGACGCACACTCCCAGAGACACTAGTGGCCTTACAATAAAGTGAAGACTCATCTCCTAACTTTGAGCGAGAGAGGAGCAATTAGTATTACTGACAATGGAGGAGGGAACAAAGTTTTGGCTGCATTTGTGTTTCATGTTGGCAGCATAGACTTTGGTGAGCTGACCCATTTAAAAAACAGTTCTGGAGATGGAACAGCAACAATATAATCTCGAGGATGCCAAAAGCTACTTACAATCCCATTCTGTACACTGAAGCCCAGCTGTTATCTGAGGTCTGGTCGCCTAATCAAGACAGTGGTTACTGGAGGACATCTCACTATATTCAGCTTAACCCGGGCCTGGTTTTTCAAACCCTTAAAAAAAAAAAATACAGGGAAGAGAATTGGTGTAAACAGAGTCAATTTTGAACTGGAACTGGAAACAAATAGTCAAATGTCAATATGTAAGTAACATCAAAGAGCCGCTTGCTGTGTGTTTATCAATATGACACAGGTTTCCTAATTGAGTACCACATACAAGTAATCCACTGACCTATAAACTGAAGAATGCAAGCTCAACCTAATGGTCAAAAAACTGGCTTTCGTGACCAATTTCTTCATATTGGATAAGAGCATTACTCCATGAGAACCAGGGCAAAGAGAAAAAGAGCAACCCTGGGCAATAAGGCTGAAAATTTCTTTAAATATTCTATTATAAAGACTAAAGGTATGGTGTTTTTTTGTTTTTTTTTTACACAAGTGCCTCCCCACCCATTACCCATGTTGCAGGACTTCATTGGTACCCTATGCAGCCCTGCATCATGCATGATGGGTGGGTAATGGGTGGAGAGGCACTTATCTAAAAACACCCTAAGTTATAAGTATACCATTAACATAACTACAAATAGGTTTATGACCTGAAGGCAAGTATTCAAATCAACAGTGCAAAAAGCATGCTTAATAAATAAAATAATAATTATTTTATTTTAACTGATAAACCCTCATTTAATAAATTTCTAAGCAATACTTAGGTTTTTTGAAAAAAAAATAAAAAATGGGTGGCTCATATTAATACAGCTATCTTGGTTAATAATATGTACACAGCAAAATTAGCCATGATTGTATACTGTCTAACCCTTATACAGTGCAATGTTCTCAAAGCTTTTCCCCACTTTCCATAGGATCAATTCATCCATTCTTCTCCAAGTCTTTTTTCCTGGTGTTGAAGTGTCATTTCTTCCTGTGCCGTGTCCCAAATGGATCATGTATGTTCTTAATACTCTGGGAAGTGACCAGGCTGCTACGTCCCCACTCTTGTTAATTTTTTTAAGGTGAAGTAACCCAATCTGCCCTCTTTGGGAACAGCTTTGCACATTTTTTGCTGCTAATACAGAAGTGGAACAAAATGCAGTTTAAAATGGTCTTTTAAAAGTTTAAAAGCGGTCATGTAGTTTTAGAGCCGCTGAAGCCTCTCACCCTTCAACCCAAAAGGGTCTATTTTCCTGTCAACACATTTAACTGCCTATTAATATTCATGGAAGTGACAAACACCATGGGCAGAGGGCAAACCCTGGAGAGCATCAAATGCCAAATCATCCACCTCCTGGGTCTCCACATGACACAGTACTCAGCTTGGCTTTTACAATCAAGCAAAAGCCAGGCTGGGGTGCAGGTGAGCAAGCTAGTTTGGGAAGCACAGCTGGGAATGGAAGGGAGATGATGAAGTAGAAAAGGGCAATTCCACAGTCATTTGGCTGCTAATGGAATACAAGACACTAAGTCACTCTGATCCGTTTTATTCTCCCATTTGGTAATTGTGCTTTACATATTGCCCAATGTATTCTACTAGCCCCACCTAAGGATCGTCTGTTTATCATATGTTATTAGCCTCCGCAACAATGGCTATCAAAACAAATAGAGTAGCTGTCTAAACTATGTTTTATTGTGTGTGCAATTCAAGTGTGATTCAAAACTGCCAGGATGTAGAAGTACAGTGTACTGCCTCTTTTCTGAAGCTACGCAAGGTTCAGTAAGGTTTATGTGACATCTCTGAAGGTTCCCAAGCTTTGGGTTTGTGTGACCCCATTTCAGCATAATTGTGACCCCAAACTTCAACAGAAACATGCAAATCATATGAAATCTCAATGAAGATTGTAACTCCATTTACAGACTGTGTGACCACCTCCTAGGGTTCTGACCTATAGTTTGGGAACCTCTGGGCTACATAATCTCAACATTCACATTTTTAAACTAAGATTTTAGCTGTCCCGTTGCAAACAAACACTACGAACTGCCTGCAACAAAAATATGTTCACTATCTACTGTAAGAGATATCTCACTTTGGTAATTCAGAGTAGGTGGGGCTTATTTTGTGGGTGGAGGTTAGAGGACTACCACCTTGCTGTTCTCTGTTTTAAATCAGAAGCAACAGCAGTATTAAAAATCAGTTCAATGACCCCAAAATAAGTTTCAGCTCAGAGGAAAAGGGAAACCAGTTTTATAGGAAGTTTCTTCCTAACCTCAGTCACTCCCAATCTCTACTAGGGGTAAGTTTTTATTATAGGACCTATTTCTCTGTTGGCGGATTCTTCTAGTTTGGGTATGGTGAATCCTGCATAGATTCAGGGGGGTGATCGATGTGACTCTTGAGGTCCCTTCCAGCCCTAGGACTTTAGGGCTCATTTGCTGTATGGCTTATCAATAGGATGGTTTAAACAAACAGCTACCTAATTGTTGCTTAGAGTATCTCATTATCCTCATAAGCATCTAAACCTTTGTCAGGAGTCATTGTTCCTAGCATGATAAAGCATGCCTGTTATCACTGGATCTTGTTGGACAATATAAAAACCTCCAGTTTGGCTGACTAGATCCCCTTCCTTGCTCCCACAATTTGATTCAAAAATGTTGCCTGAAAAACCCAAGATAAGTTTGAAATTCTTTATGCCAATTTGCTGGCTGTTTTCTCATTGGAAGCACAAGATTAGTGGCCAAGCAGTCCCCATGACAACAGTCAAATGCTGCAGTAAAAGAGAGGAGCATGTATGTGGGAACAGGATCTCTATAGCAACAGGATAGCAATGGCGTTCCTTGGGTGAAGCAGAAAGAGCACAAACTATGCAGGAGTTTTTCAAGAGGAGACAGCAGAGTCCTCCGGGTGGGGGAGAACTTACAGAAGCGGGAGGACTGCAGTGAAGCAAACTGCTATGAGCCAGGCTGGCAAACCAAGTAATTGGGGTGGGGTGTGTAGCAAAGGCGGTCACCCTGAAAGCAGTAGAAGGGAAGACACTGAAGCTGCTGCAGGGAGTTGTAACTGGAATTCCTCAGCAACTGCATCTCCCTGCACCAGCTAAAGATCCTTGCCTCCATGGCCGGGATTTCCCTCAAGAAAAGATAAGGCATGTGTTTCTTCCAGCACCCTAAACTAAACTAAACTGCCTGAGTCAGACCAATGGTCCATCTTAGCCCAGTATTGTCACAACCTGACACGGCAGCAAGGGTTTCAAATTTGGGTCCAAATCCAGGGTCTCTGGCCAAGGCAATCCCGGTGTGCTACCTGAGACCCCTCCAAGCCCCCAGCATAGGCCTCCCCCAGGTGTGCTACCAGAGGTACTGAAGTGGAGATGCCAGGAATTGAACCTGGGACCTTATACATGCAAAGCACATGCTCTTACCACTTGAGCTATGGCCCCACCCCATAGCTCACCCTTTCTTGCAGTTTTCCTGATGGGGTGCAGAGATGGAATTTATCTTATAGCTGAACAAGTCTTAGTACTTCCACCAGCAAAGGCAGTTAGGCTGAACTAGGGACTAGTCATGTCCCCTTCTTGGCAAGATAGTCACATTTTTGAACCTATGCTGCCTCAGAAAGGGAGAAAGCAGTCACTTTTGCTGCTACTACTTTCCCCACCACGAGAACAGGCTTTCACTTAAGGATCACAGGCCTGAGCTGATGCCAGTATAAGTAGACCTGACCATGGGCTAAATCTGGTCCATCATTATGAACCCTGAACCTGCTGATCATTCTGGGCTTGGAATGGTTAGTTCTATTCAGAGGATCTGGGTTACAACATCTCAGTTTTGTGAATTACTAGACAGTGAGGATTTTACTCCAAAACATTCCTATGAAATCAGCTGGCCGTCACTCATGAATTCAGCCCTTATTTATCTCAGTCTGACTTTGCCATAGTGACCCATGACCTGGTGACCACAAGGGTTGATTTGTGTAATTCCCTCTTCTCTGGGCTTCTAACGGTGCTTCACTGTTGCTTGCAGGTTGTTCAGAATGCAGCAGCGCTGCTGCTTACTAGTTTGAGTCCCCGTGATCTTATTATGCTCACCTGACATTCTTTACATTGGCTGCCTGTAGAGTGGCAAATCGAATTTAACATAGCACTGTTGGTTTTTATGGCCACAAACTGATTTTTGAGGCCTGCTCTTGGAGCCTCATGCTGATGCTATCAATGCTGATGCTATCAATGCTCAGGAACCACATGCCATTTGGGGATCCCATCATCGTGCCTTAAGTTGGTGGATGACGTTGCCTTTGCTGAGGCAGGCCCCTCAGTGTGGAACTCCCTCCCTCTGTCTCAACTCCTCCCTCATCACTTTTAAAAAGCACCTGAAGACTCCAGGTGCTTTTAGAATCCACTGCAGTTCCCCTTAATGTGTTTTCTCCTCTCTCTTTACCTTCCTGTTTTAAATTTGATTTCAATTTTAAATGGATTTTATATTGTTTTATTATATTTTTATGTTGTGAAGTGCTCTCATTACGTGGCATTGTTTTAAAAATAACCTCCTTATATCAGATAGAGAATGACCATGTGAAGTCCACATACCATGCAGAACAATGGTTGTACAGCAGATCATCATTTCATTAACTAATTCAGAACATGACACAGTTGTGCCTTCAACACTCCCAGTGGATGCATATTTCCACTCCTTGAAACACAGTTGCTTAAACACCCATTCACTTATGCAGTGCAGCTACCTAGAGACTCATCTTTTACACTTTACTTGCTCACTTTTTGCAATTATGTACTCTTGTGTCACTGGAAAAGCTTTCTTGCAGTTGAAGAATTCCATGGGGTGGTTAAATTAAAACAAATGTTAATCTCTAAATACCCCTAAAAGTTAGGACTATGATGTTACAGAAGACATATGTTTTCTATAGTTTAAATAATACAATGAAACCCACAAATTCTCTAGGATAATATACTTGTCAGAATATATATCAGCCACATCATGAGGCCAAACACTACCAAACATTTCACATGAAGAAGAACTGAGCCATGCCTTAAAGACTTGGTTCTTTTTTCCTGACTTAACTTGAACTTGCTGATTGAACTTGCTGAATGATGAGGCACAAAGGAAGCTCAGAGTGGGATGGATGTGTTTAGGGGATTTAGGAACAAGGCTAGAGGCAGAGTTCTATTTTCAACCCAGGATGCGGACACACGATAGGGCTGGCCTGATCCCTCACCTGCCTCAGGGTAGGCAATTGCAGCTGCCACACTTCGTGTGGATGGGGGAAAGTAAGCCACACAATCTGCCCCCCCTTGGGGAACCCAGGTGGGCAAGTTGCTGTCAGAGATCCCACCACACCCAAGGGTGGGCCACACATGTAGGTGCCCAGCCATACCCACCCACCATATCTCGGCACACCCACTATCCTGCCCCCGGCCGTGACATGACTGTGGGGGAATGGCAAACGCACCTGCCACTCAAGGGTGCCAATGGACCTCACTGAAGGGCAGCACAGGGACTGGCCACACGGGCAGTAACCTCTTAACCCAACGTGGGCAGTGTTACCCACTTTGGGCAATGATACTATGCGCTGCATTCCCAGCCTTCACCAGCAGATGCATGGCATAGCAGCCAGCTGCCTGCCACGTCCGGGGGGTGAACATCTGGTGGCCGCTAGCCTACAGCTGCCTAATGTGGAGTAATGCTGCTCAACTGGGTTAGCGTCTTGTGTAGCTGCACCCCCAGTCATAGACTTCCTGTGTGACTTTGGGTGATCAATTATGTCTCTGTGCCTTTCACCAACTTTTTTATGTGGTGAATATTCATCTTCCTAACTTTCAGAGGTGAGAGAATTAATAAATGTTTGCAAAAAACGGTTGGAAATGGCAGTAGAATTAAGTGTTGTTAAACAGTGTTACTCTTTTGCTTACATCTTTATAATCTTCTACAGTTACCATGCCATTTTAATCAGGGAGCATCTAAAACATTTCTGTACCTTTATAATACTCTGGCACGTTGAGAGCGGCAGGCCAACCAAGCTGGTCCCATTAATTGACATGATTTGGTCCCCTATGTTTAGTTTGCCAGATTTCTCAGCTGGTCCTCCATGCATCATGTTGGCTATAATAACTGTAGGCAAGATGGATCCCCAGCCAGACTCCACGATCACAACACCTAGAATTTCTCCCTTTTGCTTCTCAATGTAAACCTGAATTAGGACAAAAAACACACAACTTCAACCCAGACATCATTTTCAGCTATAGAATAAGAGTGTATATGCATGTGCATGTATACATACCCCCACCCTTTATTAAGATGGCCAGATGTCCAACTTTAGGTGAGACAGTCATGTTGGGAGCTGATCGGTCATGCTGCCTCTGGGGGGTGCAGGTGTAGGCAGGACCATTTAAATGTCCCATCTCCCAGCAGCACAACAGTCTCCCACCAGGTGGAGCAGGAGCCAGGTGGTGTAGCTGCTGGGCTTGCAACAATTTCATTGCCCACGGGGCTGGGCAGCGCAGCAGCTGGGCCTCAGCCACCAGAAAATAAATACATATTTTTGTGTATGTGTTTGTGTTTGTAAAAGACTGACCTATTTTTTGTTTGCCTTTCTTTTTATTCTTTTTTTTAAAGTTTCAGCCTAGCCATAAAGCCAGGCAAGGGCCATTTAAGATTTGCACAATTAACTATGTTAACATACATATTTATGGAAATCAGGGCAACAGGGGGTGGAGCATGGGAGTCCCAGTTTAAGACTTTCAAATTCTGGTCACCCTGCCCTCTCCCTACCACATTTCAAGGACAAACAAGGCAGAAATATTAATTAATAATAAATAACATAGGAATTGGGAGATCTTATCTGAAAAGCAAATGCAACAAAAGTGTTGTTTATTACTACCCCTCCCTCATTACCAATGAACAGAGATACAATAGGATTACTACTATGGCTTGTGATACTAGTGTGAATGTTATAATCTTTATGAGGTTGCAGGCTAAAGAAACAGTGGAGAGGATGAATCCCTATTAGTGAAAATCAGAGTCAATCCTGTGGAAATGTATGTTGCTTTAAAGCAAACTTCTTGCCAGATCTAAAGCTTCCATAAAACTGATGCAGTTTATTGCATTAACTGTGCATTTTTAAGCTCCTTGCACTGATGTACAGTGTGCCACATACAGTACTTAACAACTGTTTGTTATAAAAACCTATAACAGATGGCAAATCACTCTGATGTTGATAAATTTAAGGTTCACTGTTCACTCTTAAAACAGAATTGCTACGATGTAATGTAATGTTCTGTTCTGTATGGCTGAAAGTCATTTGTGGGTAACAGTAATGGCTCTCTAATTGTTGCCAGCATTAGTTTGCTCTGGAGGCACATCTGCCTAATGGTATTAGCAGTAGAATGGAACATACATCTTTGCAATTTTCAGACTTGGAAAAGTGGATCAGGTCATCATTGTACATGTCCTGTGTGTTGAGCAGGTCACTGTATTCCTTCTGGCTCAAGTCTTCTGGATTTATTCCATTTGCCCTCAAGAATTCCTGGTAGGCCACACTAAATGCTTGGCCTATGGACTGTGCAATTAGCTGTGCCTGCAGCAAAAAAAAAAAAAAAAAAGGAAAAGAAAATAATCAAAATTAGGTTCTTTCAAAATTAGATTAGCATTTTGACTGTGTTGTAAATTATTCCCTCATATTAAATAAACTACTTTAATTAATACAGTCCCCCCCCACCCCTTTTCCACATTCAATTTGAGTTTAACAGAACAAGACAAAGTTAAATAGATTATTTTGATTTATGTATACAACTTTGGACACTAAGAACATTTAAACTATCAAAAAGCAATCTAGTATCTTATCAACACACAAAATCAAACCAACAGACTAAACAGTTAACAATAAAAGAGCAGAGGGTCTTTCCTTCCACTGCTAGTAACCACTACTAAAAACAAAGATATCGCTTCACTGTCCAAAAATGAGGTTAGGCAGAAATAATATTAGCTGTCATTCATACTGCTTCCAACAGGGACAACAGTCATAAGAACATAAGAAACTCCATAGTGGGTCAGACCAATGGTCCATCTAGTCTAGCATTCTTCCTCCAACAGTTGATGTCTTTGGTTGCTTTAGAGAAGTGTACAACAGGTCATAATGGAGCAATCAATTTCCTGCTATTTACTCCCAGCCTGGAAAAGTTGGACATCTCCCTGACCAACTTGACTAAGCTTTGTCCTCTTCACCGATACTGCTCTTCTCAAAATCACCAACAACCTCCTCGTAACCAAGTCTTCAAGCCTCTATTCCATCCTTGTCCCGGTCAACCTCTCTGATGTCTTTGCCACTGCTGGCTACTCCATCCTTGATTCTCAACTCAATTCTCAACTGGTTCAATTCTCAACTGGTTCTCTTCCAGTTCAACCAGTTCAATTCTCAACTGGTTCTCTTCATACATCTTTAACTGCTCCTTCAATGTCTCTCTCTGCCTTCTTTCCCTTCTCAATCAGAATTCCCCAAGGCTCTGTCTTGGGTCCTCCCTCTTTTCTCAATTCACAATTTATCCCTGGGTAAACTGATCAAATTTCATGACTCCCAATATTGCTTTATGCGGATAACCCAACTCTATCTTTCCATCCCTGCCCTTTTCCTCCTCCATCATTAACTATCTCACTGACATCTCTGCTCACTAGCAACACAAGCTTACCAACACTGAACGCCTCATCATTCAACCTGAACTTTCCTCTTCCTTGTCACAATATTCATTGACAGTGTTACCACCCGGCCCATCCCTATGTAGCCTGGGACCTACCCCCACTTCCCCTCACCCAAACCTTCCACACCCAGGCACTCCGCAGCCCATTGCGGCCAGTATGAGGCCAGTGCGCGACTCAAACCCTGCAAACCTGGCTGCTCCCCATCCCCCAATCTCATCCGCATCCCATGCCTTCCCCAACACCAATTACCTTTCTCCTGCTCCCTCTGGAACTGCCGCTCATCCGTGGCTAAAGCCCCCTTCATCCATGATCTCTTCCTCTCTCGCCCCTTTCAACTCCTTGCTCTTACAGAAACCTGGATCTC
>QEPC01009656.1:2259194-2283034 GCA_003113815.1 Sphenodon punctatus
GGGGGGGGGGGGGGAAATCATTATTAAAAAAAGATATATATTATTTGAACATGCTCACTGAAGACAGACATGATCAGAGTCTTGGTTTTTTGATTAGCGTGCAGTCTGCATTTTGTCCCCTACGGTTTTGTTTCATGGCCCCAGATACAACTGGGAATTTGGTTTAAGTAAAGCTGGCAGTTTCCCCTCTTTGACTGGGGGTAAAAACAGAGTGACGGCCGCGTGGCAGCAACCCACCTCAGGTCGAGAAGCCACCGCAGACATGGTCTGGGCTCTGCTGCAGAACAGACATGCCTCTAGCTGGGGCACAGGGAGGGTGGGGAGAACCACTAATGTCCAGCCAGTCCCGCCCCCGTGCTGTGCCCGGCGACCCGCACCCCATTCTCTACCTTGTGGCTCCTCCTGCCCGACAAGAAAGGAGGACCAAGGGCTGCCAAGATGATTGATTTCATGACCTGTGTGGGATTTCATGATTTCCATGCAGTCCATGAAATTGTGATTTAAATAGGGGGAACCTAATAAGTATGCTTTTGCATATATGTATGTTTTTTTATATAAAATATGTATGCTTTTAAAATATCCTTGGCTGTGATTTATCTTTTGAATTAGTAATTAGTAAATTTATTAACTTAGTAAATTAGGCTAGCTGGTATCCAAAGATCTTTCTACATCCTGCAAGCTCCAATTTGGTAGTGAAGATTGACAATTAACCACTTTTCTCTCTCCAGCCTATATGTACAGGATTAATGGGAATACAGCAGTTTGGGAATGCAGTTCTCAGTTGAATCAGAATTGGGGTGGGTGGGTGGGATCTTTCTTCATGGTAAGAATGAAAGAAAAGAAAGTCCGTAAAGAAAGAGGTCCAAGCTACTGTGGGCTTTTTAGATCAAAATCACTACTTTAGATTTTGCCTAGGTGAAAAAAGAGGGTGAGAGTAGCCATGGCAACACTGGCACAAAATGCTCTCTGAAGGTCAGTCCACTGAGAAGGAGAGCTGCAGCTTCACTTTCATAGGGTTTGCACAAGTCTGTATGCACCCAAATCAAGATCCATGATGGATCTTAAAAAGGATGAAAAGCTTTACGTGGGCTTCTACACTAAGGCAAATCCCCAGTCCACCCCCAAAGTGCTCCATCTGCTTAGGTGCCCCCAAAAAGGAGCCACGAGTGCATAAATGTTGGAAACAAAATGCTACTTTAGCGTCAAACAGGTTCCACAAAGTATTAGAAATAAGTTTTGTCCCATAAATATTATAATACTTTGATAGTGAAGAACACCACTAGATAATGCATATATACTAGTTAAAAATATACATAGACATGACTGTGGATTTTTAATCTTGGAGGCTTCTGTCTAAAAGGAAACAAGAGGGAGCGAAGGAAATCAAATTCGTGGCTGGCCAATTTTCTCAATATGCCCATGAGTGTTTGTCCATGGTCAGGGTCCTGGGATACACGAGCTCCCTCTCACCACATTATAGGTGCTCTAATGTTCATACACAAAGTGGCCAGAAAACATTTTGGGTAGTAACATCCACTGAAGGCCAAAAATCAGCATGTGTGCAAAGCAGGGCAAGTGAAATTAGTTTTCCCTTAACCCATTTTTTCCACATCATATGCATTTACAAAAGCATGAATCTGACTCTTAGAATATGAAATGAGCACACTGTCTATAAGCAAATTATCTAGTAAAGCCGTGCTTCATCGAGCCAAAAAAGTTGATTAAAAGAGATGTCTTTCAGAAGGAAGTTCAGACATCTAATATTTGAAACAGCACATTACCCAGTACACAAAGACTACCATGTTTTGTAAGCATGCAACATATATACTTCAGTTTTAAACACTGGTGATATCAACAGCAAGATAAGTTAACTCACCTTGATTCGGCTTACAGCCTCTTGAGCTTGCATCATGCGAACATTCTTGGAGGGAGTTTTGTCAGACAGAAGCTGAGTGGAGCCAAGGTAATTGGCAGCAAAAATGATTCCATCTATTAAGTCTTCAGGATCACAGGGTCCAGGAACTATATTACAGAAAATGAAACAATCAGCAAAATGATGTAATCAAAGAGAAAGAGAAACAACAATCCCACTCTTTAAATCTGCATCTGAGGGCTGTAAATGCAGTGTTGAGCTACTTAAATTTATCATGAAGGCAGAACAACCAACACACTCTATCAAAGCAGACAAAGCAAGGAGCAAGTATGCTTAAAATCTCTACTGTGGGGATTGCAATTGGTAATCCAACCTGACTCTTACATTAGTTTGTTCCACATGAAGTGAAACTCACCCAGGAGCAAAATAACCTGAATGCATTTTTCTTCTGACAAAGTGTTTAAATGGTCCCCATCGTTCACTTCAACATGCTTCAGTCTTTATAAGATTATTATGACATCATTTAGCTAGAGCTAAAAACAAAACAAGGCAATAAGGGTGTAATTTAAAAACAAACACCGGCAACTTGTTACTCAAGCACTGATTCTAATGGGAACGATGAACCTCTTAGGAGCATTTTGTAGGGCATGTGGCATTTGTTTTTGTTTTTTTAAAGCTGTGACTAAACACAACCACTTTACCAGTCTGAAGAATGTACTGTTTTACATTGAGCCCTCCCACCCACTAATAAATAAATTCAAATCACAATGTATTAACCCCTTTCTGGGTGGAGAAGACAAATAAACTCTCCTTCCTATACACTCTGGGGCTGAGTGTGCAAAGTGGGCCACACGAGGGCTAATATCATGGTCCGTTCCCTCCATCCTCCCAAGTGCCAAAAGCCTTCTACTCTCACCAATGTGAGGGGAAGCTGAGGATGCTATCAGCATCATGTAAAATCAGCCCCTAACACCTATAAGAACAAGTGTTCTAGGATGATTACACATGAAGCCATAGCCTCTCCCTAGGTGATTCCTTTCCATCGACAGTGGAGTTTATTTTTTCTTTACAATGATCACTTTTTTCATGAACTTGGAAATAACTTTATATAAAAAGTTGCTTGTCATGGCTAAGGAAAAAAAAAGATTATGGATTCATATTCTGTTAAGAAATACTTAACCTTAAAATCTGTAAAAATATATTTTTCAAAACTGTTCACATTTTTGAGTTAGGAGGATGGGAATATTTACACGAACTGGAAGGAGTGTATTTATTCTGTCAGATTATTTTAAACCTGGAAAGTTATCTAGGGAAGATTACGAGGTTATGGGCCCATGCTTGTAAATACTGTGAAAACGTCAGCTGACTTTCTTGCCCATTTCCAAAGAAGAAATTAATGGAAGCCGAGACCAAGTATGGAAAAACTTCAACGTCAAGGAGTTGGAACTAAACCATAACTTGTTAACATAGTCAGCCCACTTATGCAGTGTGCCTAGAGACACAAGCACATGAAAAAACCCTCTCAAGAAGCTTTATAATTAAAGAAGTAATAGCAAGGTAAATGTCTTGGTACTCAGAAGTAAATAGTGATTTTGGATGTCAGGTTCTGGGTGTCTAATTTGGGATGATATTCAGAATGTGGGTAGTTAGGACTTTCTGATAATAGAGCAATTCAAGGTATCTTATACTGGGTGCTTAAAAATTAGGGGCATGTTCATACAATGAACTTAATAGAGAAAAAAATCCCTTTTAGTCTATTTTAAATTCAAAAGCATGCACAGATTATTATTTTATGAAAATTTTATTATCTTCCGGATCACCACAAAGAAGCCAAGCCACTGGAAAGCAGGGTTGAATCCTACCCTTTTTGTACTGCTGTGGTAGATAACCCTGCATGCTAATACCTTCTGCATCCACCAAAAGTAAATTTATAAATGCTAATTAAAGTGGATTAAAAGTAATGTGGATTAAAATTCTACTGCAGACAAGTTCAAAATCAACAGTCACTAGTCACTTTTGATAATGTAAGTCAAAGCCTTTTTCCAAATAAGGGTAATATATCTGTGTTGGAGAAGGTACCCAAGTGGCCTGAACTGATAACCAGTCCCCAAGGGGAGAGACAACAGAACCCGACACAAAGGCAGTGCCAATACAATAATATTTATTCTCTGAAGCGTGGTGCCAGCCGCCCACTGACACAGGCCCTCAGGAACCCAAATAACTTGCAGGGCCAAGAAGGAGTCTGAACGGGCTGCGTGCCCACCTTACAATATATAAGGCAAGAACAAAGAGCAAGCATGAATTAAATAATAATGAGGATACATAGTTTCTCACAGATAACAACCAGCATAACAAGCAAGCTCTCGGCTTTATTGACATGGCATAATTGTGGCCAGGTGCAGAAACTGCTATTAAATCACCTTCCAGTACGAGGAAGGAAGGAGGATATCTGCCCTGTGCATCCTTTGGCCTTATCTTGGGTAACCAGCCAAGGACAGGCTGCTCTGCTGTGACAGGCCCCTTTCACAGTTCAAACACAGCTGGTCAAGTCTCATGATGATCTCATCCAAAGGGCCTTTGCTAAGGCTTTCAAACCAAGAAAGTTTGGTCAAGTCAGGAAAGCCCTAGGCCTACATTCCACTACTGTTTATTTTTCTTCCAGAGACTTACAGAATGTGCCGTTGGTAAAAGATATATGTGTAGTGTGCCATTTATGGCAGTAAGAGTATAGTAGTGTGCTGTTAATTAAAAAAAAATGTAATAAGAATGTAGTAATTTTCTGCTAACAAACAATATATGTAATAAGAGTATAGTAATGCTGTTAATAAAAAAAAATAAGTAAAACTATAGTAGCGTGCCATTCCCAATCATGCTGATTACTTGGGTACCTGCAATAATGCTCGGGGAATGGGTCTTGCCCTCCTATACAGGCCCCATGTCACTCTGATCCAACAGCACATGACTATCATTGCAATAACAGTAATAACCCGAACCACCATTAATACCACTGAGAGTGTGTGTGCATTGAAGGGTGTAAGGAAACCTGTTCTGGGATAGCCAACCAGGGGACTTCAGTGGCTTTTTGCATAGCTTTCTATTCCAGTCAGTTTGGTCAAGCCAGGAAACTGGACAAAAGAAGGCCCTAGGCCTACAATGTGGAAGTTCAGTACTGTGATTGGGAATGACTTAGGGTAATTTCAGACGTTACGAGACCACTGTCAACCACAGTGAATCCCCTGTGGTGGCCGTGAGTCCTCTAACGTTTGTTTGCTCCCCGCTAGATGTTCACCTCAGTGAATCACTGGCGGGGATCAAAATTACCATGGTTCTGGACCTCTGGCCACCTGGAGGTCCAGAATCGTAGTTAGACTGGCCACAATCTGGGATGGGCCAAACATAACAGATGTTACGTTTGGCCCATCCCAGATTGTGGTCCCGTCTTCCGGAGCGTGGGCAGCCGGGGAAGTGCAGGGGAGCGGGGCTGTGCGGCTGCATGTCACACTGCACAGCCCCGCCCCCTCCCTGATTCCCGGTAGGAATCAGGCTGGCATGTCTAAAGGATGGCCAGACTGATTCCTGACCAGGATCCAGATGGTCCCGGTCCGTGGTTCAGCGTGGTGGGCCTCTGGGCCCGTCACGTCTGAAATTACCCATAGAAGCCATGTGCTTTGATCCTGAAAACAGGACCAGTGAAGTCAATGGGCCTATGTGAGAGTGTTTGCAGCAAATAAGTATTTTCAGGACAAGGCCTTGGCTGTTTTTAAACGGACTGCCTGGCTGGGGGGATGGGTGCACACCGGTGGTGGGTAGAGGTGAGTGTGTGGCCTTTCCCACAGGTGCACACCCACCTCCAACCACAGAGCCTCCTCTGGTTTGCCGTATGACTCCGTGTGTGTGTGTGTGTGTGTGATTATTATTATTATTATTATTAATAACACACATTTATATAGCGCCAGCAGTGTACCTGGCACTTTACAAAGTAATAAAATAGACACGGTCCCTGCCCCTAGGGCTTACAATCTGAGAGACAGGAGCTGGGGGAGAGACTTAGGAAGGGGAACAGAGGGAGAGACAAGGGGTCTAACATTCATGAAGATGCGAGGTCTCAAGTGCACGTACTTGGCTTGGTTACGATGAGAATGACAGCAGGCAGGTCCATGTTGCAAGGATAGCGCACCCCCCCCCCATGGTGTTCCCATGGGTGCACACCCATCCCCCCACCGCACACCTGCCCTCACACCCAGCGGGGAAGAGGGGTGCATCTGTGTAAAAACAGTCCTTGTTCTAGGAACCCTGAACTGTTTCGGCCTAGACTATAAATAAATTTATATAGAAACCCTGACCATACACAATATTAAGATTATCAAGGTTTGTAACACTAGACTTAAATGTGTCAGTACTTTTGTGGAATACCCAGGTTTGGAAAAATTTGTAATTTATTTACATCACAAAACTAACCGTTTTGCTTTAAATTTAAATTCCAAGTAGCAAAACTATCCTTAGGATTTCCAAACTTCTTCCATCAGAAGAACGCCATTATTTTTATTGCATGAAGCTGAATACTCACAAAACAGCATGCAGACTAGGGATGGTCTTTCAGCATAGATTGAGGATTTGGATGCATATTGGATCTGTATCTGCAATTTACGTATTTAATTATGGATTCGTCTTTAAATGAATTAAAAGATTTTTTTTTTTAATTACTGCATTTAATTTAAACGTTTTGGAAAAGGATGCACATGTGCAAAATGGTCCATTGGCCATTTTGTGCATGTGCAATAATTTTTTTAATTAAAAAAAAATAAAATTCTATAGATTAGAACCAAACCGCAACAGGCGTGTTGCTGGAGTGTTTCGGTTTGGCATGGATGAATCCGTAATGGCCCGTATCGTGCTGTTATGGATGAATCCAAATTCACACTGCCCACCCTTAATACAGACAGACAGACACATACACAAAGTGAACCTCTTTTTTAATTCATAATATATTATTCGTTTTTTACAGTTGTAACACTGGTGAAATAGCTCATGGCTCTGGAACATGACGCCCTTTGGTTATGCAGTAAGAGCATAGGTAATAAATACACTGCTGGCTATTCTGTACAGCCCAGTCAATTAGTCTCAACCATGGCCTAATAGGACTCAAGTCATTAGAGATTATAACTCGGTTTTCATGCACATCCAAGTGTGTTGTGACTTCCAAGGATTGTGCTATTCCATTCCAGAGGTGCTTTGCATCACTGACATTAGAAACCAGGCTGGAAGGACCAATGATTTTTTATTTATTTATTTTTTAAGTTTGATTAAGCTTTCCTAAACATTAATAATAGTTCTAGGGATTGGTTCATGTTCTGAATTGGCTCTTATTTGATCAAAAAAGAAGTTCACTCATCTCTAGTTAATGCTTACTTGTATAGAAGTTTTACATTCTGTATAATTAGTTATAGAGAACAATTCTATAGTGCAATGAGCAGTTTTACATTTTTACTACTAGATTCTTCACAACTTACCTTCTACATAGGTTGGGAATGAAGCCAAGGTTTTTCTTGACTGCAATTAAGACAAACAGGATTTCAAACAAAACAAAGCATGCTCAAATATGCATTAAAAGCCTGCTATGCAAAACAAAAATAATCACCACACAATGGCAGTTATTAACTAATGGCAGTTGACAATTTATTTGAAATATTTTTAAACGCTGGAAAAATATAAGCAATGATTAGGGGGTTATTATCCTGAAGTGCAGACTATTATTCCATTAGCATTACATTGATTAGCCAATGCAACATTCACTTTCCAGGCTGCCCTCAGTATCAGGCAGTAGGTTTCATGCATGCCAGGAGGTGCTTTAATTAACAGATAGCATGTTACAAAGATGAATGGTGACAGATCTATAAGCAATTCAAAGAATTTGGATTCAAAAGTAAAAATATCCAGGAATATGTAAAAGGACTTAAATATTATCAGAATCCTAGGCAATCAAGTTTAAAAGTCTCAATCATTTTAAATATAAAATTTGACTTGCTTCTTAAAATTATTCTTTTCAGTAATTTCCCTTTGTGCTGATGCGAGGTACATTTTATGGTTTAGCTCAAAAGTTTTAATTCATCTTTTCTGGAGCAAATGCACATGATATTGCATGGAAACTGATTAAGCACAAGCTGCATTAACTACGTAAACCACAAACACAGCCATTTGATTTAGGCACTGAGAACTAGGAGCTGTGGATTTATCCTTTACTTGCTTTCACATAGNGCCCCCCCTGGTGGTTCGCTGTGGTGAACCGGCCGCCCGTAACGTCTGAAAGTACCCATAGAGTGCTTTGTGTGTCCTGATGCTAACCACCCTTGGTGGTTATTTATGCATGTTGCAGGGCTGTATTGGTGCCCTGTGCAGCCCTGAAACATGCATAAATAACCACCAAGGGTGGTTAAAGGGTGGTTAGTGTCATGTCTGTTTTCACCCTTTGATAATGGGATAACATCCATCCTGTATTTGCAAGGAGGTGGGTTAGATAAAAATCAAGTCTTTCCAACTCTATCTCCAGTGACAGACTTTGGAGTAACATGCTTCAATCTTCCCAGAGCTCTTTCTGGAATAGTCACATTGACTTCAGTGGAACTACTCCAGAGTAAAAGGTACGAAGGTTACAGTCCTAGTAACTTGAATTGTTGAAATACACACCGCTTCACTGCACTCAAATATTTATTTTGGAGAGTCTCCTTAAAATCCTCCTGCGTTTCTGTGGGTCTCCAAAGGCTGCTAAAAAAAATCATAAAACTGTTTTGGCAGGCCTAAACCACTCCTCCCCCCATGTATTCCTCAAGAAGTGTGAGGCCAACTGTCCTGTGTTGTTTCATGTTCCTCCCCCCTCCACATTTTTTTAAAATGGAGGTTTTTATCATTTCATCATCAGGGGTCCTTTCAACCTCAATGTAAGTCAATCGGAAAATGAAAGCACCATACACCCTTTGCACTGGGGGTCATGTTGACCCCTTGCACATATATTCTTTAAAAACATGTGTCTTTTAAAGAAATGAAACTTAACCCAGCA
The DNA here is from genome assembly GCA_003113815.1 of Sphenodon punctatus. Lineage (NCBI taxonomy): Eukaryota > Metazoa > Chordata > Lepidosauria > Sphenodontia > Sphenodontidae > Sphenodon > Sphenodon punctatus. Next base: position 2,268,122 of record QEPC01009656.1, read on the forward strand.
CCTGCTCTCCTAATTAAAACCCTCAATGAGGGTGAAGGACAAAATGTAGCACTTAGTTTGAGTTCACAAAGGTCATTGGTGGTGTGTTTAGGAAGATATCACCATTAAATGCTTTGGGGGGTTACACTGACCCCCGGTGAAAGGTCAACTTGCCAACTTCTATTGTTCCTTATCTGTACACAGCAGTTAAGACCTATTTAGAGTGAACTCTTGACACTATTTTTTGAATCACAGTCATTAGCAGCTTTGTGTTGGAAAAATACCTATTCATTTTGCATGGGGGTGTTGATGACCCCTGCATTTACTGTGAGCTTTGTGAAGCCCTGCCACCTGTATTTTTCATAAATATCCTCTAAAATTGGCATATCTGGCCATCCTACTGTGAATGTAAGAATTTTGAGCTGGCTCCTCCTCTCATTTTCTGTGATTGTTGACTCCCTGTACCGTTTTTGTTAGTTGTGCTGCTTTACATGAGGGGTCATGGAGACCCCCAATACCATGGGAGGCTGTTTTGTATTTCTGTTTTTCAGTTGTTATACTAATAAACTTTCTTTTTTGTTTCTTAATCTGGAGTCCATTTCAAATCAATCACATTTATTATTTTTCAGCTATTTATTAATGGGGGTCCTTTTGACCCCCGATACAGTTATTAGTCAGTCAGTTTCTCATGCGCAGGCGGGTTAAAAATACCACCACACTGTAACTTGTACTCCTTTTATACATGTGTGTAACAAAAATTCTGGTGAAGGCAACGGGGTTTGTTGTTCCTTAACTGGAAGAATTAAGTTTTTCATAAATCCAATGGATGGAAGAAGATATTATTTAAAATAGTTCACCACATGTTCAGCAAACCATGTACTATAAGCCATTTCTTGCCGTTGTAACAAACTGTATATAGGGGAACTCAATAGAAAAATAAAGACATGCATTGGGGAACATAAGAGTAATATTAAAAACAAGAAAGAAGGTGCTCCCCTTGTTCAGCATTTCATTGACATGGGCGAAAAAAACAACAGATCTAAAATTCTGGGTAAAAGAGAATATTACCTTTGGGGGGATAACAGGGAAAGAATATTGCTCAGAAGAGTGAGGCATTTCGGATCTTTAAACTGAAAACTCTTGCCCCATATGGATTGAATAAGGAGTTAAATGATATGGTTATGCCAACAAAACAGACAGGATATAGTTAAGAGATTGGCAGCCTTTGCCTCCGGGGTTCCTAAAAGGAGAAAAATGTATCCTATGTTGTTTTTATGTTGATTATTATGGTTTTAAATTTTGCTATTATTTACATGATATGCTACTATTTATATGTGTTATGATATTTTGTATTATGGTAATGTTTATTTTGTTTTATTTGTATTTGTAATGTATGTGTTATGCTATGGCGGAAGCTAATGCCTGCAATAAAATTGAATTGAATGGAATGAGGAGTTAGATTTCATTCTTTTTTTTATAAGTGTTCTCCCTGATTGGGCTTGTTATGTTGTAGGCTACACAACAGTCTTCCTGGCTATATGAAGGACTACTGGAATGATTGGTTGGGCTGACAGATTGTTTTAGTAACTTGGGCCACATTAAAAGCAAAAAAGAGGATATGCTTTAGGATTTATGTCTTTGTTATTGGGTATAGGAGTATAGATTTGTATTAGAACTGAAACCCGGCTCGTAATTCTCACCGGTTCCCAATGAGAAGGGGGGATTTCTTATCTCAAGATGAGACACCGTGCCCCCTTTCTCATCGGGAATGGGCGAGAATTTGAGGGGGCTGGGTGGGGGCCTGGGTGGAAGGGGGGGGGGGCCCGGCACAGAAGCCAGATGTGACCAGGGGACAAAGACAAGCCCCAGGGGCACCTCCAGCCCTGCCTGGGGGGAAGAGAAAGTTCAAGCAGGGTGGGCGGGGTCAGGGGTGGGGGTTTGGAGGCCTAGCAGTTTACTCACTGTCCGGGGGGTGCCCTTTCCCGGGTTTGCAGTTTGAAAAGGAAAAAAACCCAAACGCATGCATGCGCAGAGCTGCTCGTCCCTGGCTGCCCTTTTCAAAGATGGCACCCACAGGGCTGAGCATGCACAGAAAAAAATCTGATGACTTCAATGTAATTACAAAAGTGAAAATCCAATAGAACGTCAGACTCAATCCCTACACCTCAAGCAAGAGACAAGTATTTTTGTATGTTCATTTTCTTTCTGTATTAAATCTACGACCCTGCACCCAACCAATACTTTTATCAGGTACTTTGTTTTTATCCTTGCACCCATTGCAATAATTTTATCAGGTACAGGTGTTTAAACAAACAACAACAAACTCCAACAAATTACTCAGTCTTGTCAGTTGTACCTAGCTGTGAGAGAGATGCACTAAGTAAGCCAGCAGGTTTATTCCATCTTGTATTATGTGCTTTCTATTGGTCATGCTATTCAATTTATCAGCATATTTTGCTGTTTAAGAAAATGCTGGTGAAAAGGTTCATGTTACAAAAAAGCATTGTGAGGATCAGGCCATTCTTGAAATATTTGCTTCATGAAAATGGCTGAACTGTGCTTCAAAAATAGGAGATAAAATGCCAGTGGGTAAAAGACTTGTCCTGCTGGGTCTCCTGCTGGGAAGACATTTACAGAAAATTAAGTGTTGGGATGAAGCTGATACATTTATATCCAAAGCAGGAAAGGCAGCTACTGTGACCATTCTACAATGCCTTTATTTTTGTTACCCCAGATAGCTGACGTAGTTTCTACTCATTTTTATCCCCAAAATAGCAAAATTGAAAAGGCCGAACAAACCATAGGCTTTCTCACACAGACACTCTAACACTGAAAAACGGGTGTTACATTTTATTTGGGGTGGGACTCCAGGGGGATTGCTGGATACCGGACTTACAGGTATCAGATCGCCCGATATCGGATTTACCGGTATCGGAATATCGGATTTTTAACATTGCCGATTTTACCAGTTTTTTTTACATTGCGGCCATTGCTAAATGGTGTTGATGTAAAAAAATCCAGTAAAACTGACAATGTTAAAAATTCAATATTCCGATACCTGCAAGTATCGGTATTATTGGGTTAATCTGATAGTCCCACCCCTATGTTATTATACATGTTGCAGAGCTGTGGGTGTGCTCTATGGGTGCCCTGCAACATGCATAATAAAATGTTACATGTGTCTGTGTGAAAAGGGCCATATTCTGACAGGCACAGAGCAGAGACCAAACTCTGTGCTTCAGAAAGTCAGAAATCAGTTTGCTTACATACAGGGCATAAGTAGAAGACAGAAGTTTTAACAACAATAATGCAACAGTAATGCTTAATTCTGATGTGCTATTTTTCATCTATCAATCTCAAATAATCATGCTGTTTTAGAGAGTAAAACTGAGGCACAAAGAGGCAAAAATGTCTTGTCCAAGTTCCTAGGGCATGCCAGTGGCAGTCCCCAGTCTAGTGGTCCATCTATTGGGCCATAACTTTCAGCCTTTATTTATTTATTTAAAACAGGGTAGAGAAACCTTTTCCTCCCAGGGGCCACTTTGAAAATTAGTACAAACTCTGAGGGCTGCATTAGAAGTTTGGGGCAGGATCGTACTCAGGAAGAAAAGTGTTCAGATCATGGACCTGTCCTCCTATCCCTTATCCTGAGCTCAGTCTTTTAATGCTTTGGGGTAGGAACTGGATCCCGGGGTCAGGTCCAGGAAATGGAAAGGGGTCAAATAAACCAGTTTGGGGCTGTATGTGGCCCCTGAACCTGAGGCGCCCCATTCCTGATTTAAAACAAGTGGGTAAGGTATCCTTTCTTTTATAATTAAGCATTTATTCAATTAAAAATAACTATTCATTACAACAATGATAAACTTAAAATAGATTTATATATATTTATATTGATGAATGAGATTTCCTTTCTGGCAAGGCATTCTGCAAAAGGAGAAAAACAAAAAGGTTGCTCCCATATACCATAGCCACAGAGGATGTGCTTGAAAGTAATATACTTTTAATAAAAGAACCCCCCTAACCCTGTTAAACATTACTGCAGCCCAAAGTACTGAAGCCAGAGAATGCTGTCAGAAATAGCATAAGTTAGTTCAGAAGGCAGACAGGCATAAGTGATAACATCTTCAAGTTGATTTTGTTTTGTACACCTGCAAAGAGAATTTAAAAGCATGAGCAGTATTTCCAACAGGATTGTGGCTTTTAAAAACGTTGCACTCTACCTCTTTATTAGTGGAGGATTCTGCTGTACCACAGACATCCTGGTGATGTTGTCTACTTGATGATTCAGCACCTCGGGGTGAAGAAGAATCAGGAGATGGAGACTAGACATAGTAAGTAAATAAAATTAATTAAATATTTGAGCGAATAATGTAGAAATCTCTCCCTTTTACTCCCCCACCCCTCAAATCTTCCAAAGCCCTTTCCCCCCTTGGAAAGTGGGGAATGAGGGATTAAAGATGAAGGAAAACCTGAGGGGGGTTCGATTGTCCCCCACAACAACTCTTACTACTTGTATAAAAGAAAACATGCTGAGCTATCATTTTACCAAAGTTTATGTCAACAGTAGGACTAATGAAAACGAAAGGTTTTTGACAATCTATGTTGGCTGATTCTTAACACCAAGCTCTTCTGGGAGTGCTTCCCCCCAGCCCCGCAAAAAAAGATTACTGACGAGTGCAAACAATCTAGCTAAATTTAGGGGGGAAAGTGAAGAGCATGACACTCTCAAGATGAAAATAAATTGTTACAACATATGCATGTGTAGTCAACTTGATCAGACAAGAGAAGTGGCTTTCGTAAAACCAACTGGAAATGACTAGTTAGTGGCAAGTTACTTGGTTCTATTCGGCCTCTTTGATAAACAGGTTTGCAAAGCACCCAGTACACTGTGGGCACTACAGTAAATTAACTGCAACTTGGACTTTGTTGCTTATAAAGGCTGAGCTTGTGGCTTACAAATAGACAGAACCCCAGCCAAATAAAATTAATTTCCAGAAAGAGCTCAATTTATTTCGTGCAAAATCCTTGTTTTACACAGCCCTAGCTGCTTTCTGTACCACAAGCTCACCCAAACTTCCCACCTAATCAACAGCTACCAATCAAGCAGTCATCACCTGTAGCTAGTCACAAACTGCCATGGAACTCCATCCCCTCCTCCATTCTATTTCTCCTAAGTGGGGCAATTCGTACATCATAGGCAAAGCAAGTGAACCCAATCACCATTCTTTCCACCTCCACTAATTTGCATGCCACAATGGGTGTTTTTACACACACATTTCTCCTCTATGTTTGCTGTTACATCCTGAATTTTCTTTGTGTCTAAATCACTCACCCAGATCTTAAACATCTGGATCTTTGAACTTCTGCTTAGAACTTCTCCCAGAACTTTTGTGTGTAAAAAGTTCTCCTGGGAAACTGCTTTGCTCCAGGCAGCTGTGATCACTTAGTTTCCATGGCAGCCTGTCACGTCTACAGCTGTGACTACTTTAGGCTGCCTCAGGGCAGTGTTTGTGTGAAGAATGCATCCAGGAACTGCCTCAGGCCAGTGTGTGTGTGTGTGTGTGTGAAAAATGAATCTGGAACTTACTTGTGGACTTGTAAACCCAGATGATTGAAAAATCCGGAACTTTAACATGTGTAAAAATGCCCAATAGTAATGAAGTGGTACTCATGTTAGTTAAAGAACAGCACAGGGCAAGTACATGAAGAGCTCTCTTGGAGAGAACCATTTCTAGTATTCCAATTTTCAACAAGATCAACAAGGTTCTGCCCATAACATTACCTGAAATTCTGGAATTGTTCAAATGAGGTTTTAAAAATTTACCATGTTATAGAGATAGTCAAATTATGCAACAACATGGAGTTGCTTAGCTGACAAAAATCACTTCTTTTGAATGAGAGATGGAGACAAAGTCGTTCAGATGATGTCCTTTTTTAGACCAACTTCTGTTGGTGGGAGTATGCAAGCTTTCAGGCCATATGGTGCCCTTCCTCAGACTACAGACAGAGCAAATGTAGAGCCAGGGAGCCACTTAAAGGGCTGGCCTAAACAGAGTACTCTGCACCGCCAAAATAAGGCAGTTCTTTTGGGAAGCTTAATCGCAGGTCTGAAGCAAGTTGGATTTTGAGGAGAGCACCAAAATTATTCTCTGTATGAATCGTTTATATCATGGTAGTTCTGAACCAGGCACTGTGCAAACATGTAACAAAGGGTGTTAATAAACAAGATGATAGCCCACTGCCAGTTGGTTTTGGTCCATCCGGTCCCAGCTCACATGTTTAGCGTGTAGAGCCTAAACACCGCATGTATGTATTTCATGCGTATTCGGGCAGCCCCCACTCACAGGTTGAGTGCAACAAACCAAATACATGGGCAGGCGCTCGTCCCTGCCATGCTACCCTCACCAACCTCCCCACTTCTCAGTATCCCACCCCATCATGACTCACAACCGTGCTGAACCATGGGAAGAAGCCACACCAGCTGTTTGTTTCTTCCAGGATATAACAACTCTGGGAACAGTCCAGCACCTGCTATACCCACCCACCCACAGGGGTTCATACCTGTGTTTATTCATGCCAGCACTTGGCAGCTGTAAATAAATGTTTGCTGTACACAGAATGCTGAGTTTATTGAGCATACTTTATTGAGTGCCTATAGTGAACACTGAAAGCAAAACTAAAAATTGAAAGCAAAAGCAATCAGTCTTTCCATGTTCTCTCCTCCCAGTTTCTTGCATCCGTGACTCACAGCAAGGTAAGGGCAGGTAGCAGCACATGTTTTATTGAGGTCTCGCATACCCCCCCCCCAGTCAAACATGCACCTCCTGTACCCCCTTCTCTACAATCTCCTGTATTACCATTCAGTTGGGGTAGAAAACGTGCCAGCTCGCCAGGGAACCCTGTACTTCTGGGAGTGTCTAAAACTTGTATAGGGCAACATGCTCTCCATCAGTGAGTTCACATTCTCTGTATCCCAATCCAATTGTTTCCCAGAAGAGATTTAGCTCCACCATCTGATCAAGGCACGCTTGGTGGCCCCACGGATATCCTCTAACTGTCATCATGGGGGGAAATGGCAGGGAAGGTCCAGTCTCTGTTAACAACTTCCTCACTTCCGGCTGTGCACGAATATCCAGAAAAGTCACAGTCTTGATCTCTTTCCACTCTGTACCCCAGAGTGAAGAGTGGATGTCCTTCCACACTCACAACTCATCTGGGGCACCCACACTTCCATGCTGCTGAACTTAGAAATGCAGCAGGGTTGCATAGTATCTGCGCTTGATCATGCATACATGGAATCCCACTGTGTGCATGTGCTACCCTATGAGCACATAGGCAGCCTTGGAGGATGGGTTTGACAACTCAGTCTGTACATCAGGCCTCAGCCAAATGTCAGCAAATGCCAGGGTATCCATCACCCCTCAATTTCTCTGGGCCCTGTACTCTGTGGGGCCACAGTACCCACAGACAAATCTGCAAATAACCTGCAGCAATAGCTTTCTGTGGTATTATGACCCCTTATGCTCGTTGCAAGCAAAAACTTACTTTCAAAAAATAAGAAAATATGTGTTACTTTAACCAGTGGGAAGCTCTGCTCCCACATACATTCCAAGCACAGTGACCTTCACTGCCTTTCAGTTCACCCCACCTGCTCATTTCTGAACATTCAGAGGTTCCCCCTTACCCCAATTTAAAAATTACAAACTTTTTAGATGAGTTGGCATCTTCACTGACATGCTTGTGACAGAAATGTCTGTTCAGTTTAATAGCCACCTGGATTGGCAGTCCAGCAACACACACACACACACACACACACACACACACACACACACACACACACACACACACACACAGCAAAAAACCAACAAGAACCCAGCTTAGCAGAAACCTCTCCAACCAATAGCTGGCTGGTAACCAATAGCAGCCTAGCATCTCACGCTCAGCATGCAGCCAGCCCTGTAAAGACACATGACCAGTATTGGCCAATAGCTGCTTACATGTGACATGCAGTCAATTCTAGCTGGGCAGCTGCCCAGTTCTTTAAACTTTTCAAAACATCTGGCGCATGGTCTGCAGAGTTCACAGACATTGTTGCGGCAGCCATGGAGACACAAACCGAGAACTTCATGGTGGTCGTTATCATGCTCCATGCCTTCATTACCGCTTCTCAGCAGAACCTATGAGTGATCCAGCAGATACATGCCTTCTGCAACCATTGGTGTGATGAGATAACAAGGCACAGATGGGCACTTGCTCGATCTGTGCAGAAGCAGCTACTCCTTTAACGCCATGTACTTGCCTTCCTCTAGCAACAACAGACTGTGCTGGGGAGGACCAAACCCATTCAAGAGGAGCTGATGCATGCCAACTGATACCTGGGAGGAGATGTGGCTTCAATCACCAGCGCCATCCGTAGAACTCTACCCACCAAGAGGCTTGTGTGGGTGAAGGAGAAGAGACTAGTGGGAGAACGTGCTGTCCTTGTGGGGAGATGCCAAGTGGGTCTCTAACTTTAGGATGCCCCATCACTTCATCTTGCAGATAGCCGATATCCTCAAGCCGCATCTGGAGAAACAGAGCACAGTGATGCAGTCGTCCATCCCCGGGGAGAAGCACATGGTCATCGCCATCTGGAAGTTCGTTACTCCAGACTCCTGTCACTGTTGCCCAGCAATTTGGCATTGGAACCTTCATGGCGGGCATCATCCTTGTCAAGGTTTGCAAGGTGATAATGGAAGTGCTGTTGGACCAGGTGGTGCAGTTGGCAGACCCCGCAGAGGTAATGGAGGGCTTTCAGCAGGAGGGGTTCCCAAACTGTATCAGGGCAATCAATGAGAGCCATATCATCATCATCATCTGCCCACCCCATAGTGAGAACGACTACTTGAACTGTAAGGGGTTCTTCTCTGTGGTTCTCCAGGCCATAGTGGACCGCCGTGCCTAGTTCATGGAAGTGCTGGCCAGGTGGTCTGGGAAGAACCATGACACCCACATCTTCCACCAGTTCCCCTTCTTTGTGTGCTTATACACCAGGGACTTTGGATCCACTACTGAAACCTGCATCAAAGGGTGCTCACGCAGCCTGTTCTGGGGGACCCTGCCACCCACCAAAGCCCTGCCTTAGGAAGGGCTTTAGTGCTGCCTGCACCCCAGAACAAATATACTTCAACAGGCAACTCAGCACCATCCGTTCTGTTGTGGAGAGGGCTTTGGAAGCACCACTGGAGAGCAATTGTGGCTAGGATCACTTTCCAGATGGAGATCGCTTCCCTTCTAACCACCGCCCCCTGTGTTCTCCACAACATCTGTGAGACTAGCAGGGATGCTTTGAAGAACCCCTCACCAGTTAGCTCTAGTGAGCCAGTGCCCCTGTTCCAGGACCAGCTGAATGGAGTGGAGCAGCGCACAGCCGGAGAGATACAGGACATGTTGTGCTGGCACATCAACTGCAATGCTAGCACACAAACCTAGCCTTAAGTGACAGTTTACTGATTATAAACAAAGCAATTTAAATGGTTAAATAAAGCCTTTAAATCCATTGTGTCACTGTGTTTTTCCTCTAGGTCATCCAGTCGCCCCCGCCCTCCAGGATTGCATACTTTCCCTCCTGGGCCCCCCACCCTCTAACCCATGTTATTTCTTGCCCTTTTGGTTCCCTGTGTGTTCCCTATTGACATTCACAGGCTAGCCAGCTGTAGGACTGAACCTCTGCTATTTCTTATTGGCATTCACAGGCTAGCTGGGTCCAGGAATGGCAATAGGAAGAACAGAGGCACAGGTGTGCTGTCAGCTACTATGGACCACTCCACCTACCCACCCTCAAGTGCAAATACTTCCAACCCGCAGCCTCCAAACTGGCTTATCGCTATGCCATACCACCATTCTCTAAGTGGCTCCTATGTGCCGCCCACCCCACGTACAAGTACACAGCCAGAGGACTCTCCCTCCCCCTTTGGTGCATCCACCCTCCCTAACCCACCAAAATGGTTTATTGCTATGCCATACAGCCATACTGCCCCCACTACCCTAACTTCCCACCATTCTCAGAACCAGCATGGAAACATTGGGGAAAATATGACAACTTTATTTAACAATATAAACTTTCACTTTAATTAAAGTGCTTTCATTTCTTTTAGGACTGACTATCTTTTTCTTCATTTTCTCCTGCACCTTCCCCTTTTTGCTGTAGTTGAGCATGCTCACTTTGGTGGGGGTAATGGCGGGGGGACATTTTCTGCCTCCTCCACCATGGATCTGCCACAGGGGAGTGTTCGGCGATGGCATGTTCACGAAACTGGTGGAGGGAAGCATGTTTGGACCAGTGTGGGTTGACCTGTGTGAGAGCAGGGCAGAGAGGGCTCATGTGCTTTCCCTAGGAGTCTGATTGCTGGAGAATCCTGGATGGGTGCATGGGCAGGATCCAGGTATGGTGGCATGAACTGTTGACGGGGGCTTGCAAACAGCACCTTCCCCTGAGCAACAATGCTTGTGGTTGGGGCAGCTGCATGTTTAAGATGGGAGATCTGGAACTGGATCATTTGGGACAGACTGTTTTGAGTATGGGACCACATCTCAGCCATCGCCTTACTTGCCTTCTTGAGCACACTGTCCGACTGCTTAAACTCCTGTCAGAGGCAGACCCAGTGCCTGGCCTCCTGCTGGCAGTTCAGGCAAGCCTCAGCAGCCAAAGCCTTTCATTGTGCCACACAAGCTGCCTATGCTCCTGGGCCATGCCCTGAATTACATCCCGGATCTTGTCTGCCAACGTGGTCTCCCCCAGCAGCTCCCTCACCAAATCCTCCCTGCACTGCCGGTTGTGAACCCACAGTTCCTGGGGTTCTGCTGGGTGCCTGTTGCAGGGTGTTCCATCCGCACTCATTGATGTGGCAGACCTGTAGCAAGGCAACAAGAAAATCCATTCATACTGCCCCACTCCCACCTTCCCACCCTGGTGCTTCAGCCCCCGCCCGCCCTTCCCACCCAATGTAATGGTAGCCCTTCCTGTCCAATGTATAGCCTTCCACCCACCCAAAAGAAGCTGGAATGAGTACCTGGCCTAGGTTGCTGCTGGGGCACTTGTTGCGGGAGATCTCTATGGGGCGTGGTTCTCCTCCTGCAATCACTGTAGAGGAGCCAAGAACATACAGAAATCAAGCACCGGCATTAGCGACCTTGCCCCTTTCCCCATCGCCCACCATGGAGCCTTTCCCTGTCCACCTCCCAGCCTGCTATCCCACCATGCTACCTGTGCTGCAGTGAGCTCACAGGCAGAGCGGTTGTGGGTTCACTGGCCCTAAAAGAGGCCAAAGGAGGAGGCCAGTAAAGCACTTAATTGGGGCCCAGCTGAAAGCTTCAAGAGAGCTCAGAATGTGAAAGAGTTGTGGGTTGTCAGGCTGAGCAGAACTCAGTGGGAATTCTTCTGAGAACAGGGAAGGGTAGGACTGACTGGAAGCTCTCCAGAGAGACTGGGAGTGAGAGAAAACCTTGGTGGAGACGGGCTAAGAGGGATCCTGGGTGTCAGGAGTACGTAGTGCCTGGACAAGGAGAAGGGCTCACCTGAGGAATCATTTGGATATCCTAGAAGGAGGAACCTGAAGCCATAAGGAACTGCCTGGCTTGGAACTATATATGTGGACACTTGTGTATACAGACAATGGTGATTGGTGAGAGTGAACACATTGTACAATAAACACTTGGTGGAGCTAATTCCTGTGTGGGCTTGGGTATAAAGAGGTTGGATCCTACAGGGTCCAACCCCTCAAGACCAAAGCCTGTGACAGTGTCTCTTCCTCCACAGTCCCACAATGGTGCCTCCCCCCTCCAGCCTGCCATCCTGCCATAGTGTCTTTCCCTCCCCCATATCCCACGGGCTCGCCATGGTGTCTTCTCACCCACTTTCTGCACGTATCATTCAAAGCTGGTGCTGCTGTGACCCAGTGCTCTCCTGGCTAACTGTGAACACAGTGAAGAAAACAACCCACATAATTAGAAAGAAAGAAAGAAATGGAAGCCTTTATCATGAAGCTGTGCAAATACAACCCCCCATCCCCACCCCCAATGCATTAACTTACCATTCTCTTCCAACTCCTCTATAAACATGGCATCGGGGTCCTCTGTAACCTTGACTAACACATCCGGTGACTCCTTAAACATGCGGCTGGCTCGAGCTCAAGGGGATACGCTGTGTGAAAGTTACATTGTCCATGTTGACATCGACCCTTGCCGGCTCTGGGGCAGGGACCGGCATGGAGAGATCTCTGCCACTGGTCACAGCTTCCATGGCGAGAGTGGTTGGAGCAGGAGCTAGCAGTGGGAATGGGGAAGCCATTTCCACCTGCTTCTGGCCCCTAGTGAAGGTGCAGCTGTACAGGTGGGATGCCATGCACATGAACCAGTAATGGAGATCATAGTATGGCAATGTTTGCCACCCACAGGCAGAGGCAAAGTTTATTTTATTTATTTATTTTGTGCTTTTTATGCCACCCCCTCATGCACAACATCTTGGGACAGATAACAACATTTTAAAACAAATATCATCATAAAACTGAACATTTAAAATAACCCAACAATAAAACCAATAAAAATCCAAGCAACCCATCCTGTCTCCCTCGGCAAAGACCTGGCAGAACAGCCAGGTCTTACACAGCTTACGGAAAGAGAGGAGGTCTACGGCCAGGCGGACCTCCATCGGGAGGGAGTTCCACAGCTGCGAAGCGGCCACCGAATATGCCCTCCTCATGGTCAACACCCAGGAGACCCAGGGAGTCTCAAGGAGGGCATCCCCGGTCTACTGCAGAGGCCGATCCAGAATCCAGAGGGTGAGGCGGTCCTGCAGATAAGTGGGGCCCAGGCCGTTTAGGGCTTTAAAGGTCAAAACCAACACCTTGAATTGGTCCCGGAAGACTATTGGCAGCCAGTGCAGAGAATGGAGCACTGGAGTAATATGCTTGCGACGACTCGTCCCCCTAAGGAGACGAGCTGCCGCATTCTGCACCAGCTGCAGTCTCCGGACCATCACCAAGGGTAGCCCCATGTACAGCACGTTACAGTAGTCCAGTCTCGAGGTAATAAAAGCATGGATGATCGTGGCAAGGTCCGAGTCCAAGACATACAGCCTAAGCCGTCGTCCTAGGTGTAACTGGTGAAATGCGCCCTTCACCACAGCCGCCACCTGGGCATCCAGGCAAAGCTGTGGATCTAGGAGCACTCCTAGACCAAGGGGAGGACGGACCCCATCAATGATGGAGGTGATCACTCCCCCAGCTTTCCCCACAACCATCACCTCTGTCTTGTTGGAATTCAACTTGAAACGGCTCGCCCTCATCAAGTCCCCCACCAATGTCAAACACTGAGTAAGCACTGAGACTGCCGGGCCTGGGTCTGATGAAAAAAAGAAACATAGTTGGGTGTCATCAGCATATTGATGACACCTTACACCAAACCCTCTGACAACCTCCCCCAAAGGCTGCATATACACATTGAACAAGAGAGGGGAGAAGATGAACCTTGCGGGACTCCATATGTGACACCCCGGGGACAAGATGAACAATTACACAGTATGACACGCTGAGTTCTCCCAGTCAGGAAAGAGCAGCACCATTCAATAACAGTCCTGGCCACTCTTTCCAGGTCCCACAACCGAGTCACCAACAACTCATGATCAACTGTATCAAATGCAGCTGAGAGATCAGTAGGATCAACAGGGTCGAACAACCCTGGTTCAGCTCTCAGGAGAGGTCATCAACCAAGGCCACAGGCACAGTCTCAGTGCCATAACCCGGATGAAATCCAGACTGCAAGGAATCCAGGAAACTGATTTGGTCCAGATGCTCCTGAAGCTGACGAACCACCACTCGTTCAATAAACTTCCCTAAAATGGGGAGATTAGACACCAGCTGATAACTGGCCAGGGCATCAACGTCCAATTATGGTCTTTTGAGCCATTGGTCGTTGAGTGAACAGTCATTGAAATCAGAGGGAATATCCCCCAGAGCATTCTGGAACCTTTCTGGTTCTATAAGCCTCCGGGGCGAGACAACCAGCTGGCTCTGCACCCTCCCGGGGGTTGACATATGCCAGGATACCAGCCTGGAGGAGATAATGATCCATCCATGAGGATATGCTGCTGACACCTCCCCCGCTAATGGATCCCCCACCTCAAGGCCGGTGCAAAATATCATGTCCAGGGTATGTCCTCCATGCGTGGGGCCATCAACTATCTGAGACAGGCCCATGGTTGCCATGGTGGCCATGAACTCACGCTCCATCCCTCCAAGACAGGTGTCAGCATGGATATTGAAATTCCCCAGAGCCACCATCCTGGGAGACCACAAGACCACCTTCCAGCACCAGTTCAGTCAGAGCGGGCAGGGAAGCTGCTGTACAGGTAGGTGCATGGAATATCAGCAGCAACCCCGCTCTGTCTCTGACCAAATCCATAACCAGGTGAAGGCCCCCAATTCCCATGATAGGTTGTAAAGGAAATCTCCTCATAGACCATGTCTCCTTAAAAATAACGGCTACACGCCCCCTCCCTCCAACTGTGGTTAATGCTGGACAGAGTACCCAGCCAGAAGAAGGTCAGCCAATATAGGCCCCAACTCAGTGTCCAGCCAGGTCTCCGTAATACATGCAAAGTCAGCTGACTCATCCAGGATCAACTCCTAGACTGTATTATCAACCAACCTTGCATTCACCAGCATCAAACCAAGGCCAGGGACCCTCTGATTAGTGATCATCACACCACCTGACGGTGGACCATCGAGCAGGACAGGCATTAAACATCTGTCCTGTCTCACAGGTCTAACACGCTCCTGCGCGCGCCCTCCGCTCTTCCGCTGTCCCCTCCCTCGCTCTCCCTCGCTTCTCCTGCTCGCCCAACCGCCTTCGTCCCTTCTCCCTCGCTGCCCCGCATGCCTGGAACTCCCTCCCTGC
>QEPC01009656.1:2283634-2337827 GCA_003113815.1 Sphenodon punctatus
CCTGCTGTCATTCTCATCGTAACCAAGCCAAGTACGTGCACCTGAGACCTCGCATCTTCATGAATGTTAGACCCCTTGTCTCTCCCTCTGTTCCCCTTCCTACGTCTCTCCCCCAGCTCCCGTCTCTCAGATTGTAAGCCCTAGGGGCAGGGACCGTGTCTATTTTATTACTTTGTAAAGTGGCAGGTACACTGCTGGCGCTATATAAATGTTTGTTAATAATAATAATAATAATAATAATAATACCCCTCCCTCACACTGAGGGCCTCCTTCCCTAACCCAATCCCATTGCCCCCCTCTTCACTAGGAGAACACATGTACTCAATATTCTCCTACCCTACCAAACACCCCTAGACCACCACCCCAGCTTCCCTAATAGCAACACCGTTCGCCCAATTTATTGCCTCCCAACCTTGCTAAGGGCCACACCTAATAGCTCCTTAGCACGTGCCTGTAGCACTGCTGGGCGGCAGGCTGCGTTTGGCTGTGGCCGGCCCAGAAGTCCTGGCTGTGCGCCCTGGCCCCGCCCCCTCCTCCACAAGGGGATGGGGACATGGTGTCACCTGGGGCTGGGCAGCACGGGTCCTAGAGGGGGCCAAGCCCCTGATGCAGCCCGGGCCAGGCTCATCCGCAAGTTGTTGCAGATCTCATAGTATCCCCTGCATAAGTCTTTGGTCTGCTGTCAGCACTGGCTCATGTCCCTGTTGCATCCCTGGAGTGCCATTTGTACAGAGTTTTGTTAGAACATCACCTTGTTCCTGTAGCACTTGGCCAGTTGGTTTTGGATCTTCTGCTCCCCCCATAGAGTGATGAAGGCTGTGGTCTCTTCCTCATTCTGGGGGGTACATCTCTGGTGGGCGGATTGATAGGCAGAGAGTGCTTGCGATGGAACACTGAAGACAGTGGTTCTGGTAGTTGCTTGATTATCATTCTGAGCCATGGCCATGGCAATGTAAAGGTTGTGGAAGTCGCTCAAGGCAATAGCCTTGAAACAACGGCCTTGAAACAGAAAGTGTTTGGCACGTTCTGCAAACCAAGACAAGCTGTGACAACACATGTTTGAAAATGGCACATGTTGGGCTTTTAAGGGGACATTACACGCATGCCAGTGAGAGTGAGTGTGGAGAGGGGGAAGGAAGTGGTTGCTCCATGGAACGTTCTAGGCTTTTTCACCCGTAACTCTATGGTGCTGGCAGACCTGTACGCATGGAGGTACTGCATGCAACCTAATTGACAGGACACAGAGTCACACATTAGCCCATATGACATGTTCCACATGCTCCAAGACTATGCCGTGAGTGGGGGCTGTGTGTCTGGTAGGTGGTTGGGGCCACATGGCCAGTGGGAGTGAATACCTAATAAACGCGCAGGTGGATACCCACCAAGTGTGGTCTACCATGTAGTTTGCCAAAGACAGTCTCTGCCCTGAACAGCTTGCAGGACAAGGGCCTTAGATTATAAAGGTTTACAGCAGGGGTGGGGAACCTTTTCCCTCCTGGGGGCCACTTTGACAGCTTTCACAAGCTCCAAGGGCCACACTGAAGTTGGGGGGGGGGGGCTTAAGGGATGCACTTAAGGAAAGGTGGGCTCAAATAATGGATCTGTACCATGGAACTGTCCCCTGTCCTTGTTTGCATGACCTCATCTCTGCTCCCTTTCCTTGAGCTCAGTTTTTCAGTGATTGGAGATGGGAACTGGATCCAAGGGCCAGATCCAGGAAGTGGAAAGGGGCCACATAAAAATTTGCTGTGGGCCACATTTGGCCCCCGGGCCTGAGGTTCCCCACCCCTGGTTTACAGGAATACTTAGCTTTACTACTATGCAGAGTGCCATTGACTTAAGAGAAGAAGTGCCGTACTGGGCTAGACCAATGGTCCATTGAGCCCAGCATCGGTCTCTGACAGTGGCCAATCTTGGTCGCTTAGAGAAAGTACCCAACAGGTCACCATGGGGCAATCCATTCCCTGTTGTTCACGCCCAGCTCCCGACAATAAGAGGTTACATTTCCCAAACCTACCTGGCGAATAGCTGCTAAAGGACTTATCCTCCAGAAACTTGTCCAACCCTTTCTTAAACCCTGTTATACTACTGGCCTTGACTACATCTTCTGGTAACAAATTCCACAACTTAATTGTGTGCTGAGTGAAAAAATACTTTTATTTGTTTTAAATCTGCTATCCGTTAGTTTAATGGAGTGACCCCTAGTCCTAGTACTATAAAACAACCGTTCCTTACTTACTCATTCCACACCACTCATGATTTTATAAACTTCTACCATATCCCCTCTCAGCCGTCTCTTCCCCAAGCTGAAGAGCCCCAACCTATCCAGCCTCTCTTCATAGGGAAGTCGTTCCATACCTCTTATCATTTTTGTTGCCCTTCTCTGTACTTTTCTATTTCAACTATATATTTTTTGAGATGGGGTGACCAGAACTGCACACAATATTCAAGGTGTGGTTGCACCATTGATTTCAAGTGTAAGAAAAGGATTATACAGGCAGATATGAGAGAAACTGAGCATAAGGAAATGAGACAATACTTGTTAAGCATGACAGTCCGAAGTTCATAATGAACCCTAACAACACACTCAGGTTTGGATTCCTCCATAACCGTGTGCCTATTTAAGTTTACCACAGCTAACACACAAGTTTAAGAAGCTCAATCACTAGTTTAACTTCATCTGCAACTTCTTCACACTTTTTCTTCAAGAGAAGCAGTGTCATCAGATTGTGATGCGACTATGCTTTGCTCTGAGACATAATAATCTCTCATGGAGGAATCTTTTCTTGCCCAATTTCCCACTTCAGCTGGACCACTGTCTGCAAGGGAGTCTTGTATTCGTTTCCTAAATGACTGTGGCAATTAATCTACATAACTTGAATGTGTATGTATAAAGTATTATATCAGTGGTTGTGTTGTAAATATTTATTCACTAAAACAAAAAACTTAACAGTTTAAAAAGACACTTAAATGTACAAGAGTTTTCTTAAAATACACACAAAAACACAATTCAGTACAATTACAATTCAAAACACCTTCCACTTCATACATTGCAACAAAACATAAACTCCAAAAAACATAGAAATTAATTCACGCTTAGAGCAATATTTAATATTTTATCGTCAACATACATGTAATATATATGTACTACGTTCCTTACCATACATACTTCATTTTTTTCAATAACTAAACTTGCACATTTTATAATTATGAAACTATTTTATTTTCATAATTTGACAAGGAACAATTTTGTCAGAGTAATTTAAGTCTGTTATTTACATGTATACAAATTGTGTACAGTTCATACAATGAAGTAAATAATCTGAGTGTATACATTATACAATTCGTTGTACACAATGAAGTTATGTGGAAACAGACTTAAATTACTCTGACAAAATTGTTCCTTGTCAAATTATGAAAATAAAATAGTTTCATAATTATAAAATGTGCAAGTTTAGTTATTGAAAAAAATGAAGTATGTATGGTAAGGAACGTAGTACATATATATTACATGTATGTTGACGATAAAATATTAAATATTGCTCTAAGCGTGAATTAATTTCTATGTTTTTTGGAGTTTATGTTTTGTTGCAATGTATGAAGTGGAAGGTGTTTTGAATTGTAATTGTACTGAATTGTGTTTTTGTGTGTATTTTAAGAAAACTCTTGTACATTTAAGTGTCTTTTTAAACTGTTAAGTTTTTTGTTTTAGTGAATTTCTTGGTTTTGTGAGAGGTGGCTTGGGATGTTGCGGGGGCAAGAGCTAGGGGCAGGGTTTGGGGGGTCAGGTCAGTGCTGAGGATGTTGCGAGGGGTGGCGGGAGCTTGGGGCGGGCGTTTGGAGGGTAGGTGTGGGGTGTGTGTTGGTGTCTGTGTGTATGTGTCTGTGGGCGTCTGTTGGACGATGTGTGTGTGTGTGTGGGGGGGAGATGTTGGGGTGGGGGTGTCTGTGTGGGGGGGATGTGTGGTGGTCTGTGGGTCTTTGTGGGGGGAGCTTGTGTGTGTGGGCGGGAGCCCGCTCCCTTAGTTCTTCCCCCTGCCAGCTAGGCAGTGCCCCCCCATTCCCTTAGTTCCCCCCCATTAGCCAGTGCCCCCAGCTCCCTTAGTTCCCCCCCTCCGGTTAGCCAGTGCCCACCCGCTCCCTTAGTTCCCCCCCGTTAGCCAGTGCCCCCCCCCTCCGTTAGCCCCCCGTTAGCCAGTGCACCCCACTCCCTTAGTTTCCCCCCCGTTAGCCAGTGCACCCTCACTCCCTTAATTTTCCCCCTGCCCACTAGCCAGTGCCCCCCCACTCCCTTAGTCCCCCCCCTTAGGCAGTGCCCCCCCCCGTGAGTCACTGGCTCCTGCGCACACAACCCAGTTGTGAGAATGTTGAGAGCCATCTCGAAGAACCTTCTTTACAAGGTAGCAACCTTCTGATCAGCACATGGGCAGGAGCTGTTTGTAAACAAACAGCCTTATCTCCCAGCCCGATCGCTGTCCCCGCTGCTGCTGCAGCGCTACTAGGAGGGAGAGTCAGGTAAGCCCTCCCCCCCCCTTCCAATCCAACCCAACCCAACCCAACCCGACAGGGGTCAGGACCAACAATTTTTTGTTGTTGTTGTTAAGAAGAATTTTAAAAAAGACAGCGTGACGGCCCCCAGCCCAGCCGGCCCACCGGGAATCCTCCCGGTGCATTCAATGGCCAATCCGCCCCTGGCCAAGCAGGAGTGGGGGTGGGGAGCCTGAGCCTGGGGGCTCATAGTCAGCTGGAGGGGCTGGGGGAGCGGGCTCCAGATAGAGCGGCCACGGCGGCAGATTTTTTTTTTTTAATGAAACTGACAGCTAGGGGCCGGGCAGCAGCAGAAGCAGCAGCGCACAGACCTCAGAGCGCACAGACTCGCCGACAGGAGAGAGGGGCTCAAGTGCGCATGCGTGAACCAGCAGAACTGAGGTTTTATAAAGAATAACTCGGGTTTGGCTGTATCAATCAATATAATATTTTAGAAGCACTTTTTGTTGATCCCATTCTCAAAGCCTGTGAAGTTTGGGGGCTCAACTCCTCCACGGGGAGGAGATATTGATGATTCAAATGCACGAGGCCAGTATGAATTTTGACCACAAGCAATTAACGTTTAAGCTGCAATAACTTTTTATTTTCCTGATGGATATTTTTCAAACTTTGTGGATATGATGGTCCTCACAATTTACAGCCATGATGAAATTTTCAGAAACATAGGTCAAGCGGTTTTTGCAAAATTGGGGCTTCAGCAGTCGCCTGTTTATAATGAAGAGTGGCTGTACATTTAAGTATTCAGGCAGCGGCAGCTGCCTGAAAATATAAATACATAAAACACTATAGATGTGCACTGTTCCCAAGTTAACAGGAGTCTGGAGTGTGCAATTAATGAAGGACAGAGCTCTCCCACTGCCTCTCCTTTAGATACTGGAGCATAGCTCCACAAATTGTTCTTCAAAATATCTTAAAACTAAACTGCATACCCAAGGAAACCAATCCTGCTTGTAGTGTATCAATGCCAGGAAACTCTGGACAGTCCTGCAAATGCCTTCTGTCTAGAGGATGGCAATCTTGCTGTAAGACTTTTATGCTAATATGACAGCTGCAGCGTAGCAGAAAATAATAAATTAGTTAAACGCAGCATACCATATACAGCTTTCTAAAACCCAAAAAATATTGTAACCATCACCACTACAAAACCAACAAAAAACAAAAACAAAGATTGAGCTGCACAGGATCTATCACACGTTTGACTTAATTAACTTCATTAAAGCAAAAAGGTAAAATGCTCTCCAGCTCACAACCTACATGCAGCTAGTTTGCTAGGACAAGAACAAGAGAAACTGAGTAAGAAACAGTGGGAAAAGGCAATTAGCTTACCTTTTACAAGGTGAAAGGGGCTAGTTCATCTTTTACAATGTAACAGTTAAAAAGGAAGGGTGGCACTATTTCTTGCTTATATAGTCTAAACTATATAAGAAATCAGAACAAAACACAGGCAAGATATAAACAATATATGACCAAACTAGTGTAACCATGTTAAATGTTAATTATCATGCCTGCAAGATGTTTTATACAAGGAGTAACAGCGAGGGGAAAATTAACAGAACCTCTATTTCTTTCCCGTTGGGGTACACCTACCGTTCTCCTACGATATTCTGCCTGGTACATCCAAAAATTCTCCATTAGCTTTTGGTATTTTTCAGCTCCAACTAAAGTGTGCTCCACTTACAAGCTGAAAATAAGCTAGTGCCTCAATGTATTTCTTCCACTGATGTTAGGTGCTTGGATCTAATAATGAACTTGTAACAGGAGATGCGATGACATTGCACTCTGTCATGCCTATCTAGATTAACCTGCTTTGTTACCAAATGAATATTCTGGTGAAGACATGCATCATGAGTTCTCAAGCTCCCTCAGCCATAGAAAGCTGGTCTTATTTTATTAAATGGTTATAATTTGCACATTCCTAGTAATAGCACATTTGAGACCGGAACTATTAGTCTGATATTAAGGATTACCATATCAGGAAGGGGGTTGCAAATTTTTTAATCAGAGTAAAATCTGATACATTGGCTACAATAAGGGTCAATGTTTTGAATATACAAAGGGCACAATCTAGCTCCGTTGAAGTCAATTAGTTAGACACCAACTTCAATGGGAGATGGACCACACCCAATATTTTAAATAGGTTTGTAATTTAGAATAAACCTGAATGAAACCTGAGAGAGTTCAATTTGCATGTTCTTCCCAGAATTCGTACACTTAAACTTTTTCTATAAGTGCCACAATCATGGCCACAATCATGAAACTGTTTAAACACATATACTTAAATTAACTTTTGTGGAACTACTTGCATGTAAGTGGTTTCAGGATTATGGCCCAATTGTTTCAAGCTGCCTTTATAAAACACACACACACACACACACACCCACCCCTCTAGTAAGCTCAAACGTGGGTTTGGCTTCTCATTAATAAGCCATGAAGTACAGGAAAAACTCCATGATCTGGACGCTTTGGGATCCAGATGAGAGAGGTTCACAAGTAATGCAGTTTCAACTTTCTACTGTAACAGGAATACAAAATATTTGAGAATTGTGGGAGGTTTGTGACATGTCTAGAGTAAGGACTGATTAGGATTAGAGGGCCAGATAAGGGGGTTTCTACTGTATTATTAGACAAGCGTGCAACGGCACTTCCACTTTGAAGATACTAATAGATTATATTCATTAATTTAATTACTGGGGTTTTTTAATGTATCAAGTAATTCAATGTTTGGATCCTTTCAGCAACCATTGTTCACACCCCCTTGCACATAGCTATACTCCATATTACAGAATATGGTGGCTATTTTTATAGTTTAACCTGTTTTTGTTCTCACTTTCCTGACCAGCAGGAACTTGCAGGAGCCTTTCCAGGGGTGGCTCCCTCCTTCTGAAGAGAGATAACTGCAGCTGTAGTGCTTTGTAGAAATCTTATGTATTTATAGATTGAGGAGGTAGAGACAACCTCCATGGTAACATGAACACAAGAGGCTGTTTTCAAATGAACACCCTAATGCCTGCATTATTTATAAAACCAGCAATAGTCACATGGTTTTAATCAGGATCTAGTGTTCAGAAGATAACAGTCATGCCGATATAAATAATTAAACTGATATTATATTATTATTAGACACACTTATGCCGGTGTAGGGGTCGCAAGGAGGACTCTGTCAATCCCATGGTTCACTGCAGCTGAATTTCCGTTCCCCTCTTGCTGCTCCCATTATGGAGGTGGGAAAGGCTCTGCCTCTCCCATTGCAGAGGGAGATCTTAGGGGTCAGAGGTGAGGCGAATGGGGATTATCATCCCATTTACCTGCTTCTGGTTTGTGGCTCTTTATAAGCAGTTTGTGGGCGCCTCTGCCTGAAATGCGGCAGCTGAGAGCTGGCAGCCCCCGCCCCTTCGGGAGGGGAAAAGTGCCAGCCCTGGTCTCCAAGCCCAGCCAGAAGCAGAGACCCTCAGGCAGCAGGGGCACTGCTCAATCCACTCCTGAGACTCCATGAGTGGAGTAGGGAGAGTGGGTTTTATGGGGCTCCTGCCTTGCCAAGGCTCAGAGAGCGGGGAGGAGGCAGAGTCTGTGCAGTAGACGGCTGTCTGGATGCAGCCCACTCAGTTTAAAAAACAGATAAAGGAATGAGAAAAAAAACTTTCATGAATCTAAAATAAAAGGTAAAGAAATCAGGAAACAGAGTCCCTGTGTCTCTGGCCTGCTTCCTGCCTGGGTGCCTCTCTTGATTGCTGTGTGGGCACAGCGTCCTTGTTGCCTGTCACTTGCTATAATGAGTCCCTGGAGCATATGGGTAGAGGGGACGTAAACTCTACCTGCAAATCTCTATGGTCTAGGGGCTTAATATTATTTTAGGCGTTCACAGAATCATTATTGTGTGTAAAGTGGGGGGCCATGATGGAGAGGGCATTCTCGGTGGCCGGGCCGCGACTACGGAACTCCCTTCCAGTGGAAGCCAGTCTAGCTCCAAATCTGTTGGCCTTCCGCCGGGCCTGCAAAACTTGGCTGTTCTCCTAGGCTTTCGGAGGAGGGGAGGGGGGATTGGTTCAATAGGTTTGGGGGGGGGTGTTGGGTTTTTAAAAAAATGTTTGAATTTTCTCTGTTTTATTGTTGTTTTAAATTGTTATTTCTATGCTGTAAGCCGCCCCAGGATGCCATGGGCATGAGGGGGCGGCTAAGAAATATAAATAAATAAATATTATGCTGACATTATTTAAAACAGATAGAGATAAGACATTTAAAACCAGGTTGAACTATACTGGCATTTAACCAGGATTCAACCCAGAAGTAGAAACCATTTATGGTTGTTCGGACAATCACCTTCAATCCAGATTTATAGGGAATACCACCGGTATGCTCATCTGAAAACAGCCAATGTCACTCAAAGTGCCCCTTTCTGCAGTTTCTCCAACAACCCCTCTAGTATCTCTCTGTAGTCTCATCTCTCTAAACAAACACTGGCTGTTTGTTTGAACATATTTTCACAAACCTTGCATTTTCCCACCTCCCAAAATTGCATTTATTCAGTGTACTTGAGTTGTTCCCACAATGTGTAGTTAGGTGGGTCAAGCACAGCCCAACTCACTTTCTCTTCGGGTGTGTTTTCTACACACAGGGTCGCCTTACACATCTGGGTGTGACCCACCAAGTCCAGAGTTTCAGCTTGCTTTCAGATCATTTAACATTATATAAGGAAAGTAGTATTTCATTACCTCATTTTAACGCAATATTATAATGCAACATTAAAGTGCAAACTGAGTTGTAACAATATATTCTTGTAGAGGAAACAGGATGTTTATCTGCATGTGTGTAAAGTACTGTGGGCTTTTATGGCACTACATTTTAAAAATCACATTACAGTAATAAACCATGTGCAATAAACCTAAGTTAGGACAGCAGTTGGAGTCACCTTTTGAATCCTCATGTTGTATGAATATAGTTTTAGCACATTTAACTTCCTTTTTTTAAAATGAAAAGAAAATCAGGGCGCCAGTGCAGTTAAAGATGGACTGACGCCTTGAGGAAGTATGTCAGTGCTTGGCAAATTCTCTGTGCATCCCTCCCAGATGGAAAAGCAAGCATAAAGCATTGCATAAAGCATATGTCCCTAACTCTGGCATAGCCATAAATTGCAGACACACAATCTGTACTCACACATACAACCTACACTTTCTGCAGCAAGTATTCGTTCCCAAATAGTAATACCCTACTGCAAGAACACATTTTTGCAGAGGTAATTTCTAAATAGTTTTGAAAATGTTGTGAAGATGTAATCACAATGTAATAAATAAATGCAACTGTGTTGTTGGTGTAGCTGCTCCACCATATATAAAACCTACATTCACTTTAAAAGGAGTCCAGTGCAGTGTGTGCCTCACTACAGAACTGATCAGGTTGCATTTGGTTTTTGGTTCCTGTCTGGAGGGTTTCCTTTTCAACCATGAGGGATAGAAATTCAAATGATGTCCTAGGGTCAGATTGCAGAAATGCACTAAGGTGGGTTAGATACAGCCTGCAGATTGGGTGCTTCACACCACTAGCATGGCCTAATTCCTGGAAACTGCCTTAGGGTTCTGTTTCTACCTCTCTTAACAACTGGGGCTTTCGTCCATTTGTAATGATTCTCACTTGACTAACTTTTAGTTTGGTTTCAATGGTAACACCTCATGTGTCAGTCTAAAGCAATTACTACAGTCCTCATCCACAATTTCAGAAGACTTCCTTCAAAACAGTAGAGATCACAGGTGGTGTTCTAACTTACAGTATAGAAAAACCACTCAATATTGTTTTTATCTTTCCTATACTTTATTTAAAAGCAAAATAAAACATAATACTTCACAGGATCCTGAATCAAACAATCATCATAATTACAATTATCCTAGCCCTTTGGGGCAATGTTTGCTTACTAAAGCACCAGTTGGAAAACATCTTCCCTCTCCTATGCAATACATGAATCAGCATAAAGCTGTCTGCTCAAACAGTTAAAATGTTCAATGTTACTGGATCTGCTGAATAATTTTAGGACTTTATACTATCAACAGGAGGCCCAATGAAGCCTGGAGTTCTCATGTGTGTTCTAAACAGCAGCTCTAAAACCTTTGCTTAGAAAATACTAACAGTAATATCACATCTATAGAGCTAGTCGCATTTCTTTAAGTTCATGCAGTCCTTGAAACCTCCTTAATTATTTAAAGCAGTCTTCTCTATTCCTTTATTAATAATAGATTACTCCTGCTGTGGAAAAACTGAAGCATGTTCATTTCTGTGAAGCTGGTGTAGTGTCATCAGAACGAAGATTGTTTTTAAACGGACCGCGGTGGGTGAGGGGATGGGTGTGCGGCCACGGTGGGTAGAGACACCCATCTCCATCCATGGAGCATCAGACACTGGAGCCCACGGCCCACGTGGGTGATGGGTGTGGAGGTGGGTGTAGCACGGGAGCGCGCATGCACCCTCACTAGGGATGTGCGAACGCGGTTTGGAAGTTCGGACCGAACTCAAATAATTCGGTCGACCGAACCGAACTTTCGAACCGAAATAGAATTCAACTGAACTGTTCAGTCGAATCCAAACCAGTTCGGAAGGCAAAAAAACCCAGTTTTGAATGTTCAAACTCAGTTCGGAATTTGACCAAACTCAAATAGTTCGGTCGACCGAACCGAATTTCTGAACTGAACTTGATTTTTGAACCGAACCGAATTTCTGAACTCGGTTCTGTTTGCACATCCCTAACCCTCACTCATCCCCCACGGCTTTCACACGGGCGCCTCCACCCATCTTCACGCAGCGAAACTGAGAGGAGATGGGTGGGGGCGTCTTGTGTGAAAAGAGCCTAAGAGAACTCAGCAGCACAAATTTGAGTTTTGATTCCACCTCACAAAACCGATCCATCCATGTGTGTCATTTACTATAATACCAATAAGAACATTCATTTCACACTCTGTAGTCTGCAGGCAAAGACAAAGGTGTTGCAAACAGTTTTTGCACATCAGTGGCTAATTGGCTTTAGAAATTCAAGTTCTGGAACTACAACAGCCATGAATGCCCTACAAGTGCCAGCAATGACTGGATTACTAGTTGTGCACTAGGATTCAGAGAGAACAAATCCTCTCCCCTTCTAAATTCAACTCAGGACTCAACTAGTATTACTTATCTCCAGAAGGACGGACAAGATGGGCAGTAAAGTCAAGTCATCTTGTGGCAGGTAGCTTAACTGAGACTCATATCCCTTTAAGAGTTTGCACTGGGTTCAGTGCTTGCACAATCCTGGTTGGAGGATTGTGCCCAGGCCGGCGCTAGCTATAGCTATAGGATCCTAACAGTAAGAAGACAGCGCCTCAAGGACTCCTGGGACATATAAGGAGGGTTGTCAGCCTGCCAGAAGAGGCTATAGGAGAAAGAGTTCCCTCACTTCTCTGTGAGAGGAGCCAGAAGCATTAGGGGTCTGGAACCTGACCTGGCCTTCCCCTCACTGGGAATCCTGTCCTGGCAACCTGTTGGATTGACAGAGGATTTAGACTGGTGGGAACCCTAAGGTGGGACTTTCCTTGTTTGTCCCCAAGGGGCATTGTGGACCTAAACAGGGTTAGTACAGTGCAGGGCTGGAAACCCATCTGCACTACTGATGGTGTTGTCCTGGGTATAGGGATGGCTGGAGCCCAGAAACTCGCAACTGTATTGTGGCTGAGAGTTGAACCAATGCTACTTACCACTGTGCTGGTGATCCCTCTAATTCCCCTAAGCGCCTTTGGGCCCCCTGCAGTGCTGACAGGACACCCTGCTACACATCTCTTTTCCCCTGGCCAAAAGTGCTCTTGAATGGTTTCAATTATCATCACTACAGCTACCATATACAAATTTCAGCATGCTATTAACCCTCACTGTTAGTCAAGTCTTTCTTCTTCCAGCATATGGCTAGCTGTGTGCATACAAGCATAGAGCTGCAATCTGAATTAAAGCTATTATTATGATTTCTCAGAATTTTAAAATGTTTGTATTCCACCCCCGCCCCCCCAACTAACATCTGTTTTGCAATCTTCAAAATAAGACTGTGTGGTCTAAGACCATTGTTTGGTTTCTAAAAACTGGTGAGGAAACAATCTAAAAAAATCTGACAAATTTCCATACACTCCAAATATTTCATTGGAACTGGACATTTTCAATTTTTCTACAAAAATATTTTAATTGGAAAAATTCAATTAATTAATTAACATCAGGATTTACCCCTTATCGGGATCAGGTATCCATCATGCTAGGTGATGTACAAACACATTATAAAAGATAGCTCCTGCTCCAAACAGGTTGCAATCCAATGCAATTTTTTTTAACACCAATTGTGAACAGAGACATAATGAAAACACCCACTTTTATTGCTATGTATGTGCACAAGTGCTATGTATAGTGGCATCCTGCAGTGAAATCAGAGCTCAAGCTGAGCCTCTCAGGAGAGAACCTGACCCCCGTATCGGATTGAATCCCTGATTTTTACTGTGCTTGGAGTCCACTCTTAATTATTCAGGATTGTGCAGAGTCAAAAGAAAAGGTAATATTTTCTGTAGAAGCCAACCTAGCAGACAAGAACAAACACAGAATTTGCTGCCCAGAGGCTGAAATGGGAGATTGCATTGAATAATTCGATATTAATTTAGATGTTGGGAGGAAAATAATTGTGGTACACAGAAGATTTAAAATCTACATACTAAATAAAAGAAATAAAATAATGGTTTCACAACACAAAGTAAAATGGGTCATCTTACCCATATATTTGTGAATTCCACATTTTAGCCATCATCTGCCAAAATTCACTAACTTTATCTTAGGTTTTCCCACTGCAGTTAATAATACTACAAGCATGATCAGAATTAACTCTATGGGCATTTTCAGACAAAACACTCCCCACCCATCGCCTACCCACTATACATGTTATAGGGCAACACTGCAGCCCTGAAACATGAAGAGTGTCTTGTCTGAAAACGCCCTTTAATGGTGTAATGTCCTGCTTACTATCCCCCAAGCAGTTGGGCAGGTGGTTCACAGTCAGAGGCCCCCGACCCTGTGCTGCTGTTGTTGAATGCGAGATTGATGATTAATAAGGCAACAACTGTTAAGGAGCTGATCCTGGATCATGCCGCCGATCTCATATGTATCACGGAAACCTGGCTGGACACTGAGTCGGGGCCTATTTTAGCTGACCTTGTTCCGGCCGGGTATTCCGTGCATCATCAGTCACGGACAGAGGGAAGGGGTGTGTGGTGGTTATTGCCATGATTGATCTTTAGAGAGATGTGGTCTGTTAGGAGGTATCCGGTGCAATCCATATTGGGTATTAAGGCTCTCCATCTTGTGATTGATTTAGTTGGGGACAGATTGGGAGTGCTTTTTGTATACCGTGCACCTGCCTGTGTAACAGCCTCCCTACATGCTCTGGCAGAGTTGGTATCAGGGGTGGTGTTGCAGTCCACAAAGACACTAGTCTTGGGGGACTTCAGCATCCACGTTGATGCCGACCTTGGAGGAGCAGACATGAGTTCATGGCCGCCATAGCAACCATGGGCCTGTCCCAGATGGTCATCGGCCTGACATCAGGGGGAACATACCTTGGACCTTATGTTTTGCATTGGTCTTCAGGCGGGGGTTCCATTAATGGGGGAGATGCCATTGTCATGGATGGATCATTACCTCCTGTGGGCCTCTCTCCTGGTGCATGTCTGCCCCTGGAAGGGTACAGAACCAATTGGAATGGTTCGTCCCCAGGGACTGATGGAACCGGAGTGGTTCCAGATTGCTCTGGGGGAGATACCCTCTGACCTTGATGACCGTCTCATTGATGATCTCGTTGCACTATGGAATACTCTGCTGACTGGGGCCATTGATCAGACAGCTCCTAGGCGTCCGCTTCCCAGGCAACAACACTGCAGGCCCCCCTGGTTTTCGGAGAAGCTGTGGGTACTGAAGCGAGAAGGGCGGCAGTTGGAGCAACGGTGG
The DNA here is from genome assembly GCA_003113815.1 of Sphenodon punctatus. Taxonomy (NCBI): domain Eukaryota; kingdom Metazoa; phylum Chordata; class Lepidosauria; order Sphenodontia; family Sphenodontidae; genus Sphenodon; species Sphenodon punctatus. The sequence goes on from QEPC01009656.1 coordinate 2,298,164, forward strand.
CGTCGTTCACATGCTAAAGCTGACAGATTGCATCATAGAGCTAGTTTACGAGCCTATGCCGTGGCTATACAGGCAGGGAAAGAAAGAGGGTTTTTTGCTACTCTCATAGTGTTTGAAAAATCCTGTCCAGTGGAGCTTTTCTGGGTGGTGCGCGGGCTGGTCAGCCTGGCCTCCCTCCACCTAGGAGTGGAGTCATCTACTGTATGCTGTGACATGTTTGTGGATTATTTTGTGGATAAAATTGCTCATATTCACCATGACTTCGATGCCACATTTATTACATTACGGGAACCAGAAGTTATGGAAGCTCCACCTTGCCTGAGTTTGTGGGATCAATTTCGGTCGATGACACCTGCTGATGCGGGGGATGTTCTTGGGGTGGTCAGGGCCACTTCTTGTGAATTAGATCCCTGCGGGACCATGCAGGGGTGGGTGGAACTTTTCTTGAATGGTTCCACTCCTTCCTGACCGGAAGAACCCAGTGAGTGGTACTTGGGGATTATTTTTCATCATAACGAGACCTCTCATGTTGGGACCTGTAGGGTTTTGTTTTGTTCCCTCTCTTGTTCAACGTGTATATGATATGCAGTCGCTCAGTGAGGTGGTTAGGGGGTTTGGCGTAGTGTCATCAATATGCTGATGACACCCAGCTTTACCTGTCTTTTTCATCAGACCCAGGCCAGGCAGTCGTGGTGCTTACTCAGTGTTTGATGGCTGTGGGGAACTGGATGAGGGCTAATCAACTGAGGTTGAATCCTGACAAGATGGAGGTGATGCTGGTAGGTAAGAGAGTGGAGATGATGGCCCCCATAATTGATGGGGTCTGCTCTCCACTGGTCTCCCAAGTACAGAGTTTGGGGTTGCTCCTTGATTCGCAGTTCCGCCTGGATGCTCAGGTGGAGGTTGTGGCACTGAGTGCTTTCTGCCAGTTACATCTGGTATGATGGCTTCGGCCGTATGTCTCGGACTCTGACCTGGCTACTGTCACCCATGCTTTCATCACCTCTAGACTGGACTATTGTAACGCGCTCTACGTGGGGCTACCCATGATGACGGCTCAGAAACTGCAACTAGTGCAGAATGCGGCAGCCTGGCTCCTGGTGGGGGGTGGGGCCGCTGGGAGCATATTACACTGGTTCGCCATTCTCTGCACTGGCTGCCGGTAGTTTTCCAGGCCAGATTCAAAGTGTTGGTGTTTGCCTAGAAAGCCCTAAACGACCTAGGCCCTACCTATCTGCGGGACCGCCTCACCTCCTAGGCTCTGGATTGGCCCCTGTGGTCATCCGTGGATGCCCTTCTCGAGGTCCCCCAAGTCTTCCATGGGGCCACACAGGGGAAGGCATTCTCGGTGGCTGAACTACGGCTATGGAACTCCATTCCAGTGGAGGCCCAGTTGGCCCTGGATCTCCCCTCTTTTCGAATTTGTGAGACCTGGCTGTTCTGCCAGGCATTTGGCAGGGGAGATGGGTGATTTGGTGGGGGGAATGGGTTAGGGTGAGGTGTTTTTTATCCTCCTTTTATGAGCTGTTTTTAGTTTTTTATTTGTTGTGACTGTAAGCTGCCCCGAACTGCCTGTGGCAGGAGGGGTGGGGTAGTAAGGTTGTGGAAATAAATAAATAAATAAATAAATAAATATCAATTCACTTTCTCTTCTATTGAGATCTGGACATTCTGTGATGAGCTGGTCTCAGAATTCAGTACCTGGTTAAATGCTTCTGGACTTCTCATAGTCTCCTAGTAAAAAACAGGATACAGTATAATCTTGGTCAAATCACACCCTTTTTGGTATATCAGATTTAATGTTTCTGCATGTCTTCCCATTTGCAAAACCACTAGTAGCTAGCTTTGTTTTTTTCTTTAATTCAACTACTATTGTTAGAAATTTTGAAAACTTTTGTCTTCATTCCAAAGGGAATACCGAGGACTGACATACTGTTAAGCAACCAATAAATTAAATGAGTCCTATTGCACCGGATGTGAATTTCTTCTGCTAAGTTTCTGGCCCCTTTTACTTCACATCTAAGCTTTAAAATGATGAAATCTTGCTTAAAACTATTGATAACTCAAAGAAATACGACACACATTTACATTTTTTCAACCAACTGCACACGGCAAAGACTATATGCTCATTGGCTTTGGATGATTCTGACAAAACTGTGCAATTTATCAAAAGGCAAACTCCTTTCACAACTGTACTAGGATATAAATCTGAGCAGTAGCCTTCAGCATCCAGGTCACAAGTAGAATGATTTGATATTGCAAATTAAAACATAATACATAGCATATAGGCTCACAGCAAGCTGCAAATAATACAATCTGTTCAAGAGTGTCAAACAGACACTGGGTCACTCCAAAGATATCTTGGGGGCACCAACCTTCATAGAAATCAAGTTTTGTACTTTTTTTGTTTTGTTTTAAAAGAATCAGTTCCATCACTAACTAGAATCTACACTATGTCCGTTTCCCCACTTGTGGCAGCAGGCACCACAAGTGACATATGAAATTTTTTCTTGTGGTACACTTGTACTCTCCTGAATAATTATTATAGCAGAAGAGTTAGCTTTTGAACTCCTCAGCTTCAGGTCTGACATGTTATTAGGCAGCAATACATTTTAAACAGGGAAATTAAATACTGGGGTGCTAGCTACCACTTGGTTCAAACCATCTCTGAAAACACAACCTTATAATTAAAACTAAAACAGAGGAACTGGTTCAATTTGATCGTAGCATTCAGCAATCTCCAACCACAACTTAAGAAGTCTGTCATGGTAAAGCAGGCTCTTCACATTAGTACTTGATGTCGTAATGCAAAATATGAACACTGGGGTTATTTCATGTTTGTGTTAGTACAAAATGAAGGATACTGTAATTCCAAAGAGCGGGACGAGGTATCACAATTTTTGTGGCAGTGAAGAGTAAATTGTCAAAGATTGTTGTAGACTAACTTCAACTGGCTGGCAATTGTAATTATCTAAGTAGTCAACAGATGCTGAAAAAATGTAGTCTCGCTATTTTTTGAAGAGTTCAAACAAACTTATTTGGACTCGCTCTTCTCTACTGCAATTGACATTATTAAAAGTTACACAAAGAATAAACCGGACCATTTAATTAACTCTTGGGCCTTCCACTCTTTAAAAACAAAACACAACCCCTGGTCCCCAGGAGCTTAAATAGAGAAAGTTTTATATATTTAAAATATTAATCTTACCTTTTGTTAATTTTAATAGAAAAAAATAAACTCCCTGTTTGTGTGTACATGTGCTATGCTTTTCCTGTGTCGAGTAAGCCAAGAGCTCTGTATACTTACATCTCCATCTAGTGGCCTCTGATCATCACAGTCCGTAGTTGGGCTGATGTCCTGTCTCATCACCAAGATGGGCTCTTTTGGTTCATCAGGGGTATAAGGAGAACGGATGGTCCTTGTCTTCACTTCCTCAATAGCCTCTTTAATGTCTTTGATGGCCAATGATATTGCATCCCTCTTTTCTTTGCTGTATCTCTGCACCGACTCTCCTGAGTTGGCTGCAGACCTGGGGCCAGCTGGGAGTTGACCATTGCTTTCATGCCTGCCATCACCAGGAGTGTGAGCACATTCCAAGTTCTGCTCAGCTTCCGGCATGTCTTCAGCAGCCTTGTCCAAGCTCTGAGAGCTCATGCTCTGTTTGACCTCAGCCACAATCTGATCAATATCTTCCTCCTGCTCATAGCTGTCCATCCTTGGGTAGGGAGAAAACTCTGCCTCCTTCTCAGGACTGTCAGACTCTCCGTCAGACCGTTCATCGTAGTGGTGGAGGCGGGCACCCAGAGCTTCCTTCCGGTAATTGTCAGCTTCCTCCCTCTCCTGCTCATACAGTCGAAGACCCTCTCTGATGTCAAGGTCAGGGGTGTCTCCTATCTCCTCATACACATGTTCCTGCAGTCCATAGTCAGCATAGGGTTCTGCATACTGCTCATCCTCCCCCCGGTGGAAGAGCCTATGGGTGTACACATAGCCTGAGTAGGCTGCATTCATGGCTTCTTCATGTTCAATGGAGTGAAAATGTAAGTGGTTAGGTAGAGTTCGATTATGAATGGCCTCCGCATGCTCTGCCTCAGCATTTTCTGTGTACTCCTCAGCTTCAGGTCTGTACTGTACCGCATAAGCACTCTCATCCTCATTCTCCTGAACCCTGTCTGCATCATAACCATCCTCTGACGTGGCTATGACATCTCCCTCAGCAGTATCTGTGTGATTATGGAAGCCACTCTCTGTACTTGCTGACCGAGCTAACATGCCCTCCTCTTCTTGCCCAGGCAGTCCTTCTCTGCTACCATTGACATGCCTTGGGTAGTGGGAAGCATACTGAGGCTGCTCTTCCTCCGCTTCAGAGTGCTCCAGGTCAGCCTCCACTGACTCATTTACCTCTCCATTCCCTGGTTCATCATTTGCTTCCCCTTTGGGTGGTCCCTCCAACTGGTTCATGGCAGGTTCTGGAATGTATTCCGCTTATTCTATAGACATTTTGCCTACTGAGGCTGGAAAGGAATGTAAGAAAAGAAAAGGAAAAGTTATTATACAGTACAAAGGTCATTTTAAAGTCATGTAGACTGAATAATAATATTGTAGCAGCAAGAGCCATTTCTGCTCTTCAGCGATCTAATGAATTGCCTCATCTGTTGGAAAATTAGTGAACCGTCAGTAATCACATAGCACCAAGTGCCATCGAAAAGGCTAAATCAAGGGCTTATAGCCTTTTGAAGCTCCCGTTTACAGCTTTCAGGACTCTAAGACTCTAAGACTCCATTTCCATAGTTGGAAAGCCCTGGGTCCCTCTCTTCCTCTGAAATCTTCCTCAGTTGCTAATATGACATCAGCAGCTCTGCTGCAGCACCTATTTGCCACACCCTCAGAAATGTGCGACTTACAGACTGAGAACCTATTTCACGACACCATTGACAAACACCAGATTTAATGGCCCCAGAATCAAGAGTCCGCAAAGCCTTGATGAAGAGAGTAGGGCAGTTCACACTTCTCAGAGATAATTAGATAGTTCACCTTCAAATTTCAACAGGTATCACTGCTCCAGTTTACATCCAGTTCATTAATAAAAGGATCTCAAGAACCATAAAGGTTAAACACACAGATTTGTTTTATTTTTTAAGAAAGGAGATATAAAAAAAAAATGAATGCAGAAAAGAGGGTGGTCATGACTCTCTACCCAGGAATCCATTCACAACCCACCACCACCACGCAAGCGAGCCACAAAAGACATACCAACCTGGAATATGACTTCAGCTATACCAATGTCAATCTGGATTAATGAAATTTAATTTCAGTAGTGTAAACATGATGCGACTAAAATCAGAATCTGGCCCATGAAATTAAAAAAATAAATATTACAATTTTACTAAACCTAGCTAAAGATTTAGCACAGAGCTATCTTATGTTCTGGAAGACAAATATGCCATGTTTCTTTAGAGATAGTGAGATGCACAGAGTTTATCACATCGACAGTCATTAGAGCTGCCAACTCTCATATTATCAGGGTTTCAATTTTAGTTGGGGGGGGGGGAAGAAACTGGGGGCAGGGAGAAAGGTTTACCTTTTAAAGACCTTCTCATGAGCATAGTTATGGAAGTTTTGCTGCTTCCTTGCCCTCTATTGATTTTATTCAAAATGGCTACCATTTCCCATTACTATGAATACAGCAAGAGAGAGGCTGCCCTCAGTAATAGTTTCAATTAAATTCACTTTTAATTTGTACCCCGTGCTCTCTCGCCAAGGCGACTCGAGGCGGCTTACAACCAGAGCAAAAGACAAAAATACAATAATATTCACAATAAATAACAATAGCAATGTTCAATGTAGACCAACACAAAAATGATCACAGTGCAAAAATTACAAATTATCCCATTATCCTACCTCCCTACCCATTCATGTGTTTGTTGTGAATGAAGGTACTGACAGAACAGTGCCCACTGAAACAGTGGGCAGGAAGGAGGAAGGCTGAGGACTGGACAGGTCAATATGAGAGCAAGTGAAGATGAGGCAATGGGAAACATGGGGTGGAAGACAGAAGAGCAGAATAAAGTAACAGAAGAATGTGAGTAGAGGGAAGAGAGGTGGGCTAGAGATGAGGGAAAGCAGATGCAATCTATTATTAATTATTATTATTATTTAGACTTATATCTCACCTTATCCCAAAATTGACTCAGGGTGGCTTACAACAATTGTAAAAATAATATACATAAAATACATATAAAATAAATCCCACCCCTCCCAGTGCCCACCTCTAAACTTTAACTTATTCCCAAGCAGCTTACAATAATTGAAACAATAAAACACATAATACATACAGTATCAATCCCACCCCTCCCCATACCCATCCCATATCCTTAACTCACCCCCAAGCACCAAACACCCCTCCCCCTTCCCATCCCACCACCTTGCCTCTCACACAAAAGAATTCCCAATCCCCAGGCACTCCCCCGTCTCTCACCCAGGAGAGTACCCATCCCACAAGCCTATATCCTGCCCTCTCACAGAGCAGTTTTGGCTGTATCCAACTCCCACCCCCTTCTGCATCCCACCAAATCCCCAGACTATTTTAAACATTAACAGAGCCCCCTTCTGCTCTCTAATCCCACCACAATCAAATCCCACCTCTGTTGCTGTCGAAGGGAAAGGGAGAGGAAAAGTTGTGAAGGAACAGAACATCGAGGAAGGAAATGGAGAATGGAAAGGAATGTGCAAATCTAAAGGGCAGGTGGGGAAAGCAACAGGATGAGGAGATAAAGGGCCTGTTTAGACAATCGGGATTTAAATCACAGTTTAAACCTGCGGCTCTTGGACACATCTATGGGGGGGGGCTTTAGACGCTCTTCCGTGAATCTGAACTCACCCGGGCGCCATTAGAAACAGCAGCGCCGGATGACTCCTGGGTGTTTTGAGACGCGACGTAGAAAGACCTTGATAATCAAGGTCTGTACTACGCCTCATCTCAAAACACCCGGGAGTCGCCTGGTGCTGCTGTTTCTAATGGCGCCCGGGCAACTTCCGGTTCACGGAGAAGCGTCTAAAGCCCTCCCACGGAGGTGTCCAAAAGCCGCAGGTTTAAACTGCGGTTTAAATCCTGTTTGTCTAAAAAGGCCCACAGTGACAAGAAAGAATGACAGGCCGCTTTTAGACATGCACAGGGCACTCGCGGTGTGAAATTCCGCAGCCTGTAAAAATCCCGTGGGCAGGGTCTGGATGAGACTTCTCATGCGTTACGTACAAGAGAGCCTGCAGTGATCTCTCCCTGCTTACAGGGGCTGTTTCTGCCTCCACCATGAAGCTGCCAGGCCAGACCAGGCCAGGCGAGATCTGCCCAGGGAACCATGGTGAGTCCCTGGGAACCCCGTGCACCCCGAAGGCTAGCCCCGCGGACTGCCCCTCCCCCACCCTGGCCCCACTCACACACCCTGCCCTCAGTAACCTGTGCCCCCCTCCCCAGACCCTGGCCCTTTCCTTAGCACCCTTTCCAAACCCCTCAGTACCACATTCCCAGCAGCCCCACTCTCTGTGCTCCATGACCACCTGCCCCTCAGCATCCCTCTCCAAGCCCCTCAGCACCCCCTTCTCCAGTACCCACACCTTCTGTGGTCCATGATAGAAGTTGGGGATGGGAGTGCTTAAGAGGTGCACTCAGAATGGGGAAAGGAAAGGAGGGTCCAGATCATGGATCTGCCCCCTCTCCTTGTGCACATGCCCTAATCTCTGCTTCCTGTCCCTGAGCCTAGCCTTTCAGCACTTGTGAGCAGGAACTGGATCCAAGGGCCAGATCCAGGAAGTGGGTCCAGGGTCCAAATAAAAGCTACCCACAGGCAGCACATTAATGACACATACACACACAGACGAGAGCCTACAGACCAGACTCTGGTTAGCCCAAAATCTGGGATGAAAACAGGGAAAGAAAATCACTGCTTTTGGGCTGCCCCTCCCTCCCCCAAATCACGAGAATTATGGGAAAGGCAAGGAAGGTATGAAACACACACACACACACACACACACACACACACACACACACACACACACAGAGGTCGCTTTTAGAATATTTTCCAGGGCCATTTTAAGTTCCCAAACCACCCCTGCAAGACCACCACCTGATTTTCAATGCAGTCGAGGCTGGCAATATGGTGACAGATCCTAGCTTCTACTGTGATCAATTTGCCAGCCTAAAACCAGCTGGTTTGGCTCCTTATCCAAGGATTCTTTGCCCTGTGGCAACCCATTCCAGCTCCTAATCAAATAAGTCTGCGCTGTTGCACAGGTGGCATTTTGAACCAAGGATGCAGAGCCAGAACATTGCTAGGCTTTGACCATTCCTGGCTGTTGAAACAGACTAGAAACTGCCACGGAAAGATACAAGTTATAATAGCTAACAAGTGGCAGGAGGCAAACCATTCCTCAGCTAATTCCACTATCGTAAGGGGCATTAAGGTGACACATAGCTGTGTTCACCCAGCCACCCGTTTCTTACATCCTGCACCAAGCACAGCTCGGCAGATCCTGACAAATGAATCCACCAAATCAAACAACATGGACGCCAGGCAATCAAGACTGTACAACGAAGATTGCGCTACAGTGAAGTACTCCAGTCTCTAAAAGTCTTCCTTAAACAAAGGGAGGGGACGCTATATAGAAGTTTCTAAACTCTGGCTGCTTTCACGCAAGACGTGTTTCTCTCAATTTTTTTCTTTGTGCATTTTACATTGACATCACTAACTGCGGGACCTACCATTCTCACGAGCACAAATTCTGTGCAATTTTTGTCCTCTCCTTTCTGTCCTGTACCTGCTGCGCAACGGACCTCAGAGCGGGGTTGATATCCACAAGCCAGCAGTGGGGCATCAGAGGTTGGTGAAATTAACAAGTTGACAGCAGAGCAAGATGAAATTAACAAGATGGCTGAAATTAACTAGCTGGGAATGAACCACTGCTCCATCCTGCTGGTTTCCACGCCTGCTGTCCTGAGATTGTAATACCAACAGGTATTCCTATGTTCCCAATTTTGTGCAGCCATAACGCCAGTCACTGTAAGAGTAGGATTTAGAGCCTGTTAGCATTCAAAGCATAACTTTTGGGATGAACACAGAATAGTGCACTCACACGTGTAGTTAACTTGCAGGATCAAATCAGAATCCCTCAATTAGCATCTCATGTGAAAACAGCCTCTGCTGGGCTCAGGCACACCGATTGCATCAGCAATACTGTCATGGCATGCCCATGTTTACCTGTCAATAAATACCATGTAGCCATACACTTAAACTGAACACAACCCTGAAAACCTTTCTTGTGTATAACTGAAAACAAAATGAAGCCAGTTATCAATTGGACTGTTCAACTATCCATTACATCTATATTTAATTGATGGTTTGGAAGGGTCACGATTCACTGAGCAATTATAATTACCTAAATATTCAGGGCACACCTGACAACCTGTCAAGGCACCCCAATGTACCCTGGCAAATTTCTTTGGAACCACTGCTCTACTATGCTCGTCAGGGTCAGCCTTACCACAGGGTGACCCATGGGGCCGCCCCAGGCCCTACTCTTTCTGAGGACCTATTTTCACCAGGACAGGTTGTGGGGGTGCCACTACTTCAGTGGGCCCCCAAACATGACCACCTTCAGGGCACTGCAGAGCTTTCCCCCAAGAATGAGGGGACACCAGGGGCCCGGCATTTTATCTTTGCCCTGGTCCCCACAAGTCCTAAGGCCGGCCCTGATGCTCATAGCCAAGACAACCTGCCACACCAAGCTCCACACAATAATTATTCTCCTTGAAGTAGATCATATCATTATTAGTCTAGAAAGTCAGAGGGGCTAGTTAGTAGAGATGAGTGTTATGGATTTGGATTAATCTGTAACTATCCTGAAAACGGCAGTTATGGATTAATCTGAAAATGCCACACTGATTACAGATTCGTATTACAAATCTGCATTAAAAATAATACAAATATTTTAAAAATTAATTGCACATATGCAAAATGGCCACTGGACTGTTTTGCACAAGCACAAAATGGCCACCGCCTTAACGAAAATGGCAACAACACTATTGCACATGTGCCATTTTATGCATGCACAATGATTTTATATATTATATTTAATACAGATCTATAATACGAATCCATAAAAAGCATTTTAAGAAATCCAAATCTGATCCATCCGAAGTCCCATCCCGATTTTAGCCCTAAAAATTAACTCTGAACAAGAACTCAGGCTTGTGGCAGGGTGCTATAGGTAAGTCTTTGCAGGACTATGTCCATGGCTTGCCTGCACCGACACTGGTCATCTGGGACCCCTGGAAGGGTTAACAGGAAGCCAATTAACCCAGGTTTGGGCTAACTGAGGCTAATTACCCCAGGTGAGACCAACGAGACCAGAAGCCTGGATTAGATTACTAGAGACTCACTGCGATAAAGGGCAGAAAATACCAGTCAGTAGGGAGAATCACCAGGGAGATGCAGAGACTGCCTCACAGGGCTATAGATTGCCTCAGGAATTCATTCCCCAAGTGAAGTGGGGGAGGCATCTGGGAGTTTGTCTGGGAACCCTGAAGTACAACTTGCTGGCCAAGGAACCTAGGCCAATGCTAGGAGCGTTGGGAGCTAGGAGTGAACAGCAGGAAATGGATTACCCATAATGATTTGTTGGGTACTTCAAGCAACTGAGATTGGCCACTGTCAGGATGCTGGTCTTACCCAGTATAGCACTTCTTTTGTTCTTAAGTATGGGAGGGAGGCTGGCAGTCAGCCTGGAAAAAGGGCACTGAAAAAAACCTTCAGTTGTTGAAACACTCTCTATGTGATCATTAAAGAACAGACGAAGAGAGCTTGCTGCAGGCTGTGGTTTGAGGGCCTTCCTGCAGTGACATTACACCACCGTGGGGCTGCTCCATAAAGGAATGGGATGCCTCCCCACACCCTTTTTCTAACACAGGAGATTTAGTGAGCTTAGAAAATTCTATCATCACCTCTCTGTGTCAGTTCTGTTGGCTGACTGTCGCCTAATGTTTTTTAATGCAACATTATAAATATGAGGCTGACTCAAGAACATGAACAGTCAAGCTGTGCACTCAATAGTAAAATATAATTTGAGTCCATGGTTTATTACAAAATAGAGAGTGAAAAGGTTCCCGTCAGCTAGAGCATTTATAACTTGAAATTACTATAAATGCTTGTGTCATACTCATGAATATTTAGCACACATAAAGCTTTGATGTGGAACCAAATTCAGTGAATCTGGGGAAAGAAAGTGTGAATTACACCTAGCTGCATCAACCAATGCAAATTTGCTCTTGTGTGAGGGAAATGTGGGGGAAGAGGGAAGGAGAGGAGCAATGTAGTGCTCTCACTATGAGAGTTCTCACCTGAATGCACAGGGGAGCTTTAAAATTTTGCTGAGCCTGCCCTGGAGCACTGCTAGGTGGCATGTCTGATTCAGCACACACCTTCCTTTCTGGACAAGATGGTTCAGACAGTACTGGCCCATTATGACATCACCCTACTCTCATCCCCCACCCCAAAGAGGAGTTTGTGACTGCTCTGCCACAACACAACTGTGGCCAAGGTTTTTAAAAGTGAGAGCTCAGATTTGACAGCTCAGGAAGGGATCTGAAGCTTCAGGATGCAATTTCACTTTATCCCTTTTGGTGCATCAAACTGGTCAGCCAAAAACCTGAGGCACTCAAAATAACTAAATACTTTTGAGAATCCTAGCCACTCGAGGGAGACTTTCTGCTTCTAGAATTTCTTCCAGCATAATAATAAGAAATAATAATAATTTATTTCTATAGTTCTCCCTCATCATATGGCCCTCGGAGCACTTCACAACATAATATGATAAAACAATATAAAATCAATTTAAAACAGAAATCCATTTAAAAATAATTAAAAAGGGGAAGGGGAAGAGGAAGGAAGAGATGCATTAAGGGGAATCAGCAATTTCACTTTAGACCATATTATCACCAAGTATGTCTCCTTGAGGAGAGGTATGATATACGCCCTTTTTGTGGATCTTAAAGCGGCGTTTGATAGCATAGATCGAGCTATCCTGTGGTGGAAATTGCTGGATCATAATATAGATCCCCAGCTGTTCCACCTGATCCGCCTTCTATATACCGATACCTCACACAGAATACGGGTGGATATAGAGGGAGACACGACATAATGGTGTCAAGCAGGGGTGCGTATTGGCCCCCCTGCTCTTCACCTTATTTATAAACGATATAGTGGGTAGGTTGGCGGGGCAGGAAGGGCATCCCACAGCTATCAGCGGCCGCCCGGTCCACATCCTTCTGTATGCGGACGACATGACCATCCTTTCAACATCAAGGGTGGGCATGAGACGCCAGCTAGCTAGAGTCAACGACTACTGCGAAGAAAACCATCTAGTCATCAATAGAGATAAGACCAAGGTCTTCTCTAAAAGGCCAAAGGAATTTGTGTGGACCTTGGGGCCTCATAGCATAGGCCAAGTATCCTCGTATAGGTACCTGGGTATTTTGTTCAGAAGTAATGGCTGTTGGAAGAATCATTTGGAAGCCGCCAAGACGAGAGGAGCTCAAACCGTCGCTGGCCTGTTAAAATTTTGGAGCTCCAGGGGTGGCAAGAAATTGGAGCCCCTGCTTAAACTTCTTGAGGGGAAACTGATCCCTCCGCTGCTGTTCGGTGCAGAAATCTGGGGCGCGGTCAGCCAGCACCCTTTGGAGCCCCTCCAAAATAAGATCTTGAGGATAGGGCTCGGAATGCCTCGAGGTACCCCCATTGTCTTGCTGAGGGCTGAGTGTGGAATGGCTCCCCTTGGGGATAAGATTAGGATGGCTCACCTGGGTTACTGGCTAAGGATTCGCAATATACCAGTTGATCGCCTTCCTAGCCTTTGTCTGAAGTAACAAGAGAACTGTCTGGCCACTTATAGATGTCAAAATTCCATCAAACAGAATCTGGCAAGCCTGGGTTTTTCTAGATCAAATTTTCTACATATTACCTCAGCCCAGGCTAAATCTCAAATCCGTACTCGGATTAGGGATGTTAGCTTGCAAAATGAAAGTGTTGGAATCCATGAGCAAAGCATTGCCCCCTGGTATTCGTTACTAAAGGCAGAAAGGGGATATGAGAAATATCTGATAGACATAAAGAATTTTAAAACCAGAAGGGCCATGACTCTTGTAAGACTAAACATGATGCCTACCTCAGTGACTGAGGGTAGACTAAAGGGCATTCCGGCCGAGCTTAGATTCTGCTACTGTGGGCAGGTAAAAACAGAAGATCTCCTGCATTATCTATTGTATTGCCCCAAGACAAGTGAGATCCGGAATAAGTTTTTTGCCCCATGGTTTGTGGGAAGGGACCATTGGGATCAGCAAAGGCGGGTACAATTCATTCTAGCCAACCGGAACAATGCGGTGACGAGGCGAGTGGCTGCAGGGATTCTCTAACTAGAGTTATTTAGGAAACAACAGCTGGAATGCCCTTAATGTGATCTGCAGAGATATGGAGCCATTGCATTTGCAGAGAGTCTTGGTGGGACCTCCCGGGTGGCCACGGTAGGTTGTTTCCTTTTGGTGGCCCCTACTCCCCTCACCGACAAGGAAATTTGTTCACGGGTACTGCTCTCAATGTACACCCAGAGGGTTTTTAGTTGCAGGGGTCAAGTGTGTCGTCACAAGCCCCAGGAAGGCATATCACCGTCTACCTGTAGGCTTGGTGCTCCCCAGTAGTTTGGGAATAACCCAATTGTGTGTGTACCTGCTCCTTTATCAGTTTCTGAAATGATTTGCAGGGGCCTGCCCGAGCTCAATTGTGTGCTCGGGCAAGGCTTTCCTGCGTACTGAATTACTAGGTAGTCAGTACGGTTAGAGATATAGATACCAGATATATAAAGAATATATTTTATTTATTTATTGTGTTTTAAGACCTGTTCCTGTTGTGAAGTATTGATTTGTCAATTTTACTATTGTTATGGCCAACGGCTAAACAAATAAATTACTTTTGATTGATTGAGGGGAATCAGCAATGGATCTTTAAAGAACCTGGATCATAAATAAGTCTTCAGGTGTTTTTTAAGGGTGAGGAGAGAGGACCTAAGGTGGCCAGATATGTAAATTTTATAGGACACTTATGAGAAATACAGGTTGCAGGGTTCCAGCCAAGGAACCTAGGGCAATGCTAGGTCCAGCCCTGCAACCTGTATTGCTAAAATTTGCATGTCTGACTACCCTAGGAGGAACTGAGATGGACATCTGGAAGGAATGAGCTCCATACTGAGAGGCATGTTATATATAGCATGCTGTATTCAGCCTCCAGTATATGTCACTCTGTCAACCTAAAACCAATTTTGAATCATAATAGAATTATGAGCTTTTTAAGTAATCAGCTGTAAAGTCATCACAAAACAGTGTTTAAACAAGTGAATATACTTCTATGTTTGAGGTGAGAGAGGTACTTGGTTCCGATTCCCCTCATGACCCCCTGAGCAGACGATGAGGTGGTGCTGAATCAGAGGGCCCCTGGCCTGAAGCTGCTAATGTTGAACGTGAAGTCAGCTGTTAATAAATTAATAACTTTCCAGGAACCGATAATAGATTCTGCAGCCGACCTTGTGTGAATCACGGAGACCTGGCCCCCTACCTGTGCCCCTGTCCTTCTCACCAGGAGACCATGGCACAACCCCTCTGCCCATACCCTGACTCCCCATATCCATACCCCCCTCACCAGGAGGTCATGAAAAAACCCTTCTTCCACCCACCTCTGCTCGTGCCACCCTCTCACCAGGGGATCATGGCACCCCTCACCTCCCCATGCCCATATCCTCCTCTCGCCAGGGGGCCCCCCCACCCCACCCTCTCCCAGACTATTCCCCCCTAAAAACCTTTAGACCAAGCCAGACCCCAGACCTTTGACTGCCGAACGGTGGATAGCCTTTGGTACCAGCCTTTGGTAGCTGCTGCAGGCAGCCACGTACAGGGGCTCAAGTCCTTATAGAGCCAGGGAGATGGGAGCAGCCCTAGATGGTGAAAACAAAAGTCCTGTCCCTTCCAGAAGCCTTCGCTCTCTCTCTCTCTCTCAATTAATTAATTAAATAAACAAACAAACAAACAGAAGCATCTTTCCTCCAAATTTCAACTAATATTAAACTGAAATGTCACACTGTATTCTTCCATGCCGTAACACAGGAACACAAGGTGTCACATGGCCCTGTAAATAAAGACACACTACCTCTCTGGAAAAGGCAGCACTCATATTAATTACCCAGAGCAGCAGCTGTGCTCTAATAATCAGGCACATTCAGGAAAGTGCTTTCTAAGCACTCCTGACTCTGCACTCAAACCTTGATGGATAGATTCCTCTCCAAAACAAAGAAATTACAGGTTGATTTCTCATGCAAGCAGCTTCTCACTGAAGGTTAAGCTACCCTGTCAGCTGTAAAGAATTACCACCACATGTATATTACAAATACATATCATATATTTTCTATATTTTAAAAGCATCTCGGGGGGTGGGGGGGGGATGTTTCACAGGGCAATCAGGTTTGCCCAATATTCCAGTTCACCTCTCTGCTGCTGTCACCATTAACTCTGAAAAGGATATGTTGCCCTCTCAGTGCAAGACAATAAATACAATTAACTTGCTAAATACACTAAGGAGAAAATAGAATCCCATTATCATTAATTATTATTATATTATTATTATAAGCACTTGTATAGCGCCAGCTGTGTACCTGGCAATTTACAGAACAATGAGATGGACGAGGTCCCTGCCTATGGCTTACAATCTAATAGACATGGAGGAGGGAGACAAGGAGAGGGGACATAGGGAGAGACAAGGGATAAAACATTCAAGCGGATGCGAAGCCTCAGGTGCACGTGCTTGGCTTGGTTGCAGTTAGGCAGGAGTGTGCAGGGAGGGCAGACAGTAAATATTGAAGGAAAGTTCTAGCAAGCGTTGGGAAAGGCGATGAGAAAAGTGGGTTTTGAGGAGGGATTTGAAGGTGCGGAGGGAGGGAGCAAGGCAGATGTGGGGAGGGAGGGAGTCCCAGGCATGGGGGCAGCAAGGGAGAACGGACGAAGGCGGTTAGGGGAGCAGGGGAGATGAGGGAGAGAAAGGGAGAGGGCAGAGGAGCGGAGAGTGCGTGCAGGAGTGTGTAAGGAGATATGGGGCTGAGAGATAAGGGGGAGCCAGGCTGTGAAGGGCTTTGTAAGTAAATACCAGGACTTTGTGAAGGATGCGTTGGGGGAGGGGGAGCCAGTGAAGTGAGGAGAGGAGAGGCTGCACGTGGTCGAAGTGACGGGCCGAGTGAATGACCGTAGCAGTGGAGTTTTGGATGGAGATAAGGAGGGACAGATGAGAGCGAGGGAGGCCAGTAAGGAGGAGGTTGCAGTAGTCAAGGCGGGAGATAACCATAGCATGAACAAGGGTTTGGGCTGAGGAGACAGAGAGAAAGGGGCGAATCCGAGCAAAGTTACAGAGGGCAAAGCGACAGGACTTGGCAACAGAGTCGATGTAAGTTTTAAAGGAGAGATGAGTATCGAAGACGAAGCCCAAGTTACAGGCTTGGGGAACAGGACGGATGGGGACACCATCAATAAGGATGGATAGAGAAGAGGGGGAGGAAGGGAAAGGAGGAAAGATAAGGAGTTCAGTCTTAATCATGTTGAGCTTGAGCTGGTGTTGGGACATCCAGGCGGAGATATCAGAGAGACAGTTGATGAGGCGAGCTTGGACAGAAGGGGAAAGAGAGGGGGTGGAGAGATAGAGTTGTCGTCAGCGTAAAGGTGATATTGGAAGCCATGGGAGGCAATGAGTTTCCCAAGGGACAGGGTGTAGATAGAGAAGAGGAGAGGGCACAGGACAGAGCCTTGGGGAACCCCTACCGTGGGGGAGGGAGGAGGAGGTGGAGATGGGAAGAGACACACTGAAGGAGCAGTCAGGGAGGTAGGAGGAGAACCAGTCAAGGACAGAGCCGCAGAAGCCCAGGGAGCGAAGAGAGTCCAGTAGGAGTGAGTGGTCGGCAGTGTCAAAGGCAGCGGAGAGGTCAAGGAGGACAAGAATGGAGTAGATGTGCTTAGAGTTAGCGACAAGTAGATCATTGGTGATCTTGGCCAGGGCAGTTTCAGTAGAGTGAAGGGGGCGGAAGCCAGACTGGAGAGGGTCCAGGGAGAAGTTGGCAGAGAGGAGTTCCAGACAGTGGGAGTAGACAACACGTTCCAGAAACTTAGAGGCGAAGGGTAGGAGGGAGACCAGATGGTAACTAGAGGGGCCAAGGGTGGACCTTTTGAGGATGGGAGAGAAAGTGGCATGCTTGAAGGCGGAGGGGAAGGAGCCAGTGGAGAGGGAGAAATTATTGACATGTAAAGGGGGGGGGGGCAAAGTGGGAGCAATGGAGGTGAGGAGGCAGGAGGGGAATGGGTCAAGAGGGCAGGTGGAGGGGTTGGGGGAAGAGAGGAGGGAGGAGATTTCCTCAAGGGAGGTGGGAGGGAAGGAGGAGAGGAGAGTGGGGGAGGGGTGGAGAGGGAGCAGGGCAGATCTTGTCAATCTTTGAGGTGAAGAATGACGCGAGATCCTGAGCAGAGAGGGAAGAGGATGGAGGGGGGCAGGGGGGCTTGAGAAGGGAGTCAACGGTGGATAAGAGGCGGCAAGGGTCACGAGAGTAGGATTCAACTCGGGAGGCATAGTAGTGTTGCCTCGACAGGGAGATAGAGGAAGAGAGGGAGGAGAGGGAGAATTTAAAGTGGAAGAAGTCAGGGTGGGAGTGGGATTTGCACCAGAGGCGTTCAGCAGCCCGGGTGCAGGAGCGGAGGTAGCGGATAGAGAACGAAAGGTCTCCCAAGGCTCTCCTTGACTCCCTTCTCAAGCCCCCCTGCCCCCCTCCATCCTCTTCCCTCTCTGCTCAGGATCTCGCGTCATTCTTCACCTCAAAGGCAGGGGTGACAGTCAGTGGGAGGGATCCAGGTGTCTATAAGTGCAAGGAATTGAAAGTGGTGAGAAAGGAAGAGGTCGTGAATGAAGGGGGCTTTGGCAACAGTAGAGTGGCAGTTCCAGAAGGAGCAGGAGAAAGGGGGTTGATCAGGGGGAAGGCAGGGAATGTGGATGAGGTTGGGGGATGTGGAGGGACGGGACTTGCAGGGACGGGGTGAGGGTGGGTGGACGGGAGAGGGGGGTTTGCAGGGAACGCAACTTTCAAATTTGGCAGCATTTGTAATCGTTTCCTCAATCTCTTCACCAGTCTCAGAAGCACTTTACTCTGTTCTAAACAGGGTTTTCTTTCAATTCGTTATTACTTTGTAAAGTCTAGCTTCCCTGTCGAGAACTCACACAAAATCCTATAGTACATCCTAGGTCTTTGGAGACTAGTGATTGATTAAATGGAATTACATGCCTGTAAATATCCGACACAAAAGCTGAAAACTGACCTACTTTTGGTACAATTAGGTTACGTATTGACACACTTATTTCCACCACAGATAGCATATGAATATCTACATTTTATTAAGCACATTTTGCTTTGTAATACAAGAAATAAAAGCATTTACTAGATCTAAATTTTAGCACGTCTTATAGAAAAGGTACTACTCTGGATAAGTTTGTACATGAATGTGACTTTAATACCCCCAAACTAGCACCTTTCAGTGCGTATTTATACTGCAAAGGCATTGTAAGAAACCTGAAATCAGAAAATACCTCAGGAATGAAATAGCACCTCATCAGGACTCACTTAAGTAGTGTCTCCTTAGCACAGATGCTAAAAGGGAGTTTGCAAGGGACTTCCCCACCTTCTACTAGGCCAGGAGTGACCATGACAATCCCGGAGCTAGAAGTGGTGGGTGCGTCTGGAGCAGCAGAAGGGAGGGGCCTTAAGTAGTGCCCTCTCCACTGCTGCTTTGGGTGGCATGCACGGATGAGGCCAGTGAGAGCAGCAGCGCATGTGTCCATAGCAATAAGCAGGAAAGAGCCTGAAATGGCACATCACCACAGCAGCAGCAATGGGAGCGAAGGAGACAGAAATGGATCCCTTCCTATGCTGGTGTGAGTACAATTTCTGCCTCCCACACGCTGACCAGCAGTGGGAGACACAGCCTAGCCCATGTCTTCACCACAGGCAAGCGTGGCTTGGCAGAGGGTTGGTGCAACGGTCTGTGTATATGTCCTTGAGGGAGGCTTTGTGCTTGTGTCCTTCTGTGGCAGGGAGACTAGCCGAGGCCCATAGCCCTTTAAGAATTAGCACCGGGTTCAGTGCTGGCACAATCCTGGCTAGAATCGCACTCAGGCTGGTTCTATGGTGCTGGTGCTAATGAGGCCATAGGATCATATAATTAGCCTATCGCAGGACAGTGCCTCCAAGACTTCTGGGACATATAAGGAGGCTTGTCTGTCTGCCTGAGGTGACCAAAGGAGACCCTTGGAGGGCTCTCAATTCTTATGGTTGAAAGCAGAAGCCTATGAGGTTGTGGGGTTATCTGGTCTCCTCCCCTCTCCTGCTGTGGGTCCTGTCATGGCTTCCCTTTGGATCAACTGAAGAACTCAGACAGTGTGAGGCTCACAATGTGGAACCTTTCATGTTATTAGCCCAGAGCGTACAAAAACTAAACTAAAAATACAGAGTGGCACATCTAGTAACTGTAAAATCTGTCTGCACTAATGGTGGCATTGGCCTGGGTTTAGGGGAAGCTGAAGCCCAGGAACCCTCAACCCTGTCGAAGCTGAGGGCTAACTCTACTTACCACATGCAGGACCAGCCCCCTGACTTATTAGTTACTGTATATTACTGAACTGAGTAGTGACTTATGTGTGCCAACGATCCTGCTAGTTCCCCTAGGTGCCCTAGTACCCTCCTGTAGTGCTCACTGGACACCTGGTTACACCGTCTGTCGGGGGAGGGGAGCTAAGGTTGTGTGCACGTGAAGCTGCTGTGTCTGTGGGGTAATTCAGAAAAGGCAAAGGGGCTCAGAGTCCCTCACTCCCTTCCCAAGCACTGTGAAGTCACAAATGTTTGAAAGGAGCTGGGCAAACCACCCCTGGCTGGGCCAAGTAGATCATCATAGTGGGCTGAAGGCCTAGGCAGAGTAGATCCCTGCCCAGGTAAGTCTGGCCGCCCCTGTACTAGACAATAATAAAATAAAAATAACCATCTAGATTGCAATAAAACTCATCCACATGCAGAAGAGAAAAATATTTTGAAAAAATTATTCATTCCTGATTTTATGTTGTGTTCCATTTGGTTGAAATGAACACTTTATTACATATATAGCTTCCTTTTTTCTATTTTCTACACCAGCTTACTCATTTATTATGTACTAGAGTCCTGACTTTTTACTTGCCCAAAGAAAGATCCTGTGTGGTCCAAAAGCTTGCATACTCTCACCAACTGAAGTTGGTCCAATAAAATATATCAGCCGAACTACTTTATCTCCATCTCTTATACTGTTTTTAGACAACCCCACCCCCCCCCGAGCAGGCAATTATTTATTTATTTAATAGATTTATACCCCGCCCCTCCTGCTAAAGCAGCCCTCCTGCTAAAACTGCAATTAAAATTTGCAAATACTCACGTGTGAAAGACTCTTGCATGTGCCATGTGGAAACTTCTGCGTCTTAATCTGGTTTGTGGAACCGAACCCCACTCCCACCGAGAGTTCCAGAATCGCATTCCCAAGCTTGTGCACTAAAGAACGTCTAAACACCACTCATGTGATATCCTGTTTGCTCCAATTGCCATTTTGAAAGCATTCACATCCTCCAATGAATAGAATCCAATTGCTATTGCTCCGATTGCCATTGCCAAAACGCAGCTTTACGGATAGCACATGAAATTGGGGGGTGGGGGGTGGTGGATTTATGAACAGCACTTGCACGTATGCTGAGAAGTCCTTGTGATCGTGGGAGATTGCTGTAACCTGCACTTCATGCATGTCTAAAAACACCCTTACATTTCAGACCAATACAGCAACCACACTCTCCTAGACTAAGGGAGGATTCAGACGTTCTGATTTGTGCGATTTTTTTTAAAAAACGAATGTTTCATGCCTGTCTGAACACTTAAATTCGATTAAATGGAGTCAATATCGCACTAAAGCAATGCGTGTTGAAAAGCTACTCAAACCTACCTTTTTGCTGTCCGTTTTCAATAAATCCGCACTTAACAGCAGTGTGAAAGCAACATCGTACTGGTTTTAACTAGTGTGTAATCTTTTCTGATGTGAATGCAACCGTGCTTCCAAGTGCGCTGTTTTACTCCTGCCCCTACCGGAAGCAGTGAGACCAGCTGGAGCCCTGTAGTTGCCTCGCTGGGTGCAGGCTGCAGCCAGCTTCTCCCCAAAAAAGTTCTTCCCCTCCATGTTTCCCCTCCATGCTTCTCCCCAAAAAAGTTCTTCCCTCCAAGGGACTTTCAATCATCTGCCTCTGCCTCTACCGTAGTGCTGCAGCAGTAGCAGCAGCGGGATACCGGAAAGAAACCAGGGAGAGAATGCGAGGGGCTTCTTTCCAGCAGCCTCAGGCTCTCCCTCTTTACTCCCTGATTCTACAAAGTAGCAACCTTTGCTACAAAGGTTGTAGCAAAGGTTGTTGCAAAGTTTGCAAAGTTGCAGCAAAGGTTGTAGCAAAGTTGTACTTTGCTACAAAGTAGCAACCTTCTGGCTCCCCACAGGCCACTTCCTGTAACTGAACCGTACTGAGCAGCCGGGTAAGCACGCACTACAAGAAGGTCTGAATGCATTATTTCGCTGTACTTAAAATCGGTATGGCATGCATGTGAATGCAACAGGACTTGTTAACAGCGAACTATTGAGAACCAGTTTTTAAAAATCCAGATAATTGCTGCACGTGTGAATTCGCCCTAAGCATCACGGTTAATTTAGCAGGATATCAATGTGAGTTTTCATTGTTGCATACTTAACACAAGAGCATCCTGCTTTTATCAGCATTAGTCTTCTGTGACCTTTTCGATTTATTTTGAAAAGGGGCTTTGTAGTCAAAATGAAGGTAATTTAATTGGTAGCCAAAATGACGGTAATTTTATAGTATCTACAGTGATTCCTTTGATAGAATTTCTAATGAAGTCCCCCCCCCACCATACCAATGGGCAGTCCGCTGTCTTTTTAACAGATAACAAATTTAGAAAGCCTGAGCCACCTCCTTTTGTGTGACAAGTGAATAAAGCAAGAAAGAGGATCACTTTAAAAAAATTAAATAAATAATAATAAATAATTCAGAGAAAAATACTACTCATTGAAGCACCACACACAAAAAGATTGGTCCTTTAAAAAAAGCAAACCACCCCAAACCCCCCAAGGTGGACAACAGTGATGTGGCATATGCCTGTGCATCCAAAAATGAATGATTATTTATATAGCACTTTCAGTTTTTAAAGTGCTTTACAATCCTTACCTAGTTCATCCTCACAATAACCCTCTTGAGATAGGTCATTATTATTCCCATTTTACAGATGAGAAACTGAGGCTGAGTGTGTGTGATTTGGCAAAAGCCATCCAGTTAGCTCATAACTAACACAGGAGTTGATCCATGGTCTCCCAGGGTCCATATCCCTCACCTTATCCACATGTTACACATGAAGCCAGTGATAATGATAATACTCATGTCAAAAAACAAAGATCTAAGTTAGTACAGTTCTTATAATACTATCAGTTAACTTATATACATCACCAATGACATTTCCCCCTTTGTGTCCCTCTTGAGACTACTCCCCTTTCCCCACTCTTGCCTATAAGAGATCTTGCTTATACTTTCCTGCTTTGTTTTTGGTGTCAGGATTTTTTCCCCCCTCTGCTAAGAACTGTACTGAGATACGGTAACACAAAACCAGCACAGGGCTATATTATTCCTTAAAATTGCAGAGGGTTTTTCACTCAGACTATTTGGTTTGTAATGACTTTAAGTTAGTAAAGCAGTTCTCAAACTTTTTGTCTGCATGCCCAATTTTGAGACTTAATGTCTCAAAAAGCATCATTCCATAATGATTAAAAAAATCATCAAAAGCATGCAACATATATCAAGTATGAATTAAGATTTTAACCCCACTCTCAGATACCATGACCCCACTTGGGGTCCTAACCTACAGTTTAGAAACCTCTGGGTTCACAGAGATCAGGCAATTTTTTTCACTCCTGAGCAGGTACCCCCCTTTTCACTGCTATTTATAAAAAGGTATCTGTGAACTCGGTCAAGAGCCCATTTAGAGCTGTCTCTGAACCCATTCATACTGCATTTCATTCTTCAGACAAACATTACAGATTTTCTTTGCTGTGAATGTGATGAGCTTATTAAGAAAATCTTGCCGAAAACTTGTTTTGTATTGAGAGTGTTTTCAACCAACCAAAGTTCTGAATCAAAACAGCTTTCACTAGAATACCCAAAGCCATCTGTTCTTAAATTCCAATTTTTTATCCCCTTTACTCTGGGCTGCAAAATTGTTCAAAGAAAGTCACAAGAATCATTTGGTCATGAGAAGAGATTCTTCCTGACACTTTTCCCCAATCCAAACCATTTGCAACACTTCTGTTCAAACCTTCTGAGAAAGGCTAAGCATTAAAAATTTCATTTGAATTGTGTTCTACACAACTGAAACTGGAAGGAAATTGTATATGCAACTTAAAGTTGGAAGCATTCAAAGTCCATATACTTACAACTTATTTTACCTGACACATTTATGACAACAGTAAAGTAGTATCTGCATTTCAAAAAAAAGGCTGATATCCTACCAGCTTCTCCACACTGCCTTCCTGTGGGACTGTGCAAAGGTCCACTCTGGGTGAAAACAGACATGACGCTAACCACCCTTTAACCACCCTTGGTGGTTATTTATGCGTGTTGCAGGGCTGTATTGGTGCCCTATGCAGCCCTGCAACATGCATAAATAACCACCAAGGGTGGTTAAAGGGTGGTTAGCGTCATGTCTGTTTTCACCCAAAGAGTGCATAATTTCCATTTAAACCAATGGAAGTTCCATCACTAGCTAAGAACTCTAGAGTAACCAACATTTGTGACATCTTGCCATGGCAACAGATGCCATTACTGTAGTCAGGACCATATCCACAGAAGAACCAAGTACTTCCTGTTTTTTTACCACAGGAAGGCAGGTGTGCATCACAACTGAGAACACAAAAAGGAGATAAAACCTGGCAGTATCAACACAGAAAAGGTAAGAATTCAGAAGCAATTCAATAGGTCTAAAGCTGGTAAATTGGAGACAGAAAGGCAAAAATAGTCTCATTTCCCACCATACATGCCAACATCCTCAAAAATAATAACAATAATAATAATAATAATTTAATAATAGACTGGGATATATTGATGGGGTTTTCCCTAAAACCCTGTAGAAAGCTATGGATGTTTTTATCATGCAAGGTGATGGGGTGGGGAGTTGTGCTCCGTGGCTGCGTGGCACTGCTGCAGAGCACCCACTCAGGTGGAGTGATTGGGGAGCGCTTTAAAACAGGCAGCAACCCTACGTTAACCTACTTCACAGGTTGTTGTGAGGATTAAAAGTTGTGTTCATTAGTTATATGTAAAGCACTCTAAGTGCCATGGCAAGGGGGCGCTATATAAAATAAAGATGATTACTATTCATTATTATTATTATTATTTGGCTGGCCTCACATGGAGTCGTCCATATTTCCTGGCACTGCTCCATGAGTGGGTGCTCCGAAATTTGTGGGAGTGTGCATCCATGCTGCTCCACCTTCAGACAGGTGGTCGGATGCATGGCTCCATGTGGGGTAGCATCTTATTTAAGAACACCCTATGAAATCCAGTCAAACTGTTAGAAAAAAACCAGAGATGGCAGGCTTGGTTCTCACAGGAAGACAAGTTGAGCCTGGTATGTTGGTCTAGTAATTATTGGTATTCCCAAAAAGACAATAAAGATGCACATTGCAGTAATCACTACAGAGATCAATATGCACCAAACAAAGGGAACCATATCCACTGAACTGCATTGGAGTTGAAATGTACCAAGTTTCAATTCAGTTCAATTTTTATTATAAACTGAGTGTAGCCAATTGGCCCTAGTCCAAACAAGTTTCCAAAAATTAAGGTACATAATATAGTATATAATATAGTATACAACGTACGTTGACAAGTATACAGA
Source organism: Sphenodon punctatus (assembly GCA_003113815.1). NCBI lineage: Eukaryota > Metazoa > Chordata > Lepidosauria > Sphenodontia > Sphenodontidae > Sphenodon > Sphenodon punctatus. The sequence continues at coordinate 2,323,290 of QEPC01009656.1, forward strand.
AGGTATACCTAAACATCATTTTTGTAAAAAAGGTCATGTCGCTGAAAACAATAACCTGATTTAATTAAATCATCAACATAATATTCCAAGCTTACACAAAAGTATCCAAGGGCCCAAAACTAAGAGTTAAATAGTTTGAAATTTAGGAAACCTTCCCTAATTATAAAGGCCTTCGATAAAAATATGGCAACTGCCCAAGTAACTTCTGGCAGTTGGTCTATTAATAAAATTCTAGCCAGTTCAGCAGTTTCTCTCCCCGGATATCTGACTAGGATCGAATCCAGGTATTGAGTTCTAATATTATGATATAGTTGGTACCAAGTTAGAATGCAAATGCTAAATGCTTCAAGGGCAAAATGCAGTTAAAATTCCATTTCCCACCAACTGTTTTAAATCTATTTTGGCAGTAGCAGGAAGTAATTCTGAACTGGTAGATCTCTTGCTCGGTTTTCATATTCAGGAGCATAGTTCCTAAAGAATGTGTAACATCCAAATCTTTGATTAAAGAGCACATACATTTAAATTGAATTCAAGCTTCAAATTTAAAAATTACAGCTTAAATCATTTCCTAAACTAAATTTTTTTTTTTTAATGTTATGAGGTTCATTCAAATGAAAAACTGGATGAGCCAAACAGCCCAGCAATATAACTTAGAAACATCAGCACTGTATCCAGGGCAGGACCGTGTCTATCTTATTTTTGTAAAGCGCCAGGTACATCGCTGGCGCTGTATAAATGCTAATAAAATTAATACCAAATTTAATCAGTTTCATATCAACTAGTGTTTAATTAAATTTTTTTTATATATATATATATATATATATATATATATATATATATATATATGGATAACAGCCTCCATGTTTGATCCGTTTGACAATCCAATCTTGCCCTTTTATAACAATTTAGAAATATTTCCATATTGGAGCAGATGCAATAATATAAGCTGCTTTAATTACATATACTCTTTGGTCTGCAAACTTCTTTGCACCTTTAACAGTGCCATTAGGAATTTATGGAAGAGAGCTGTAGTTCATGAAATCACAGCCATTCCCAGAAGCAGTAGTTTGTTAGAAAAACAGACTTATCAATGCCGCTTTTCCTGCTGTTTCCCTCATCTCCTTTTTAACATCAAATAAGAGCTAACTGAAACATTCCAGTTCAGCGGCCGTGTTTTCATATGGCAATATTTCAAACTGTAGACACCTGGGTTTTGCCTCCTTTTTGTTGTTAAGTTGAACACCTGAAAATAGGTTTTCTGATCTAACTCTACTGCTTCTTTACTTGTAATGTAATGCATATCAATGAAGCAATCCAACAGGCTAGAGGCCCTGATCAAGTACACTGTTCCTAATCTCCAGAGCCTGTCAGGAAAGTTGCAGAGAGGTAATGAAAATGGTAACCCAGAAAGGAAGGCACATGACTATGGTTATTGGGGCCATGGTGGTTATGGCTAGGGTTAGGAGGAGAGGGTGACTGAGCCAGCAACCTAGGCAGGCCAGGGATGAAAAGGTTAACGGCTGAAGTAATAGTAAGCTTATCTGAGGCCAAAAGTAGCCCAAGTACAGTGGTGTAGCTACCGTGGCGTGGGGGGGGGGCGCATTTGCACCCGGGCCTTGCCCTGGGGAGGGCCCTGTAGGCAGGGCCCGCCCGAGGCAGGGCCAGCCCCCTCACCTGCAGCGGCGGTGGCAGCAGCAGGAGGGGTGAGGGAGGCGGGATGGCGGAGGAGCCGGTGGCTGAAAAAAGAGCCAGGCAGATCTGCACTGGCTCTTTTCCAGCCACCGGCTCCTCCGTGTTGCGTCTCCCTCACCCCTCATGCTGCATTCACCGCCAGGTGAGAATGATGCCTAAGTTCTTCTGCTGCCTCCCCTCCCTGGCTCCAGTCCCTATCCCTCACCTGCCTCTGCCTCCTAGTAGCCAGGACACTGATCAAGCTGTTTGTTTACAAACAGCTCCTGTCCATGTGCTGATCAGAGGTTGCTACCTTGTAAAGAAAGTTCTTCGAGACGGCTCCTAACATTCTCACAACTGGGTTGTGCACGCTCACCCTATTCAAATAATAGACCACATGATGGTCTCTAGCTCCTCTAGTATAAAAAGCACTCTCCCCCTCAGAATGACAGTTCCTTCCAATCCTTTCTAGAAATATAAGAAAAAAATTCCATGCGGGGCTGGAAGAGTGGGTGTTGTGAGAATGTTAAGAGCCATCTCAAAGAACCTTGTTTACAAGGTAGCAACCTTCTGTTCTTCTTCAAGTGGCTCCTCACATGCTATTTTTACATGGCTCCGCTGGGTGGGGAGGTCCGTGGGCGCGCCAGTGCATGGACAGGGCATGCACACGGCTTCACATGCATCCCCACTCACCCCACACTCACGGAGTAACTGCTGTTTCCCTCGGTTGCTCCGTGCGTGGGGACGAGTGGGGTGTGTGTGTGAGTGGGGATGCGTGTTAGGCGGGCGTGCATGCACCCCCACACACCATGGGTGCGTGAACCACATTGTTCACACGGGGTTCCCCCACCCATGAACACACAGAAATCTGCGTGTTCATGGGTGGGAGAGGCCTGTGTAAAAAGGGCCACATTCTCACAACAGTCTTACTTATTCTATCTTAGGTAGGAATTTAGGATGTAAAGCAATATCTGTTCTGTCTTGGAAAATAAATCTGCAAATATGGTTCTGAGATTATTATGGCTGCTATTTCACTAACTTTTCTTAATGAAGTTATTGCTAACAGGAATACTGTCTTTAAACCCGCACCCCATAACCAGTTCATTTGCGCCCCCCCCCCTTTATAATCAATTCATGCTGCCCCGGGGGCACTAATTAAATGGTTATGGGTGGGGGCAGCATGAACTGATTGTGGGGGCACAACTGAACGGGTGAATCAGTGTGAATTGATTATATGGGGGCAGGGGCACAAATGAATTGGTTATTGGGTAGGGGCAGCATGAACTGATTATGGGGCACAACTGAACTGGTTTTATATATATGTCTCTTTTCATGGCATAATGCACTTAATAAGCTAGCTGCATTTTGGGTGTCTGGTGTGTTTGATAGCAGCACCTCTGGACTGGTCGCACCGCATGCGTGCACAAGGCACAGGCGGCACCGGCAGCAAGAAGCAACAGGCCCTGGAGGCCAGGCTGGCTAAGCTCACCCCCTCCTCCAGTAAGGCAGTGGACACACTCAGTCTCTCTGTGCCTGCATCACTGCCCGCACGGCTGCCCCTGCAGTAGAACCACTCCTGGGGAGTGGTGGTAGACGCTCAGCTGGGGAGGTGGGAAGTATTGGGAGGCCATGCTTATCTATGGTCACAGTTATAACTCCTAGCAGCTGGATTTTGTATATTTAGAAGCTGTCACCAGGCCCCGCCTCATCCCTTAAGCCCTGTCCCATCCCTTAAGTTCCACCCACTTTGGGTTTTCAGAGCGTGCATGTGCTTTGCACACGCGCATGAGGGGCCCATAACTCAGGCTTGAGCCCGGGCCCTTCTCAACCTTGCTACGCCCCTGCCCAAATACTTCCAGGTAAGTCATGTGGCTGGAAGTGGGCAGGGTCAGGCAACACAGGCGGGGCTCTTAAAAGCAGGAGAGTCAAGAGAGAAACACATCAGTCACATGTCAGGAAGCAGTGATGGGGAAGGCACTCCCCTGGAAAGCTACCAGTAGTTGACTGCCCTACCTCAAGGGATAGGAGGGTGGACAGAGAATCAGTGGAGAGGAAGTCCTGCATACATCAGGCATGGGATACAGGATTACAGAGGGTGACAGAGCTGGTAATTGGGGTGGGAGAGAAAAGAACTAGTAACTCCCGGTACCTGGAACCCTAACTCCAGGGTTAGGGCTTGAGGGGAACCAGCAGGGAATAAGTTCCACGTAAGTCAGGCAAGTGGGCGTGGTTTGGGATACAACAGCAGAGAGTCTCAGGGAGTGGTTCTTTGATACCTAGAAAATTCAGGAGAAGGCCCAGAAACACCCCAACTAAGTTCCAGGGAGCAGGAAAGCCATGAGGGGCCTAGGAAAAGATTCAGCAGGGTGTGAGGCAACCTGAGGGAGCCTAGGGAGTCCACAGACATAAGTCCAACAAGGTGCTTGGCCAGCAGGAGAACGAAGCCAAGAGATCCCAGGGAAGAAGACTGCAGATGATCTACGTACACCGGTGGAGCCAGTCATAGCGAACACTTGTATATTTTATTCGGCCTGCATATGCTGTAGAATCCATCTTGTTTGAATCACGTGCTGTATGCATGCCTCTTTGGCAACCTGTTCTGTATTGTATAAGTGTAGTTCAGAATTTCAAGGCCAGCTAGAGCAGTAATGTTATGAGAAGCGCTTAACAGTATCCAGAGAAAGGCTCCTTAATTGAAAGCTGAATGACTCAGGCCAGAGGAAGGCAATAGTTCATTGTTAGCACATGCGCAGTGTTTGCCTAGTGGGTTTTGTGAAGCTGGAATACTGTAAAGACGAAGCAACTGGAAACCCACAGGGGAAAGAACTTCACTGCTGGCCACTCCGCAGACGTGCTGAGGGGGAGCAGCAGAACCTGGGGCCCACCTGCGGATCATCTTGCAGCTGTTGTTGGGGTTCTCTGACTTGCAGAAAGGGATGTGAGATGCTTTGAATATATATTTTATATTGTGTACTTTTATCTTTTATGCTGTGTATATAATAAAATAGCTTTCTTTGGCACCCATTGTTTGAGTTATCACTGTACTGATCCAAAAACAATTTCAAGACATTTGGTGCTGTGAGCAGGATCAGATCAGTGAGCCTGCGGTGTGGTGCCAAAACTTTGCTGGGCCCAAGTTGACCCGGATTCAGGGGTGGGCTGATAGCTTTGCCTGGGCTCCAGTCTCTCAAATGTTGAAGCCGGGTATCCCCACCGACGAATGGGAAGAGCTGCATTGTCCTGGAGGGGCTGGGAGGTCCTGGGGGTGGTGCAAACCAAAAAGCAGTCTCTAGAATGAGTTGGGAGGAGTGCGTTATCCCGGAGGGGCCCATGCCTCAGGGAAAAAATGCCTAGAGGAGTTGGGGGCTTGGGGGGGGGGGGGAGGCAAAAAAATAAAAAAGCAGTCTCTGGAATTGGTTGGGTATTTCTCACAGCAGTGCAAGGGCTGTGGGAAAGTAGAAGCACAGGCCAAAAATAATTTGCTTCTAAGCATGTGGCATCTTTGTTATTACTTATATTAACTAAACTTGTCTGGTTTTTTTGAGAATTTTTAATTGTGTTGAAATTTGTTAAAAGTATTAATTAAAAAAAGGATCCAACAAATTAAGTAGGCTAATTATGTTTATTAATTGTTTAAAACATTGTGCTTGTGTTTGTTTGATTATTGTCTGTTTGGGGGGAATTAAAATGTACGTTGCTATAGAAATTTGCCCAGCACAGGGCAAAGTCAGGAAAAGAACACATGTTCTTAAGAACTCACCCTGCTTTTGCAGAGCAGAGCTAATTATGTATTCTTGAAGGAGAGCTTCCAACGATTTGTGTCAGGCTGGGAAAAAGTATGTAGTTAAGTTGGAGAGAAATGATAAGGAACAGTGAAGAGATGGAATGTGTTAGCAGTAGCACAGTGTTTGGGCAATTACCGTCTTTCTAAAACACTTGGAAGGTGCCGGCTGTCCTGCTTACCATGGACTATGTAAGAGAGGGGCAATTAGAAAACCCGGTTCAGTGTCAGGAGCAAGGAGCTGGATAAGCAACTGACTTATGTCTCTCAAAGGATTTTTTTTTTTTTAAAATGTCAAAGTAAAGCTTTGGTTTGATGATTTAGGTATTGGAAAAATGTGAGTGTTTTTAGTTAAATAAAGCTAGAGAGAAAAGCACCTAGGAAAAGTTTGCAGTTGTGCCAAGTGTTGCAAAGCAGTAGAGATAACAGCAGTATACTATACGCAACCTTGAAACGAGGATGACAGACAGGAAAAAAACCTGAAAGTGCCGTTTATTTCAGCTTTAATTATTTTTGTGTGCTTAAATGAGGAAGCCAATGTTAGGGCAGGCTAAGAAGGGAAGCAGTTTGGGGGGGGGGCACCTCCGTGAACGGGTGACGGAGCTGCCCCAGGACCCTATTGCTCCCGCAGTGCAGCCTGTGGAGCTCCTATAGCCGGGTGGGGAGTTCCCTTTGAGCAGTTGCCAGAGGGGTACAAACATTATGCTTGATTCACAGATGGCTCGGCAAAGTACCTCAAAGGGGAGCAGGTACGGAAGACAACTGCTTTACAAACAGCTAAAGGCACTGTCTTGATTCAGCAAGGCAGGGGCACTCTAGCCAATCAGAATGTGCTAGAGAGGCCCTCAACCCCAAATACATTTGTATATAGACTCATGGGCCATTGCAGAGCGATTGATTCTTTGGGCCCCCAAACAGAAATAAAATAATTGGTTAACTCATGGTAGGCCATTATGGGGGAATGATCTGTAAAAACAAGTGATTGTAATTACCAGAAAAGTCCCTGTGGCAATGTTTATGTTACTGCCCAGGCCAGGAACTCCTCCCCAATTACTCAGTACAACAGTGCTGTGGATCAGATGGTCCAACTCCAAGGGGTGGAAGCCCCTAATGACACCTTGGGAAAGAGGGAGGATGACATCCATGCCCTATGCCAATGGGCACATGAAAGATCTGGCCACTTGGAGGAGGTGAGCACTAGGGCATGGGCTAGTTAAAGGTATTTCCTGTCCTGTAAATACTGTGAAAACTGTGGTAACACACTGCTCAAACAGCAAATGAGACAGCGTACCCCTGCAGGCACTTTGCAGGCGTGGGCTGAGGCGGTGGCAATTAAGGTACCTGATTATGGTAGCAATAAGATCACTTCGAAAGGCTTATGATCCCATTTATTGGGATAAACAAGTTTGCAGTGGGACAAACTTCATACCCTGGATTGCTTTAACTCCCACACAACCTTTGTTAATTGGACTCATGAAGATGACCTGAGCAGGGGTATCACTGGTAATCTTTATGCCCGACATCCTCTTGAGTGTAAATGGCCTAGCCCCCTAGGACACCCCCCCTTGTTAAAAAGATGTTGTATTGGAGGTCACACAAGGTAGGATGCGTGACTTAGCAAAAATATTGATCTGTCATGGAGGTAATAGCCACAGGTGAAGAAAATACATGCTGGGCAATGAAAACTGATGACTCAATACCCAATTGTCTTGACAGAGGCAAACTGAGACAGCAGGAATAATCAACATGATTCCTGCACATTTGAATGTAGCTGTGAACCTCTGTGTCAGAGCTGCATTGCTTTGCTAGAAAATAGTTTTTATGTATGATTATAACATTTATGTTTATATTTTTCAGAAAGCCTGCCATTCTACACCAACATGGCTTTCTACTTCCTGGTGATGGCTATTGAATTTGTTGAAGGAACTGAAATGCTTGTATTAATTTGTTGTATTAAGGCATTTGATAAAAAGGATTATATGTAGTATAATTAGCTATTTAGGGTAATTGCATTTTTTATTTTATTGTTTGGATAAGTGTAAACAAGGACTACAGGCCTCAATTGGAAAAATATAAGTGTTCAGGGGTGGAAGACCTATGTACACCGGTGAAGCCTGTCATAGTGAAAACTTGTGTATTTTATTCGGGCTGCGTATACTGTAGAATCCATCTTGTTTGACTCAGGTGCTGTATGCATGCCTCTTTGCAACCTGTTCTGTATTGTGTAAGTGTGGTTCAGAATTTCAAGGCCAGCTAGAGCAGTAATGTTATGAGAAGCGCTTATCAGTACCCAGAGAAAGGCTCCTTAATTGAAAGCTGAATGACTCAGGCCAGAGGAAGGCAATAGTTAATTGTTAGCATATGCGCAGTGTTTGCCTAGTGGGTTTTGTGAAGCTGGAATACTATAAAGACAGAACAACTGGAAACCCACAGGGGAAAGAACTTCACTGCTGGCCACTCTGCAGATGTGCTGAGGGGGAGCGGTAGAACTTTGGGCCCACCTGGGGATCATCCCGCAGCTGTTGTTGGGGTTCTCTGGCTTGCAGAAAGGGATGTGAGATGCTTTGTATATATCTTTTATGTTGTGTACTTTTATCTTTTATGCTGTGTATATAATAAAATAGCTTTCTTTGGCATCCATTGTTTGAGTTATCACTGTACTGATCCAAAAGAACAAACAATTTCAAGACAGACCCGTAGCACCAAGGCATGGAAGTGGCTGATGTGGGAGAAGAGAAGCCCAGAAGGAGCAGCCAGGAACTTAAGGCACATACACCAGAGGACTTTTTTAGACAAAATGCAGGTTTCTTGTGGATTGCGGTCCGGGAGAAACAAACTCACGTGGGGGTGGGGTTATATGCCCCCGTCCCCCATACCAGAAGTCGGCCAACGCCATTGAAAACAGTGCACTCGTGCATGGATGGAGATCTGGACTCTCCTGAACTCTGCAATCCATGAGAAACAGTGTTGCATCTAAAAACACTTTCTTGCTTTTAAAAATGTCCTGCAGAAAACAACTGTACCATATCTTTTTTCATATTCCTCCACCGCTGTTAATGTTGCTCCCACCGACCCCACTCTGTGTAACTCCTTTTTAAAGTGGTGATCACTTTACAGGGACAAGAGTCCTGGGAGTCCCAGCTGTATTGGGGAATTTGAGGGGAGTCTCCCGACTGCTACTGCAGTGCTTAATAATTATAATATACCCTGGCAGTGCCTCCACCTGGATGAGCCCTATAAATAGAGGTTTCTGCGATGAGGGCAACCAGAAAACAATATTTCAGACTTTCTGTCAGATACAACAGTCTATTTAATCTATTACATCTTTAAAACTAGAATGAAAACAACAGAAGGAAACACCACCGACACTTCCCAGTCCACAAGCTCAAACCAGAGTCCTTCCAACTTGCTTGCGTAGGCACGCGGGGAGTTGGCAGGGTCCAGGAATATGAAGTTCAGCGGCTTCCACTCTCCACAAAGACTTCAGAGGACTTTCCCACCGGAAGCTCTGATGGCTTACTGGCCTTCTCCAAGGAGACTTCCCTCAGCTTTTGCTCCAGACCCAGACCCAGCTAGGTCTCCACCCAGGCTATTTATATGTCCCATGGGTGGGTCAGCAAAGCAGCCTTCCACAATAATTTATCTGCTCACGCTCTGGGGTACCCAATATAGGCCTGAGCATGATCTCCCTCCTGAAGCTCAAACAGCAGCACCTCCCTCTCCCTCTCTGACAGTTGGCTCTCTAACTGCCACGGAATCTTCAGGCCTTCACTGGGATGGGGATGGTTATGGGGAAGAAGGGAAGGAAGGAGCACCCACACGTCATTTACACGACTAAACCAAGTCCACACTCTCGCTCTGACTGGGGCTGCGTGGGAAACAATGCCCGTCAGGATAGAAAGTTGGCCCAATGACCTGAACCAGGTCAGGCCTCTATCATCATAGGGTGCAGAGCATATAACGGAGAGCGTGGCCTGCTGCCTACCACACACTTGAAGTCTGCGCACGCCCAGGGAGGGGGGAAAGGGGGAGCGGAGTGCAGGGCCAGTGAGGAATCACAGGGCACGGGACCAGGCTAGTTCATGGGGGTGGGGTTCTTGCTCGCAAGGAGGTGAGGAAGGGGGCCCTGAAGGGAGGTGTTAAGCCAGTCTCGCAGCACACTCACCTACCACACCCGCACACTCAGACACACACCGGGATGGGGGGCAAGAGGCACAGTCACTCAGGCACTCCACACACTCTGGCACACACACAATATCACAGAAAGGGTCACTTAACTTGCTCATGGCCAGTTTTTCCACTCTGATTACCACCGCTGAGTGCCTCATAGTGCTGGTCTTTTATGTGTCAGGCTCTGCCCTTCGCTGTGCCTGCAGCCACGCAGAGCGGTGCTGACGACGTTCCCTGACCAGGTGGGTCCACTGATTGCGGCTGCAAACTGCTGCATCGGGGTTTCCTCTGGTAGCGGTGCTGCCGCTGCAGTCCCCAAAGGGGGGGGGGAGTCTGTTTACTCCCCCCCCGGCACAGCACGCGGCCCCACAGCCCCCCTCCCCGTAGGGAAGTCTGGCAGCACCGGCTAACAGTAACCCCCCTTGAACCCCCCGGACCAGGAACCTGCGAGGCCCAGGCCTCTCGGGGTGGCGGCGGTGGTAAGCACGCAAAAGCTGAGGGCACGAGAGGTTAGTGGCCGGCTCCCAAGAATGTTCATCAGGTCTCATAGTCTTTGAGATAATGCAGGCGGCCAAAGCGATATTTGGAGTCAAGGACGGCCCGGACTTTGTATTCGGGCTCCAGGTCTGTATGGGGGATGGGTCCAGGGCAGATCTGGGGGTCGGTGGCATTCCGGCCTTCCACCTTTTTGAGGAGTGAGACATGGAACGTGGGAAGGATGCGTACCTTAGGGGGGAGTTGGACGGTGTAGGTGATGTCATTCACCTGTCGGGTGATCGGGTAGGGTCCCATTTATTTGTGGTTCAACTTTGCCAAAGGGTGAGCAGACGAGTGGTGTTCCTGGTCGATCCACATGATGTCGCCCGGATGCAAGGGAGGCGCGGCTTGATGGTGCTTATCCACGTAGGTCTTGCAGTGTTGTCTTGCATGCTTGAGGCTTGATTTAGCGACAGCTTGTGTTTCTTGAATCCAGTGGGCCAACATACCGGCTGCTGGTACGCGTATTGCAGGTAGTTCCGGGATCCCAATCTGGGGGTGAAACCCATAGGTTACATAGAAGGGGGAGTTACGAAGCGAAGCATGCGGGGCATTATTGTAAGCAAATTCCACCAGCGGTAGCCATGTACACCAATTGTCTTGTAGATAATTAATGTAACATTGCAGATATTGCTCAAAGTTCTGGTTTATTCATTCAACCTGTCCATTAGCTTGGGGATGGTAGGCAGTGGTGGGCTTCAGGGTCACACGTAGGGACTGGAAGAGGGCTCGCCAGAAGCGGGAAATGAACTGAGGTTCGCAGTCGCTAATTACTTCCAAGGGCCAACCATGCAGTTTAACCACATGCCAAAGAAAGAGTACCACTGTTTTATGAGCCGAGGGGGTCCCCTTGCAAGCTACGAAGTGCACCATCTTTGACGAACACAGCGGTATAACTGCGAGAGCGAGGAAGTTCTACAATAAAATCAAGACCTAAACGTTGCCAGGGTCCCCTTGGTAGGGAAGCGAGTTGTTGGAAGCCCTTGGGTTTGTTCTGGGGGACCTTGGTACGTGCACAGGTGGCACACCCTTTGACGTAACGCTGCACATCTTGGTCGAGGGTCGGCCACTAAAAGAACCGTTGGATCAATTGGGTGGTTCTCTCTTGGTCGGAGTGGCTGGCGAGTGGGGCCTCGTGATGCGCCCACAGGATAGGGTCTTGACAAGATGGAGGGACATCAACAAGCCTTTGGCGTGTTATGAGGCCATCCTCATCCTCATAGAGGGGATAATGGGTGATGCTTAGTTCCTTTGCTGTAGCAGCCTTCAGTTGATCAAGGGGATGTAAGTCACTGCAAATATGTGCTGGTCCAAGATGGGTCCATGCTCATGGGTGTTCTGGTCAAGCCCCTCATGGTAGCGTGATAGGGCATCGGCCAGAACATTGAGCCTTCCGGGTCGGTACTGAATGGTAAAGGAGAAATGCGCGAAGAACAGGGCCCAGTGGGCATGTCTAGCATTGCTAATATGTGCTGTTTGAAGGAATACACATTTCTCCTGGTTGGTAACTATGATTACGGGGTGCCGGGCCCCTTCCAAATAATGCCACCAAGTTTCGAAGGCAGCTTTGATTGCGAGTAGTTTGCCGTCAAGGATTGTGTAATTTTGTTCCACGGGGGTTAGTTGCCTGGAATAGTAGGCGCAGGGGAACAAGTTTGTTGTATTGTCCCCTACCTGTAGTACCACAGCCCCGAGCGCCCTGCTAGATGTATCCGCTTCTACGTGGAAGGGTTTGTGAAAGTCGGGGTGTTGCAGAATCGGAGCCGAAGTGAAGGCCTTCTTCAGAAACGCGAAACTGTGCTGTTGCTCTGGTCCCCAAAGATACCCTTAGCCCTTTTTTAGCAACTGGGTTAACGGGGTGGTGATTTCTGCATACTTGGGGATATACTGCCAGTAGTAGTTGGTACTACCTAAAAACCTTTGTAGTGGTTTCACTGCCTTGGGCGCTGGCCATCGCTGGATCGCATCTGTCTTCTGGGGGTTCATCTTGATCCCTGCTGGACTAATGATGAAACTGAGGAAGGCCACAGTGGTAAGATGGAAGGCGCATTTCTCTCTTTTACAGTACAACTTGTGGGTTTGCAGCTGTTGTAAAACTTGTTGGACGTGTTAAATATGTTGTTGGCTGGAAGCAGAATAAATCAAAATGTCATCGAGGTAGGCAATGACAAAGGTGTCCAAAGTATCGCGGAGTATGTCGTTAACAAAGTGCTGGAATGTAGCAGGAGCATTGGCTAACCCAAACGGCATGACGAGATACTCAAAGGTCCGGAAGGCGGTTTTCCATTCCATTCATCGCCTTCGCGAATGCGTACTAGATTGTACGCCCCTCGTAGATCTAGTTTTGTGAAAATACATGCCCCCTGGAGGCAGTTTAATAGTTCAGGGGAAGCGGGTAATGATTTCTGACGGTGATCTCATTAATTCCTCGGTAGTCAATACAGGGCCGGAGCCCTCCATCCTTCTTGGGTACAAAAAAGATGGGGGCCCCGGCCGGGGAACACGAATGACGGATAAACCCGTTGCGCAGGCTCTCATCTAAGTACTGGCGAAGTGCCCCAAGTTCTGACATCGACAGCGTGTAGATCCGTCCAAATGGGGGCTCTTGTCCAGGGACCAAATCTATCGGGCAGTCATATGGGCGGTGAGGAGGTAACTCCTGGGCGTGTGTCTTACTAAAAATATCTGCAAAGTCAAGATACTCACACAGAAGGGCTGATGTCGCCGAGTCCTCCTTCTCCACTGACACGGCTGTTGTATGTAGTAGGGGTGTCGGTCCTAAGCAGTTCTGAAGACAATAGGATGAAGGGAAGTCAAGTCATTTCTGGGACCAAGAAACCAGGGGGTCATGTTGACACAACCAGGTTAGACCTAACAACACTACAAATAACAGGGTATTCACTATATCAGAGGTTAACGTCTCTCAATGATTACCCATGACACAAGGCAATGGAAGCGTCTGCATGGTAATTGGTCCTGAGACCAAGGGGGATCCATCTATCGCAAGGACTGGCTCAGGCTGTGGTTTGGGCTTGGTTGGGATGGTATATTTGTTTATGAATTGGAGGTCCATAAAGTTTCCCGAGGCTCCAGAATCTATGAGAGCCCAGGCTATACAGGACCGCCAGGACTTGATTGTCAGGGTGATAGGCACCTGAAGGTGAGCAACCGAGGGGGTTAGAGTTGAGGGGATCTGCTCTATACCTGGGGTGACCCCTGTCCGTCCCGGTGTTTGGCGTTTCCCGATCCGCCAGGCGGTGTGGGCAATGCAGGGCAGCCGCTGATAAAGTGGGTGGGCTCCCCACAATAAAAACAGGGCTTCGATTTCCACCTCCTCTCTTTCTCTTCCGGAGAGACGGGTCCACGCGAGGCACCTAATTGCATCGGCTCAGGTTCATTGCTCTTTATTCCATCACCAACACCACCACTTTTCTTTTCTCAACTTCTCTCTGTTAACCGATCATCTATTTGTAAGGCGAGCGTTGCCAGCTTTTCCCATGTGTCGGGGAGATCCGGGAACGCCAACTGGTCTTTCAGCTCGTCATCATTGAGCCCCTTCCAAAACAGAACTCACAGGACTTCATTTGGCCATTGAAGCTCCAGCGCCAACTGCTGGAACTGAGTTACATACTCCAGTAAGCTTCCTTTGGCTTGGCAAAGGGTCATGATGGCAATCTTGGCGTCTCTTCGCCGGTGTGGGTGATCAAAAAGGAAAGTCAATTATTTCATGAAGTTAGCATGATTTGAGAGCTAGGGGCTATTACTTTTCAGGAGGGTGGTAGCCCAATCAAGGGCAATCCCGCCCAGGTTCCCAATAATGAAGGCAACCTTTAGGGTGTTGGTGGCATAGGTAGCTGGTTGCATAGTAAAATTAAGCTTGCACAGCACTAGAAACCCCTGAAATGCCTTACGTTCATCTGAGAACTTGTCAATCCGGGGCCCCCTAGGCTCTTGGGGGGCGGCTGCCCCATTAGGGGGAGCTGGTGGGAGAGCCACTGGGCCCGGCGCAAGGGGTCCTGCCGCTGCTCCCTGACTACTGCTGCGGTTAATTCCGCGTGTTTGGCATGGCATGCAAATCCTTCACGTACATTGCCAGGACTTGTACTGCTCGCACCAATTCCCCAATCTCCATAGCTACCTCCATTATCGTGGCTTGTTTAAGGAGTTTTGTGCTGGTAATCAGGGGCATAGCTATCATAGGGACAGGCGGGACATGTGTCCCAGGGCCCACCATGGTTGGGGGCCCAGACAGTCCCGTCCGTCCCCCGATAGCTAAGTCGTTTAAATTTTGTATGTGTGTGTGTTTGAGGATGGAGTGACCTCATCCCCAGCGGGCCCGCCTGACAAGGAGGTAGCCCCCCCCCCCGGCCCCGCCAGCC